>JAUCRC010000004.1:18535000-19064063 GCA_032399595.1 Tetragonula carbonaria
TATTTAATGTACATATGATATATATTATTAAATATATTAATAGCTATAAGACTAAAAAATATGAATAAAAAATATATTTGTTTATTTATTCGTAATGTTATTTACAAAAAAAATAAAATCTCGTATTATAGATTCATTATTAATTATGTACGTCACTCATAAACTTGTAATATTAATTTTGATAATTTCTTGATAATACAAGGAAAAGTATGTATTGCATGATATGTTTGATATCATAATTCTTAGAACATATATTTTCTATACTTTTCTACTCTTTATATTATCGAACATATAGAATTAAAAAATTATTTATAATAACGAGAAAGTATAACGAGTATTGTTTTATCGTTAAACCATCAGATTAGTGTCTTTTTACGCGGAAATATTTACTTCTTCCTTTCTGATCCGATTCTCCGTAACTATGATTGTTACTCCTCAAATAATTTCATTGTTTTATTCAATATTTTATCTATTTCATGGATTTATAACTGGTGGTGAGAAAAATATGCATAGTCTACTCGATACAAATAGTCAATCCTATCATCCGCGAGTTTTGCGGTATTGCTTCGCATTCGTCTTGCATACCACGAACTGACCATCCGTTCATCGACCATAGGTTTCTGGACTATACATAATCAGTAGAATTCAGAGATCAAAATCCAATAGTACAAAATATTCGAAATATTATGAAATCTGGCTTTCGGGAACTTGAAGAATAATGATACAAATATTACGAGGAAGATCTCGACACTATTAACATTCAATGTTTCTATTTAAAGCATTCACTATTAAAAATAATCCGCTTTCGTCGTTTTTGAATTATTCGAGCGAAGATGACATTATTTCTGAATGTGGAAATAGGGAATATTAATCGCACAATTCAATATTCTTGAATGTTGGGAAAGAAACTTCTCAAAACTTTTTCTCTTTCTTCTCATCCGATTCATACTACTTCTTCAATATTATGAATGTAATTCATAAATATATTAGTCCATCGATTTTCTCTTATTCTTTTCTCTTGAAAAACTCGAAAAGAATTATTACATTTTACGAATTATTCAGTACATCAGTACTGAAAAGAATTAGAAAGACCACGTCACGAATTATTCAGTACATCAATTAAATAACCAGAATCAACAAAAATAAAAGAACAGCACTCTTTCGGGATGTTTGTAGTCTAAGAATGAAATTGTAGAATGTGGAATTCATCCCATCGACATATCCTTTACGATATCATAATTTTGATTCAAACTTGTTGTTGATTTATCTAATTCTATGCTTAATGAATTTATTTCATCGTTAAACTCTATTATTAATTTATTTCATTTATAAATTTATTCATTTATATGGAAGAACGAATGTAAGTTCTTTCTCCAAAGATGATGGTGTATTGTAGTAGTTACACGGAATTTTTAGCACATTTATTGATATTTAAATACATATATATATATATACATACATACATACATACATATATATATATATTTGTAGTACATATATATATATATGTATTTAAATTATATTATATATTATATATATATTTAAATTATATAATATGTATTTAAATTATATATATTATACATTAATATATTGCAAATTATATATATTACTTTTTTCTGTAATAACAATATGCATATTTTTGCATCATTATCTTAAGTCCAGTGCAGATAAGCAGTTTATGACAAATTCGCCAACATTTAAATATAATTTATCTCTAATTGTAAGTTTACACGTTTTTCATACTGTATATACAGCCTGTAATTGTAAGGCACATTCGAAATAAATATTCGAAGGACCAAATTATTGTTTAGACGTTAATTATCAATGCAACTCTACATATTTTGATTGTTCTCTCTCAACTTCCAATTACCTGATCAACTATTGTTCAACCTATCGACGATCAACCAAGTTCGTCACCTAGAACGTATCGTTGATTAAATACAAAATCTTATTCCTTTCAAAGAGTAGTTTTTAGTTTGAATCACTGTTTCTCTATCCGTGATCCTGTTTTATATAAGTTCTCTGGCCGATCATTTTCAAATATCAGAAACTTAGTTGATCGAAGGATCACCGCTTACTGTATCTTGAAAATAATAATCCAAACGTTTCACAACAAATGTACAGGCAACAATAGCAGTGCGGTCAGCGGTTAGGATTCTGACAGAACCAAGAGAAGGGCCGATGAGTCGTTAACTTAGCCATGAGTTATAAAACAGAGCAATAGTTTCTTGCGTAGCTAATAGCATAAACTGAGTTCTTAATCGAAATCTGTCTAGCATATTGAAACACTAATGCAAACTGTTCGTACGAATTGTTAATTTCCCATCGAGTTTTGCATTCATTTTCGTATCTGCGCATTGCGTCCAAATTACTGCAATTTGTTCCTCTGAATTGATCCATGCAAAATAATATATTACTTAATCGCGACAGCTCTTCATTTGTGGCCAATTAGTATGTGTTTCTGTTTTGACAGACGCAAACTAACCATTTAGTTGCTCAAATTTGCATCCTTTGTAAATTGCTTCATACATTAATTAATATTTTTATAAAATGCAGCGACAACTTGCCGCCGCGGCAAATGTGCCGCAAATTGCTCGTCTGTACTGGGTCTTAATCAAATATCTAACATCATTTCATTCGCAATATATATCTATTATGTGGGTATTATAAATTGATTACTTAATTATTGGAAATTATGTTTAAAAACATAAATGATACTTTTAATATTTTTTCCTTTAAAAAGATTCAACTTGTTTAATATGTCTTAGCAGAATTTTATTTATTAATAGGTAAGGTTTTTCGTTTTTCCAATGTTACTTCTGTCAATACTTTTATTAACAGATTTATCACGTTTTAATTTTACAGTTTACAACTCTATTAATTTTCACGTTAAAGTCAATATTGTTAGTACGATCGTTATTATTGAAAAATTGTTTTACATAACTTGTTTCTTGAATAAGACTTTTGATTGAAGAATCTTTTTAAATTGATTATTTATTGATTCCTACCAGAATATTTGCTGACTTGAGCGAATTAAAGGTGTAAACAATTTATTAAACAATTTTTAACAAAATTATAGAAATTCTTAACAAAAATTGATTTTACAAGATGTACGACTGTTGAATACGATGGTTACATCATTCTGAAAATATGAATTAGTATTTATTAATACAGTGACTCAAATGTCTATGTTAACCATGTCATAAACGTGCGTGTTAAAATTTCCGCGTGATTTGTTTTGTCAAGAACAATAATCTTTGTCTTTAATTATATGTGTCTAATATTATTTATTATCCTTGCACCAGAGAAATCTGGAATGCATGGACAGGTCTAATTACTAGACATAAAATGTTGTATAAAATAATTGGTGATTATGAAAGCATAATCATAAATATAGTAGATAATATAGTAGTGAATATAATAGAGTCACATATTAATTTGTATAGTACATTCAATTTGCAAACGTACATTCGAGAGGCCGATGATACTGATGCTAAGACCGTTATCCTTGTCATCTCGGCAAGATTGCGCGGTGTGTGGTTTGGTTTGCTTTCAGTCGTCACTTTCGCAACACCGGTGCATTCACAATAGACGCGACGATCTCGAGCACTGGAAATGCAGTTACTATGTTGAGAGTGTAATTATGGATAGAAGTCGAGGAAACCTGGAGGGTTAGTGCAACCTAGCTAGTGCAGCTTGCTGCTGTATATGTTAACTTACGTGTGCACTAACTACCACAGCAGATCATAAACTATGCTCACAGTAGTTTATCGTCACTATTCGCAAGCGCATTCTTAAAATGTTGTTTTAAATATCGCATGAACTGGACGATATCCAAATGTTCTTCAATTATATGGAAAATAACAATTATTATAAAAGTGAGATATGTATATGAAGGCTTGTTGAAAACTTATTTCACGTCTACGTGTATTTTCGATAAGATTTATCGTTGATTAAATAATAAGGTGAAATATTAAGATATAAATAATACTGATAACTAATGATATGTAATGTGATAACGTGAAATGTACAACTAGACAGTGTAATAAGAAATCGATTTTTTATTTTTTGCATATATCGGAAGATACACAAGACATTTGAAACAGAGATTGGTAGATTAATAGTAAAGAAAATTACTCCTATGTAAAATGCAAATAAAACCATGTTTTCAAAATAGTTGCTATAAACTATTGTGCTGATTGAACTTAAATTTTACATATATCTTTATAGCCTTATAATTTCTTTTTTTTTCTAATTACTGGAGGTTTTCTCCTTCTTCCATTTCTATGCATGCTTGACACCTTCGTATTAAAGAATTGTGTACTCTTTCAAGGATTCTCAGATATCTTCTAATTTTTTCACAAGTATTTCATATTTTTTTATATAATTCTATAAGTCTATGTTATTGATAATTGAAAAGGTATCCACATAAAGTCAAGTCCAGTGCTATTTCACTGGATTATCTTGCCCAATCTATCTTTCAGGAAAAGTCTTATCTAAATATTATAATATATGTCGAATACTGGATGCAAAATGAGTCAGAGCTTCATCATGCATAAACCGCAATCTAATCTTTCACTAAAAATCATTCAATGTAACATCAAGGTATTTGTTAAAAAATTAAGGTAAAATATAGCTATTACTTGGCAAAATAACAAGTCCTACAAGTTAATCACATACTATGCCCATCCACACATTCAAAGAAAACCGACGTTGAAAGTTTGTTTCATTAATTGCATGAGTATTGTTTTCCGTCAATGCTATTTATTGTAAAAGCAGCTTCGTCAATAAACAAGGTATGCGAAAGGAGTTGTGGATTTGTATACTTTGCAAGAAACTACTCCGAAAATTCTACTCTCGTAAGATAATCCGGAAACAGCAAGAGTATTTTGTACTCGCTGCACATGACACGGATAATGATTCTTAATGAAAAATCTTTAATTAGACTGATGCCGAAATTCTTCTACTATTAGTTAAATTTTTTTAACCTTAGACTCTGATTTCCTGAGAAACACTTATTATAGTAGGTTTCCCCGAATCTCGATATCTTGTTTCGAATGAACCAGTTTCACAAAGACGTTGATAAAGTTTTTTAAGCAACGTGTAAGATATGCTAGCCTTCGATTCGGATATCTTTCTGGATATTACTTCGAACTGTAGTTACTATAGTACGACCGTTGCCAACATGAATGTGTCAGAGTTTATTTAGCTTAATATTTATTTAAATATGAATACGTGATAATATAATTTATATGTGAAGCATACATAGGTACGTTCGGAACGACGCCTCGAGATCAACTGCAAAACGGGAAGCCAGAGTTCATTTGTTTAGTTTACAAAAGACAATCACACTCACACAAATCACATCATTCATCGATAACACTTCCAACATTCCAACATTTCCCCTATCGATGACATGATTTTCGCTGAATAATTTATTTTAAATTTAACATACGTTCGCAGCCTTCGTGTTTAATTTTTGGCAATGCTTTAGTTAACATGTCCGATATCATGTGTTCTGTTCTTAAGTAATTCACTTTTATCTCGCCCTTTTCCACCAACTCACGCCTATAATGGTAGCTTATGTCTATGTGTTTGCTACGTTTGTGGAAAACGGCGTTTTTTGATAGTTCAATCGCGCACTGATTGTCACAATACACTGTTACTGGAAAACCAACTTGTTTTTCAAAACCCATATGATTCATTAATCTTTTAATATACACAATCTCTCTTGATAGTTCCGATAGCGCTGCATACTCTGCTTCCATGGTCGAAAAACAAAAACTGACGCTTGTTTCTTCGATCTCTAACTAATCGGGCCGCCCGCTAACATAATTAGGTTGCCACTGCAGAATCTTCGGTCGTCAATGTCGCCTGCCCAATCTGAGTCTGAATATGCCACAAGCTTTTCTTTATTCTTGGTGTATGTGATTTCGTGATTTGACGTTGCCTTTAAGTATCTTAATACTCGCTTAGCATAATCCAATGGGCCATACCTGGATCGGAATTGAATCTGCTCAATATTCCGGCAGCATATGCGATGTCTAGCGTAGTCGCATTTGATAAATATATCAGCCCTTCAATTAACTCTCTGTATGGTTTACCATTCATTTCCTTTCTTTCTACTTCATTCGATGGTTGCATCTCTTTGCAAATTTCGTGTTTGACTCAATTGGAGTTGATACCGCTTTCGCATCTTGCATATTAAATTTAGTTAGTAGTTCATTCGTGTATTTCTCTTGTGAAAGTCTAATACTACCTGTTAGTCCATTTCTTTCAATTTTTATTCCCAGAATTTCTTTTATTGGTCCCAGGTCTGTCATTTCAAATTCTGCCTTTAATATACGTTTTATTTCATTTAATTTTTCTAAACTTTCTGTAGCTAATATTATATCATCTACAAAAATAATCATTATAATCCTTTTTTCATTTTTTCCAGAAACATATACACAGGGATCTGCTTCTGTGCTATAAGCTCCCTTTTTTAAAACATAATTATTTAACCTTTTGTGCTATTCACGTCCAGATTGTTTCAGTCCGTACAATGGTTTTTTTAATTTACATACCTTTTCTTTTTCTCCGGGTTTCACAAATAATTCGGGCTGTTCCATGTATATTTCGTTGGCTAGATCTCCTTGAACGTATGCTGATACGACATCCATGTGATGTACATGCACGATTTCACGCACTATTAACAGCTGCTGCTAACAATGTTCTTATTAGTTCATACCGTGCAACAGGGGCGAATACTTCTTCGTAGTCTATTCCTTTACGTTGTGTATGCCCTCTTGCGACTAATCTTGCTTTGTATTTGTTTACGGAAACGTTTTCATCGTGTTTTATTTTGAACACCCACTCGATTAGTAAGAACTTTCTTGTCTTTGGGTCTCGGAACGAGTATCCACGTTTTATTTTTGCACAATGTCTCATATTCAACATTCATTGCATCTAGTCATAAATCAGAATCTTCTCTTTCCATTGCTTCGTTTACATTATTTGGACACATTTCTTTTGATTGGAAAAATTTTCTTGGCCTATCTCTTTTTCCGGTTCTTAATATTTTTGGCCTTGCACAACCGCGTTGTAAATCTTTATTTTTGGGTACCGGTGTTTCATCTATCTCTTCGGATTCCGCTTCTTTTTCTTCTGTATCTTGATAGTTCCCTACTTCTTCTTCTACGTTTTCTTCCTTTGTTTCTTCTTCTGGAAGCTTTATTTTATTATTATTATTGAATATCGGTGAGGGAAATAATAATTCATCCGTAATTCTCTCTGAATTTAACGTTTCTATAAATTTTACATCGCGTGCCTTGATTACCGTTTTTGTACTCGGTCTCTACAGTCGATATGTCTTGGATATGTTATATCCCACTAAGACATATTCATCTCCTCTTAGCTCAAATTTACCGCGATTTCTTCTTTTATCAAGGACTATTCCTTTGCTTCCGATCGCTCTAAGAAAACCTACGTATGGTTTTTGATCTGACCATGCTTCTAAGGGTGTTTTGTCGTTCAGTATTTTCGTTGGGCATCTATTTCTAATGTCAGTCGCCGCATTGATAGCCTTTGCCCATAACGATTGACGCCTGCTTGAATCATCATACTTCTTGCCATCTCGACCAGAGTTTTGCGCGTTCTGCAACTCCATTCTGCTGTGAGGTATACTCTATGCTTAGTTGACGTCTAATTCCTTCATTTTCTAAGAATTCTCTTGATAACTATTCATTTGCGTTGTCTGTTCGTAGACATTTTATTACACAGCCTGTTTCTTTTTCAACGCGTCGTTTGTACTTTCTAAAGGCTTCAGAGACTTCCGATTTCTTTCGCAACATTATAGTTTCTATGTATCTAGTGCTATCGTCGATAAACGTAACAAAATACTTCGCACTTCCTAACGATTCTGTTCTCATTGGACCACAAATATCCGAATGTATCAAAGACAATTTTTCAGTTTTCTTTCTTGACACTTCTTTATATGGTTGTTGGCAAATTTTTGCTTTGCATATCTCACACTTTATGTTAGATATATTTGAACGTAAATTCATACCATGACGCTGACCATTTCGCGCGAGTATAGTTTCTTTAAATCGGTTATATTTAAGTGACCTAAACGCTGATGCCTCCTCGTAGTATTATCATCTTCACGACTCACACACATTACGCGACGTTTATTCTGATTTACTTTATATAATTGTCCATACTTTGTTGCTGTCAATACAACTGAACCGTCCACGCGTTTCACTACCGCATTGTTTCGACCGAAGTTTATCTGGTAGCCTTTATTCGTTATAGCGGAAACGGACAATAAATTGTTTCTTAACTTCAGCACGTAAATCACGTCTTTCATATCAATTGTTGCGGATCCATTTTTACTTACACGAACATTAACTCTATTGTTCCTTTACCACATGCTTCTACAGAATAGTCTACAGCCACATAAACTTTTGTTGGCTTCATTTGCTTCAACATGAAAAATTCGTTTTCCGAGTTACACATATGTTCCGTCGCACCACTATCCAAATACCAATTACCTGATTTTTCGAGTTCAGTATTACAAGTTATTGCTATCAGCGCCGAACGGGAATTATTATGATTTATTTTAGAACGGCAATCACGACTTATATGACCCGGTTTGCCACACTTAAAACGGTTTTTGTTGCAAATAATCTTTGATTATTTTGTGTACCATTTCTTTCTTTAGCATACGTACGTGTTTGATTATATCTCGATTTGTTGTTCTTCGTAACGAGAGCTTCAGATATTTCGTCATTTTGGCGTGATTTAGCCATTTGATCATTCTGTCTTGCTTCCTCTTCCTTTAACTTCGTTTTTAAACATTCGAACGAGGGTATTTCATCGCGTGATTCGATCGCTATGGTAACATTCTCATATTCGGGTGGTAATCATTATCGACAATTAGTCATCCGGCAGCTCTATGCCTGCCGCTTGAATTTGTTCAACTTTGTGCTCGTATTCGTTTGCGTATTACGTCATGCTTGTATTCCTTTGTTTCTGCATACGAACCAACTCCTTGATTAGCGTCGTTCTTCTCATAGGACCTTTTGATTCGCATTTTCTAATTTCTCCCATGCCTCTTTTGATGTATTAATCTTTTTTACATATATGAGTTGACCTTGTGTTATACTTATATTAATTAATGCAAGTGTCTTTGCATCTTTCCTTGTCCATTCTATCTCGTTTTGTTCCGTTTTTACTTCACTTCCATCAACGATTGACCATAAATCGTTGTACATGAGAACTTTTCATATGCACTTTCCACAAACCATAGTTATTGTCATTTAGTTTATCTGTGTTCGAAAAAATTGTGCATAAACGCCATAATTTCTTTTTCTTGTTCAAGTTCGTCACACGTGGTTAATTTTTGCTCACAATTTTCGCGCACTCACAATTTACCCGCGCACTGGAACCGTTCTGGGCCAAACCTGTCAGAGTTTATTTAGGTTAATATTTATGTAAATATGAACAAGTGATAATATAATTTATATGTGAAGCTTACATAGGTACGTTCGGAACGACGCCTCGAGATCAACTGAAAAACGGGAAGCCAGAGTTCATTTGTTTAATTTACAAAAGACAATCACACTCACACAAATCACATCATTCATCGATATATTCCAACAGAATGTAATGCATTTCTGCCGTTTCTTAATTGGAATAGTACGATGTCATTTTTACTGCATTGTATTAGCCTTGTTCACAGCAAAGATGTGTAATTGTTATTTGTCCAGTAATGCTACATCTCTTAACAAAATAATAATATATAACAACAACAACGACGACGACAATAATAATAATAATACCTGTAGCAGAAAGACAAATAATCCAGTATTTACATATGGTACGATAGCTTTCGAAGCGAAAGTTCGTAGCTTAAACCGAAACAAAATCTCATGTATAATTTTAAAACTATTAATTTTTCAAGCCATTTTTGCCAGAACTTTTTTCATATTTCGACAAGTACTTTCTACTCTAAAAGTTATGAACCTTTTTTCCTATTCACCCTATATTTTTATAATTTTCACAACTTTCTAAAAACTAAACTCGGAACATTCAAAATGGCAGCCATTTTTTCAATTTTTAATTTTTGTTTTTCTTTTTCTCTTTTTTTTGTATTCGCTGTGATCATATTTATACCAGTTAAGAATCTAGAGTTAAGAATTTAAATTTTTTTCTGATGAGTAAGACGGCTCGAATTATGGTAACATACTTTTTGTTATATCAGAAATTATTCCACTATAGTTAACTTTTTCAATTATTTCTCAACAAAGAAATTTATGATCATTTATCAACGACAAATAAATATGTACAAACAAAGATTACGTTAATATCATTTATTAAATTTTCGTAAAAAATTTACAAAGATGTATAAAAAAGACACTCATCACTTTAAAATAATATAAATTTATATTATTTTATTTATTTTATATTATTTATATTACTAAATATAAATTTATGAATTATTTCAATTACAAATGTAAAGAAACAAGTATAAATTACTTTTATTTATATTTTATTTACATTTTACTTAATTTTTAGAATTTTTATGACAAAAATAATAATAATTAATAATAACAATAATGACAATTATAATATAAATATAATACAAATATAATACAATGTATTCTATATAAAATATAGAAATATAATATTATTAAAATTATTCTTTTTAACAACAATAATTAATATAATATAATATAAGTATAATATAACGTAAAATATAAAGTATAAAAATATTGAACAATTATAAATTACATTGAATTCAAAATTATTATATGAGTTCCCCTCAAATACAAAGTATCTATTTACAGAGGAATGATATTAATATCATTATAATTAAATAATAATTGGAATAATATAATAATATTAATATAATTATGTAATATACATCTATAAGATTAAATCAGTATTGATTGACTTTTTCTTTGAACGAACTGTTTCTTTCGAAATTATAAAATTATGGGTTAACAATATATTTTAAGTACAATTTTTGTGAAATAATTTTGCATTAATTTCTTAGTTATTTTCAGACTTACACTTCATAATAGTTAATTAATAACTAATCGTAATTTAAAAAATGTTTTAGATAGAATATGTACGTCATATTTAAAGATTCTCATCACTAGATATATTTTGATCTTACATCTTATATTTCTTTTTGTATTCTAGTTGAAAAATTGAAAATTTGATTAAATAAGTTAAATAAATACATTTATGTATGTGTATAAGAATATTCATAGTTTTATCAATACGAAGTTTGGAACGATATTTTTGAAAGAAAATGGAAGAAGAGAAGAGATCATTTTCGTAACTATACTTATTTCAAAACAAGTTATAATTAGAATTGGTACACGAGCCTTACATATGTATATTGTTATCATTAATAACGAATCTCCGATGTGATACTTCCGGTATTAACGTTATAATTAAACATACGTTGTTTGAATGTACCAAATATAAATATAAATATATGAAGAATTTTTGTGAAGAATTCTTATAGATTTGAACAAGATCTTGAATAACTTAACATGATCTAAATTGTTTTAATCTTTGTTAAAGACGTTAATATTTTTAGTAGATCTAATGCTATCTATTAATTGCTATTTACTCTCAGGTTGATTACTATTTACTCTTTAATTATAAAATACTTTAATTATAAAATAAAAAACTTAATTATAATACGAATTTATTAATAAATTATAATTAATCAATTATGTAATCAAATGTAATACCATTTTAATTTTTTTTTATCAATTTACAATTTACAAATAAATTAATATTTTCGCTGATTTTTCTATATATCTCTACATATTTTAATTATAATTCCATAGATGTTACAGCTATGAATATAAATATATGTAAATACTCAAATATATTATAAATTAACACTTTGCTGTTATTTTTCGCGCGTCTTACATCTGCAGCGGGCAAACCCGAGCAAATACACTTTGCTGTCGGGTTTGGATAAATTTATGAAAACATTGATTAATAATAATTTATAAAATTATTTGGGGATTAATTTATAAAAACTCTGTCTTTCTATACCGTCAAATAACTGCTGCAGTAATAAAGCAACTTCAACAGTAAGCATAATTGCGTTATGCACAGGGAAGTGCCTTGAAGCATTTTTTTTTTCTGTTTGATTTCGAAAACAAAAACACGTTGTTTCATCTTTACGCAGTAAAAAATTACCAAAGAAAAAAAAAAGAAATTCCGGCAAAAATGAGTTAAAGAGATTATTTATTATTATAAGAGATTAGAGATTATATCTAAGAGAAAGTTATATGAGACACGTGCATCCTATAAAACTGAGATAACAATCAGCCGTCGAGACGGCGATACAGTCCTGTCAAGTTTCCCACTGTCGAAAGTCGGACTGTTAATCTCACAATCTCCTGACAGCAAAGTGTTAACGTGTAATATATTATTTGTTCGTAAACAAGACGATCGGACTTCAATAGCAAGCGAGTTCTGATTAGTGTATACTGATGAAGATTGAAATTTATATATATATATATATATATATATATATATATATATATATATATCCATTTATTTTTATAGAACTATCATCAATTTATTTCTTATTTCCATTTAATACAAATTTAAAAATAACTTTACAATCAATGGCGTCTTTAAAGGAAAACAAGTGAAGAAAATACAAATAGTAATTCGTAGTAAATTAAATATAATCCGAATTATGATTCGTTTTGATTCATTTTTACTAGAACATGTGACTTCATAAAGAAGTGATCGAAAATATAAAAGTTTAAATAATCGTTACTAAATATTTGAAATTATTTTTTTCTCTTGTCGATAAATTGTATGATGTTTAAACTTTATTAATTAGTTAACCACTCAAATATATGCGAGAATGTTAATCAAATAATATGTGCGAGGTGTAATTATTAATGCAATAATTGTATCTGTTAATAAATAATTCATGGTTAGAGTTGAAAAATAACATTTTCAAAAATGAGAACATTTCTAAACTAGACAAGACTTTATTCCTATTTATATTAGGCTTTTCAATTAGAACATTTCGCTAGCTTAAGATATGTTATTGTTAATAGCTTAAAATATGCTATTATTTAAGAAATCATTAAAAGTTTGTTTGAATAATAATTACTAAATGGAATATCGAATAATTCTGGACCAAAATTTAAAAAATTCTTTGTATTAATGTTTTCAGAATAGAATAAACATAACTTCAGGAAATATACAGGAGATCTAATACAAGACTTCGTTGTTGAGCAATCACACTATAATTAATAATTACATAACATGTGTTTATTAAAATTATAGCATATTAGATGTAGTTTGATTAATCTTCTTTTTTCACGTCTCATGTAATCATGAAGAGCCTTATTCCAATAACAGATAACTAGGAACATGTCAAATGTCTAATCATTCTAGAAAAGTATAATAATTTTTATTATATCATATTTAACATATTGTTTTCTATGCTTTTTTGTATATCATAGTTAAAAATTGGATAATTATTTTGAAGAAGATATTTAATGTACGCTATAAATGTACAAAATATTTTTATATGTTTTTTCCGATATTTTTATGTCGCTCGTATTCCCATTCATCATAATGTACCATAATCTATCAACACTTAACGGGTTTTTTTTCTATCTTTCTCGGTTTCCGAGCATTTTTTAAGAAATTAAATAAAAACGTATGTATGATTTTAAATCGTTGTAGTTTTATTAAATCAACAGTATTTTTAATAAAATTAAATCAACAGTATTCTTAGTAAAATCTTGAAAAGTTATTTATTTACATGTCTAGTATTTGTTAGTATTTGTTAGTAAATCCACGTGATCTGTCCTCTTAGGAAGTTGGAATAAAAATGTAGTTCGCCTACGTAGTCCGTCCGTTAAATGTTAATAAAAATGTGAAATCTAATTCAAGTGTTTGAACATACATTAAAGTATTTGTATGTAGGAGCAGTGTTCGTACCAAAGGGAAAATATATTTCGTTGTATGTGTTCTAGAATAGTTGATTGAATCTAAGGGAATAGCTTAAAATTCTTTGATAAAGATCATTTCGATCAAGTCCTTGCCGAAAAAATGTCTTTTCTCATTATTATAAATTTACCGTTTAAATTTCATGTTACCTTCATATGATTCGAGTGCACCGCGAAGAAATGTGAATGTATGATATATCTCTTATGCAATCATGTAGACAAAGTTCAGAATTTCTTTTCGATATAAAGAAATCTATTAGTTTATTTTTATCATCGAAGGGTGAATGATTCGTCCGTTTTATCATATTAACAAAAAGTATTAACATTTATTGCGTTCTTACCTGGATGGGTTACGTTAGGGCAACTAATTGTCTTACATTTTGAAACGATTGACTAGCAAGAAGCAATACACGAATTTCAATCCGTGAATTTCAATACAAACTACGAACCACTTCTACGAATCGAATCCATGAATTGTAATCCACAAGTCGGATTCAAAATTTACTATGTGACACCGATTCACACGAATGTCTTCACATTGTCAACGATATCGCTTCACTATCGTTTCACTGTCATAACTAGATAACATTTGTAAAGTGAAGTACACATCGTGTAATAGTCACTTACTGAGAAGAAATCGTTTGACATCCTAAACGTAACATCCTTCAATCGATTCTAGATCGTTTCCGAAACATTCTCCGACAATTGCATAATAACATTGCATTCAAGTAGAAGAAACATTCCCTTAATAATCAATAGATGGTACAGTCCATTAATACTTATAAAGTTGGTCTTCATCCAATCTTGCATATCGTGACGAATTTGCGCATGCACACAAATACAGATCTAGATAATTTATTGACATAAATTTTGAAATGATATTTATTCTTAGAATTATATACTGAATACACGTTAATAATCGGGTCGTAATGTTACAATATTTACGACAAAGAAAAATATTTTAAAAATAAATAAAATTTGTAATAAAATATGTTTATGGTAAAATATCTTTATGTAAATAAACATTTTCTATGGGAATAATTTATAAACAGAAAGGAACCTGTTACATGTCTTCAAAGTTTCATTGAAATGAAAAACCTGATAAAATGATAATTTCTTTCTGTATTTTTCAGTTTATAAGTTGTTAGCTAAACGGTAAACGAAATTAAGTAGTTTCATTTAGAGCATACAAGCATATACAAAGAAGATAAATTCTCAAACTTAAAGATGGCTATCATTAAAATAAATATCATAAACTGTCACTTTCTTTCAATAAAATAAAGAATTCAAACTGTAATTAAATTGAAAAGTTTTTAACACTCTATATCCGTAATTCAGTTGCACGTGACACTTTTACTAAATTTGTATATTATTAGACATATTGTAAACGTAGGCAAAAAGAAAAGAAATAGAGTTTATCTCATGTTCATTTCTCAAATATTTTAATATACAAATGTTATATTACTAGAACAGAATGTCTGCTAGTAGCAATGATTATTTTTGAGATAAACTGGAAGAAATAAGATGGAATACTGCACAAGAAAGTATGAAAGTATGCTTATCTTTTTTCATATTTAGAGGAATTCAAGTAATAAATAAGCGTTTATATGAAACGGTAATTTTAAATATACGTTCAGTTATGAAAGATTAATTTAATTTTAAAAATTGCGCGGATTATATTCCTTTTAGAAATAATAATTCTAAATTTTATGAAATAAACAAGTGTACAGGTTTAGGATGAAAATTATTAAATTTTCAACTATAAATTCCAAATTATTATAAATCTAGAATTTAAAGAAATTCCAAATTATTAGAATTTTAAACATATTTGTCGGAAGAATAGAAAGTTAGATTAAATAAAAAAATAAAATTTTAATTAATCGAGAAAATTGTAATATTTATTTTAAAAGAAGAAAAGAAAATAAACTAAATTTAGTGAATTTATAAACTGTTGGCATTATGTAAAATATTATGCAATATTTATCGTATAATCTCTCTTAATTGGAATACGGCTATAAAAATGTTTATACTACTACATGGAAAGTGCACTTGAGAAAGAATTGAAATGGTGACTCGGTAGAAAAATTCATCACCTGACGAACAAATTACAGAATTTATTTTGGCAATATGTTTATTTGTTTATAGAATTCATGCCTTATTTTTTTCTCCATATTCTCTTTATATATAAATTTTATATACAGTGAAAACTGTATATAACTGAACCAATGACAATGAAAAATTGTCGATAATTTAAACTGCTATAATTTTGTAAAAAAAAATCATGCAACTACTCATTTTAAGACTTCTACTTTCACAATTTCGAGTCCGTCTTTTCCAAAGATGATTTTATCTAGCAAATGCAAAAATAGAAATACTTGTTTCTCGAAAGTTGTAAAAATTCAAACGTATTTAAAAGTGATAAAAAATTTTCTTCATAATCCACCATAATCTTAAAGACTATAATCTTCTTTTTACAAAGACTTTTTGCCGTTTAATTCTAATATTTAATGTTTAATAAAATGCGCGAAAAAAATCGAAAAGCAAATTCTACTAAAATTTTGCAAAGCAGAGATTTTATTATTCAAGATGATGGTAAATCTGATTACGAAAAAAATTTTTCAATGTTTTCAGAGATGTTGAATTTTCAAAAAAGAAAGAATATCCTCACTTTCCCATTTCATAAAATCATCTCTGAATCAACACTGTCAAGGATACTCTCAAAACATTAGATTTTAATCCAGATCAAGTAGATCGTTATATGATTTTCTTTTACAAAGTTATAATAATAATAATAATAATAATAAGTTTAAATTATCGACAATTTTTCGTCGTTGATTCATTTATGCTCTATAAGCAAATCTTTTATTTGAATGGATATATTTTTTCTTATTGTATGTAGTAACACATTGTTTATTACTACTCTGAGTAATATTAGTTCACAGAAAGATATAAATTAGGCAATCTCATAGAAACAACAATACAGTATTACCACGAAAAGCAATAATGTGAGAAAAGTAATTCTATCTTGCCGAAATACATAATTCTACATTTCTAAAGTTAAATTAGTTTGTATTGACCAAGCAGTTGGATTAGCATTCTACAAGTAACTTCTACTTGTACGATGTATACACATATATTATCTCGTACATGTACGACTCATTTTATTCTCCTTTCGCAGAATAATTCGTAAATGTACGAGATACGATAATTCTAAAAAGATAAATTGTTTAAATTAATAGAAGATTGTATGTTTGAAGTTAGTCTTTCTTGTAGTTCTCTTCGCAACCTTGATTATAGTTATTCGACAAGTTAACTTCTTCTACTAACATTAAGTAATGAATGATAACGGATGAAGATAATGCAAAATAAATTAAAGAAAGAGAAAGAACTAAAAAAAAAGTACATAATACATTTCTAATGACAAACGGACATTGGAAAAGTTCTTACAGAAATATCTCTTCATTGATCTGCATTAAAAGCCTCTCAGTAACAAATCATTTCCAATTGATTTTTTCAGCATTGACCAACACCATGATGTAATTAGAAAATAAATGCATTTTCTCGTATATTCTTATGCGAATTTATTTTTATAATAAAAATAAAATACTAAAACGATTCTATATTATATATTAATTAGTAATATAGAGTAAGGTCTAAATAAATGAGGCCACTTAAATATCTTTTCGAATTGTGATGATGCAAAAAATATTTTTCATTTAAAACGAATGGTATCGAAAGGCCAATAACTGATAAAATTTTTTTTGAAAGTCATTGATATTTTTTTTCATACAATTACATATCTTTTTTTACTGCATTGTGTAGCCGGTAAAAAAATACATTCATACATATAAAGAACATGATCTTAAAATGGCATTAATGTCCAGCAAGGTAAATTTTTCTTTT
The DNA here is from genome assembly GCA_032399595.1 of Tetragonula carbonaria. Taxonomy (NCBI): domain Eukaryota; kingdom Metazoa; phylum Arthropoda; class Insecta; order Hymenoptera; family Apidae; genus Tetragonula; species Tetragonula carbonaria. Next base: position 18,552,898 of record JAUCRC010000004.1, read on the forward strand.
AAAGAATGATTAGTCACTTTCGTATTGCTGCAAATCCAATTGAGAAAGATATATACGATTGAGAAAATCTGTTCTGCAAAGTTCTTAATGTAGATGATACGAGTGATACGAATGAATTTCTTTCCTTCTATTATCTGTATTGTGCTAATTTTAGAAATGAAAAATAGATATAATATATGAGAAATAGATAACGAGTTTTATAATGTATTTATAATGTATGAAAAAATTAGATAGAAAATTCTTACACTCAAGTTATCCTAAACTCGCATGTGAATTTTCGTTATCTTTAGCTACAATATTAGCTTTTATTTGTTAATCATCTTTATATATATATTTTATGATGAACAATTATGATTAAGAAGTGTATCTTTGTACATTCCAATTGCTTTTCTCAAACACTGATCACATTTATCATAAATGAATATCACATCGATCTTCTCTTGTGTATTCCATTATAAATTACTGACAAATTTCGGAATTTCAAACTGCTAGAAGAAATTATTGACAATGTAATAAATAATAAACATTTATCATTAGGTTTTCGATTGTCGCGTCTTGGCCAAGTTTATGATCTCGATACAGGTAAATATACGTAAAACATAAATTTTACATATCTGAATGTATTTTTTAATCAACTACTCGATACAACAAAAAAATACATGATTATATGAAAAGAAAAAACATCAATAATCTCAAAAATTTTGAAAAAAGTGAAAAAAAATGTTCTTACCAGTTATTGGCTTTTCGAAATCATTCATCTTATAAAAATAAATATGTATATATGTATTTATAAATATGTATGTATATATGTATATATGTATTTTAATTTTCTCCCTTTTAATTTGTATGTTGTTTTTCTCAAACGTGTAAACACGTAAGTTATTTTTTTGTTCACATATATCCATGAAAAATAAGTATTGTGTAAAAGTATAGAATATGTAAACAATTATACAAATTGAATATTTATTATTATTTAGATTTCTTTTTTTAAATTTATTAATAAACACATATAATATTGTTTTTTTTCAAATTGTGCTTGTAAGTACTTGAGATAGATAATTTTTGTTTATATGTCCTATATTTGAATGAATTTCTGACTAATAGTAATAATTATCTTATATAACAGATTAAATATTTTAGAACATTTAAAGTGTACTTCAAAAATAATAAATATTAATAATAAATCTACAAATAACGATTAATAATAAACTTTATGTTATTGAATATTTGTAAATTAATATTAATGTTCATAATATTAATATACAAATAATATTCATAATATTAATATACAAGTAATATTATCAACGTTAATATAATATTTATAAACGTACAATATTGTTTAATATTTGTAAATTTATAAACTAAATTATTGTTGAATAATTCGATTTTTTAATCAATCACACTATATTACTACTAACATGAATTTGATATAAAAGATATTACTACTAACTTTTGCTAGTATAAATGATGAATGAATATCGTTTTATTACTATTTTTGAATTATTATATTATATTTATGTTGTTAGAAATAAATTTTCAATAAATTGAAAAGTGTAATTTTTCTTTTACCAAGGTTTATAATTATTATAATTATATATTAATCGGAATTACGTAGATTTTTTAAAACGTTTTTCTATTATGTTCATTTATAACATATTACACTTTAAATATTTTACGCGCGGGTTGGTCGCTTTCCCGTTTAATGTCGGTAAAGTTTCCGCTCGTTTATCTTTTTAGGCGACCACTTAATTTTCATTGAGTTCGTTAAATTCATTTCCACTGAAATCCTTGATGTTCTTGGTCACTCCGAGTTACGTGTGTGTGTATGAACGCACGGTGCTGATATATTCAACTGCTCTCTTCCAGTGAACTTCGTTTGAATATATTCTAGATTCATTCTGGCACGAGTGGATGGTCCAGAGATTTATAGTGGAAGGTTGCACCATTGACAAAATCCGCGATAATACCCGTACCGGTCCATAGATACCGATTACATAAAAATCCCAGAGCGTAGAATTTCTCTGAATTTAGATTAATGATACCCGATATTTCGATATATCTTAATAGCGATCCTTAGTATTCTGGAAATACAATTCCCTGTGTCCCAAAAGAATTTCTGCACTTGACGTCTATATGCACGCTAGAATACGACTGCTTTAAACTTCCTAGAAATTGTTGCTTTCCTTTAGAAATATAGGTAGAAATATAATTTAAAACTATAAATACATGTTACATTACTGTATAATTGAATGATTTTTCCTTTTCTCCTGAATTATTGAATTAAGTGCATATCACACAATATTCCTATAATATTAAAACAATATGTATGTTTGTCTAGTATCGCTGCTGATATTCATTCTATTGAAATCTAATTGCATCTAATGCAATTGAGCATGTATTTTTACTATTACAATAAAATCGAGAAAATTGGTATGACAAAAATTTTTTGAGCGAATAAATTAAATGAATTTTTAAAATGAAGTAAAAGAATTATTGTCTTACCTACTTTCCATTTGTAATTAAATTATGATTAATATTTTAGGAATAATAATAATCTCCGTAAATAGATATATATACCTTATTGCAGATGAAAGATGGAACATGTTAACCAGAAATCGATTTCAATATATGTACGTATGGTTACCAATAATTTATAATTTATAATTCATAATAATTATTAATCAGCTATTAGCTTTAAAAAGTTACTATTAGAAGTCAAAAATCATCACTTGTTGACAAAAAAGGTTAATATAATAGCAAAAATAAAATAAAATAATAAAAAAGTATCAGATTTTTAGAAAATAAAAAAGGTTTTTATAGTTATTTTGATAATTATTAAATTAAATTAGTTAAATACTTAATTAAATTAGTAGCTAACATACTAATATTCCTAATGACTTCTCATCTGTATGTTACACTAAAGTCGAAGATTTAATTTATGTTTAAACTGTTTTTATGTAAAGTGTTTATATTGTCTGATTTATCTAATAAGTGACTCAAAAATTTGATAAATTTAATACGTGAAATGACATTCACATCGGTCAAAATGTCAAATCATAATGATACAATATATATATACATACACTTTCGTCACTTTTGACTAAATGAGAAAAAATAGAATAACATTAAATGCGGCAAAATTGAAAATGATGCCAATGTTCATGAAATGTAATGTCATGTTTACATTTTAACATGAATAAGGATATGATCATGATTAAATAAAGTGAAAGTAATGAGACTGGTTCTGTAAAAATGTTTGTATGTTACTTAATGAAAAATGTACATTGTCCTCTTCAAAATAGTCCCCGTGAGAAACTGTACATCGCCGGAGGCGATACTCCCACTCATAGGAACAATGCTGGACTTCTTCTACTGAAACTGTTTTCAGTTGATTGGTTACAATCTTTTGGATATTGTCCACAATTTCAAAATGATGTCGCCTGAGGTAGCTTTTGACGTTTAGGAAAAGAAAAAAGTCACACGAACTCAAATCTTATATGGAGGTTATGGTCAAAAATACGTTTTGCTCATTTAATTTGCTGTTTCCGTAATATGTCACTAAAACACACTTTAATAAAACTTGCTGCGAAATCGCTGGTGTTAGTTGAATTGAGTTTAAATTAATACTGAAAGTAGAGTAAAGATATTCAATATAGAGATTTAAAATATAGCATCGATAAAATGTTATAGACTCTTAAGAACCAAAATCTGTCTCTTACTTTATAGGTACATCTTATATGTTGCTATAAGCATTTAATTATTATTACATGTATAATATTGGAAAAAATATTTTCGAGAACAATGATATACTTGACTCTGAGTTTGGAATTTTGCATTGTATTATTGTTTCTATTCAAAACAATAAAAAAAGAATTTGTTAGGTAAAATTACATTTAAGTTACATTTAAGTGAGGACAGTGGAATATCTCACAAAGGACTTCATGCTATCAAAAATTGTTTTTACAAAAGTTGCTCAGTATGGAAGGGAACATTATTATATCTTTTTCATTGATTGAATCTTATATTTTGTTATTCATTTTCTTATTCATTTTTGTATTCATAATATGATATTTGTTCAAACGAATATAACAATCTACTAGATATATATACATATCACATATATGTACTTATTTTCTATGTCTATATGTTTTGTTTTATAAAGACGAATATTTTCAGCTGCCCTGGTTACAAATACTTCTAGAGTATTTTAGTATATTATTTATGTTATTATTATTGATGATTACTTTATGTTATTATTAGTTATTATTATTTATTATTTTTAACATATCTCCAGACTGATAACATAAAATCCGGATATTCACTTTTGTTTTAATGACGCAAAACAAGTATTGCAACTTTTGTTATTTTCGTTGCAAAAATTATATTGTCCATCATTTTAATATATTTATTCCTGTCGTTGACATTGATAGAAACCGAGATAAATTTAATCCGCTTTATTATCAAAAGGTTAACAAAATTATATATCTTAGTATTAGAACATGGAAAAATTTAAAAAAAACATTATGATATATATTAACACACTTTTTAAATCATTTAGTTCTTGAAAATGATCTCTATTCCAAAATAAGTAATGACCTATTCAAATTACTTAGAATAAACTATGTTGGAACGAGAGTGACCAGACAAGTATATAACAACTCATTTACAAATAAAGTCTTCATGTTTTCATTTTTAAAATTTAAATTGAAATTTCAAAGGATACCTTTTTTATCGCAACTGATGATCATTATTTTTCCTTAAAAAAACTAGTATAAGTTTTTAATGTCTTTTTACTAAATATACGATAATTTGAAATTGCTGCCATTCCTAGTAATAGTCTATTGAACTGAATAGTCTATTTTACTTATTAGTGGCAGAATTATTAAATTTAAGCTATTTTAAATATGTCTATGTAATGAGTCTATATCAATATATAATTTCTATATTCCCAGTAACAATGAACTGATTTTTTTTCATGTTAGTAACAGAATTATAATTTTAACAAAACTACTTAAAATATACCTATGTAATGAATCTATATCAATATATGAGTTAGTAACAATATATTAAACTTTGTATTTTATTTGCTAATAACAAAATTATAATTTTTATAAGACTATTTCAAATATATATGTAATGAATTTAATATAAGCTCATTTAATGGATAAATGGCAAAAATGGGCATTACTAGTATTAAAAACCACATTCACTTGTAATGGGAATGTTAATATAATGTGATATATAATGTAATACAATATTCTATCAGATTAATTGATTTTATCTCTCGTAAATGGATGTGTCGTAAATGCGAATCAGTCGAATAAAAATATGCTTTGATGGCTAATGTTATAATAGATAATACTATTCATCAAAGTTTTCCAATATTAGAAACATGGAGTATGTTTATTATGCGTTAAATATTTAGTTGATTGGCTCCCGAGAGCTAAGGATCAAGTAATCAAATGATTTTTAATTCTCAATAGAATTGAAAAATAAATTTTCCTTAGATCGAATTATCTGAAAACTAAAATTAATTTTTTGTCAATCATTCATATCGAAGATATTACCACGATAATGTAACTCTCGCAATTAAAGTTCTTGTTATCGGCAGATTTCTGTCGCATCAAAGAGGAATTAAAAGCTAATTATTCTCCAATGAACCGATATTAATATCTTTGTCAAAAAGCAAGAATTTTATTTTAATCGATAATTTGATAATTAAAAAAGCTGTCTATATTTTATTATATTTTGTGCATATTTTTTTTACGACTGCGACATTTACAAAAGAGGTGAATATTTTTTAAAAGGATTTAAATATCACAACAAAATTATATTTTTGCATTTATACATTTCGTAAGAATTACATCGAGATGTTTGATTTATTTACGAGAATTACTTCACATAAGAAAAATCAAATTCAACACTTTTCAACATGTTTCAACACATATGTAACTGATAAAATAATGCATAAAACAAGAAATTAAATGTAAATAAAATTAATGATATGTTATAATTAACATTGATCTGTTCTGCAAGAGCGTGAGAAGTAATCTGGAACAATTGAATTCTGGTTTATGTCGACAAGTTTGAAAATTTGTCGGATATATTTAAATTTGACTAATTCCGAACTAGGGTCAATAATTGATAGAAGATTATTCTAAATAAGTTATTCAAAATAAGTGCAAAAAAGATTGAAATAAGTGGATAAAATGAAATTTTATTTCATCTAAGACCTCGTTCCTTAGGAAATTTAAATTTGAATATGTTTAATTAAAAATTAGATTAGTATATATGTATACTATTGTCGAATTCTGTGAAAAATTATATTCGACATGTTTAATTTACTTTTAAACGTAGAATACCGAATTATTTTCTCTTATTCAGTTCAAAATCAATCAAGTATAATGTATTTGATTAATAAATTTTCAAACTCGAAAATAAAATCTTAAATGAAAAAATATTGTTATCTTTAATCATTTTTACATGTATAATCACTATATATATATAGTTTTTGATACATATTATATAAACAGACTTCAAAGCGAGGTTTTTTGTAAAGAATTATTGCAGAACTTTTTGGCAGAACTTTCTGTAAAGAATTATTGCAGAAATTTTTTATGGAAGTCTTTTTGAAAAAATATTATTGTGAAGACTTCTTCAAAAATTGTTTTTATGAAAAAACTTTTGCACGATTTTTAAAGAAATTAGAAATTATTTAACAAACAAGTAGAATATTATTGAAATAGATCCATCTTGATAAAGTTTAAACTCTATTTTGTTTTATTTTGTAACTTTTATAATTTTTCGATCTTTATAGTCCTTACATATTCTATTATTAGAGTTTAGCAATTAGGTGTTATACAATTTTTAATATGTTCAGTCTCAGAAAACTATCATATTATTCGGAAAAAACTTCATATTTAATGTTTGATTATTTAATGACTTTTGGAATTAATTTTCATTGCTATCTTTTCATATTCGGAAAAATATAAAAACTATTGACTTCTGTTATTTTCTCCTTTTGGTAACTTCAGCATTCGTCTCGTGATGGAAACAATGTAGTTATTCTTATCCTTCAAATTTTATCATCATTTACATTTATTGAATATACTGAATATTCTATTGTAGTTTTTAAAGAAAATCCATCAATCTGACAAATATCAAGATATCCTATTATCTCAATAATGATTAAGTGTTTTGAAATCTGTTGTTTTCAAAAGCATAAATACTGAAGAAATTGTGAACATATTTTGGAATAGTAAAGCAAATACGCATCAGCTTCAAATTCGTTAAATTCAATAGCTATTTATATGATTAGATAAACTCTAAGTTAGATTAACTTAGAGTTAAGTAGAATATTTATATAAATTTCATTTACGATTTATATAAATTTCATATTCGAGAATTGTTTAAAAGTTCTTCATTGTATAACTCAGCTTCATGAGTTAAAGCTAATTAACTCTAATCTAATTGATCAATTCTAATTCAAAAATTAATTGAGAAAAAAAACAAAAGTTAAGCATCGAATATAATAAAACATCCGAAAATGCCACATGTAAAATTTAGTAGCAATGAATTAGTACATTTTTCGTATAATATACATTATTTATTATACTTTTCCATTGAAACATTTCCTTACTAAATTCCATACTTTCATAGTATTAAATTTTTATGTAGATATAAAACTATTAGATTACATATATTAGGTGATATAAATTTAATATACTTATTGTTAGACTCAACTAATTAATGTCGAAATATTATAATAAATAGAATGAACATTTTGTAAGTATTACACACTATATACACAATATCTAAAATTTTTCGATAGCAATTTTATTAATTCGAACTTTTAATTTTTTTTTTGTTAGAATTCAATTTTATTGTAATACTTATTTCAATAAAACTTATTTCAATATTTTATTATTTCATATATGAATACAATATATTCTACAATGTTAATATAAATATATCTCACAGAAATATATCTCTTAGAAACAAAGAAACTTCAGTATGAATATTCACGTGGATTCTGTAATTAGCTTAATTTAAAACAGAATTTCTATTCATGAAAATTTAACTTTCAATCCGTCTGGTTTATTATTAATTCTTAATTTTATTCCTGATACCTTTAATAATAAATTTACATTTAATAGTAAATTTACGTAAAATAATAATTCATAAAAAGAATTTTAAATATCCATATACTTTATTTTTAAATATGCATACTTTTATGTATAATTATTAGATTGCGGGTTTTAATACAAATTTATATTTTTGAGCATTAAAAAAATAGAATATTGTTTCATATACTGAATATCATAGAAAGATGTTTAGATATTTTATGCACTTTTCCATATTATGTGTATTCTGTGCAATTTTGCACTTCCTGTAAATGCATAAAGATCTTCAGGTCTAATGATTTAAATAATTTCAGAAACAAATTACACGAAACTTCTAATTAATATTATTTATTTATTAACTTAAGAATAATTACTGTTAGAAATTAATTAATTAACAAAGAGGAAAATTTTTACATTTTGTAATTATATCTATATGCTTACCATAAATTAACTGTAACTGCTTCTCTAATAATGTAATAATTTTTTTAAATATTTTTTTTTAAATATTTTTATTTCATCTTTGATTATTGAAAAGCAAAATTTATTTTTTAAACAGCGTAAATATAAGGTTCTTTGATTTTCTATAGAATATATTGATACAGTGGTTGATAAATGCATCCGATCGCTTAAATTTATGACAGATTTACGAGCATATTGAAACTAAAGTTCCTAAGCTTTTGACAATAAAATTACTAAGTATGTATTTCAACGAGATTTACCTATTACATAAAGCATGTGACATTAAATAGAAACAAGGAAAAGCTAGAAATGCAAAAATGTAACTGGAAAGTAGTATTTAAATTATGTAAGAATTTTATAATTTTTTAAACTTCTAAGTAGAAATTAATGCGTAAATAAACTTCCAAATAGGAATAAATTGAAGAAATTCCTTTAAATAAAGCAATTTGTTGTTTAAGAAAAATGACAAAGAAAAAGAGAAAGCTGTGAAATTAAAAAAATTCTGCTACTTTCATCTTTCCTTTAAATTTTATGTAGAAGTAAATGTATGGTAAAATTTATGAAAGGAACAAATTAATAGTTGAGATAATAGCGACAAAATACGCAAAATGACAGCGATAATTTCATATAGAATAGTTGTATGTTTTTACATGTATGAAAAACAAATAATAAATAAAATTTGAAGGAAGTGGAATCATCTATTGATCTTAAACATATTAAAATTTCACGAAAAAGAGAAAAGGCGAACTTAATTTTCGTAAAGATGTACTTTTTTCTGAAAAATATTATAAGATATTAAAACTGATATAGATAATTATTATTTAAATTATCTTTTACATCAATTTACAATTAATAAATATCTAAATAAAAAAAAAATATAACATAGACAAAAGGTGAAATGTATAAAATTTCGTTTAACAAACAATCTTAAAATTTGACATGTAATCATGTTCACAATCTGATCAATATGTAAATCAAAAATCAAGAATTAAACTTACAATCCTTTTTTGTTTTCATAATGTTGTCTCAAATTTTCAAATTGATCTTTTAAAATATTACATTGCAATATTATATTACAATAAGATTTTTTTGATTCCTGATTCTTCAGCCTTCCCAGGTTTTGTTGTATACTCCGTGTATACTCTATGTATACGTTCCATTCTGATTCCACTAGGATTTTTACCTAATATAAAATTATATAAAAATATTTATATGTCGCGACAACTTTCTGGCATGTGTTGTATAATTTTATCATTGTTTGTTATTACAAAGTCGAGAATTTACATATTTCTTTGAAAGAAGAATACGGAAAAATTCTAATAATTTTATTTGTTTACGATATAATATGCTAATAAGTCGCAAGCATATCACTTCTAAAAGTGATCTCATTAAAAAATTTCCAGCACGCTAAACCAAAAATATATTCAATTAATAAGTTAATAAGTTACATCATTATGTTTAAGTTCTCACCAATTATATTTCGTAATAGTAAATTGCACTTATAAATACACACTTACGTTTATAAATTCTAATATTATTAAGGACCGTGTTAACAATCGTAAAGCTACTTTATTGATAATACAAATATTTTTGTAATCTATCTTTTAGTTAATAAAATTACAATCGTAGTAATAACAATACAATAAAATAATAATTTTTTATATTAAATAAAAAGCAGTAACATCAGACAAGAGTTAAATGTACTATCTCCAATTTATAATTAATTACATATTTCAATAGTTGTCTCTGATAAATTGGTGCCACTGTACGACTGATTAACAAATGAATCATAGGAATACAGAAATATTTAATTAAATTCAACATCTGTAATTTCTATTCTACATAATTAACATTTGATTAAATTGCATGAACAATTGAAATTACGAATCTAAATGAAACTTAATTACCTCTGTTCAAAGTCACTAGTGTTGTGAATATTATATTAATATTAATATTAATATTGTGTTTTATATTATATTATATTGTATTATATTATACTATATTATTATTGCAACATTGTAATATTGTAATATTGTAGTAAAATCTTAAATAAAACATTTATCGTCGAATATGATATACGAATTCATATTTTTATATTTTGCATATTTTTAATCAATATTTTGACATTTTAGGATTATCGATTATGTCGCGATATATCGCGAATTTACATTTCCACATAATTACATAAGATATAATGACAAACAAATTAAATTATAATAACGAACGATACAAATGTTTATGGCATATTTTTATTTCAAAATATTCAATAATTGATCCAGAAATACATTAAATACATTGTTATCGCAAACTGGATCATAGGAATATAATTATAAGTATAGTAAAATAAAATAAGAATGAAAATATTTAATTTTTTAATTATCATTATTTGTATTGATTATCTCTCATGTCCTATAAAAATATGTTTCTCTATGGCATTCATGATGTCCACAATGTTTCAATTTACCTTTTTCATTTTAACCTTTCAGCCTAGAAAAATGCAAATCCAATTGTTAATTTACTATTGTAATAAACATTATTATTATTATTGTAATAAGCATTATTAACAATTTCTAATAAAATATTTGTATATTCTTATATACAAGTATCATTTTGATTTGATTTAAAATGATTTTTTATTTTATCAGTTTAGGAAGTTCCCATACACATGATGAAAAATTATTGATATTTTAAACTCTTAATAACTTCGTGAAAAAAAGATCGAATAAATTTTAAATAGCCGTAAAGAAGAAGCTAATCTTCAAAACTGTGATATATTTAGTCATGAAGAAATTGTTTCTAGTGTCCATAAGATGTTTTAATTTGCAAAGTTTTCAAGAGAGAAAATATCTTAAATATCTTATTTAATCTCTTTCAAAATAACATAGAAACGGACACAATACTGTAAAAATAGAAACGTCATGCTTTAAAATGAGTACAATATTGATAGGTCTACAATTTTTCAGTAAGAAACTATAACATTAAATTGTTGTTAATTTTGCCGTTTGATTTAATATTCCTACTCTCAATTGTTGATTTTCAATTAATAGTTAATAAGAGTTAATAAGAGTTTTAAATATTAATAATTTCCTGCATAAAAGCTTTCTAAAATGATTATAAGTAAATAAGATGAACACATAGATATATCACAAATCTAGGAACGTCCTTTTTTTCCAGATAATACGATAAACTCTAATAACAGTACTGGATAACAACAGTATTGCATGATTTTTTCCTGCACATGACACTTCGAGGAATAAAATAGTCAGACAAAAATATGACTCTGAAAACATAGCTTGAGAAATCAATAGTCAGACAAAGATATAGCTCTGAAAACATAGCTTCAAAATGAAGTCACACGACTGAAGAGCAATTTGGCAAAAAAATTACATGATTAATTTTACAAAATAAATTTTAATGTTGTGATATAATAGTACTGTAAAGGATGCGCTCCTCTGGTCTCAGTTCTATTGCCAGGACCAATAAACTTAATATAAAGGACGCAATACCGTTAGGCCCATAAAGTAATTGCGAAAATTACTTTATGGGACTGACCTTCGTCAATAGCAAAAAACGACTTGCCTCTCCAATCACGTGATCGGGAAAAACACAAGAGTTGGCCTTATATAAGGTTGACTCCAACGCGCCACGACAGTCACTATACAGTCAGTAAAATAGATGCGTAGATTCTCAAAACATCTGAACGCTTATTTTCTTATAGATCATTTTTATTTTTTTATATGAACCATATTTGTTTTTATATTATTGTAATAAGAATATCATAATGTTTATTATACTATAATACGATTATATACTACATTATTGTAATGTTTGCTATACAATAATAATAAAGATCATGAAATTTTTTCTCAGATTGAATAATGAAAGTAATTAATAGTTTATTATATTATACATTATATTATATATCATATAATAATATATCATATAATATATCATATAATAATATTAATACAATTATTAACATCGTTAATAATTAATTTCTTATTTAATATAATTGTTAATTAAATAGTTTCTTTATTTTTTATAAGAATATGGAAAAAATTTAAGATTCTATTTAAAAAAAAAAAGTATTAATCAAAATACATGTATCAAAAAAAAGTAAGAAAAGCAAAAAAAATGATAGACTTCTCCTTCTTTGAATGTTTCATTTTGCTCTCTTAACCATTTTAGTGGCTTATTTTGTATAACTGTTATCAAGAATCAGTTAAATTTTCTAGCACTATTAAATAAAAGAAATGAAAATCAGAAAATTTGTGAAGATTTATGAAAATATATTATAAAAATCTCCAAATTTATCTGATATTTATCTGATACATGAAATATTATCTAAAATACTAAAATTCTTTTATATAAAATGCAAAATATGATAAAATGTATGATAAAAAAAATGCAAATGAAATAATGAAAACCAAGTTTTAAATTCATATAATTTTGGAATTTTGTCTCAGTTTAAAATGTGTAAAATTAGATATCAAGACCTAAATGGTACTAATAGTCTAATTGTAATTCGAGGACATAATAATGCTCTCTAATATAGATCTGACGAAGCTTAAGTAGATTAGCATATCGTAGAATTTCATCTTGCTGTAAATGTTTATTAGGAATGTACTTATACAAAAGTGGAACGAGCTAATGATGTTTCCGGAAGCTTTTGTGCTTGTAGCGTAGGTAGACGGTCTGACTGAACCAGTCAATTCACCGTGGCTGTTTGTAGTGAGAGGAGCATGTAACTTATGTTCTATACCAAGAAATTGTATCGGTTTCGATCGTTTTATGTTTAATATAGACAGAGAAACATGTGTTGAGACATAAAAATGTACGAGTTACATATATTCTAAACTTTATTCTTCTCAAGATAATCATTTTGCAACTGTATATAAGTAAATATAAGTAATTGTTGTTAAAATAATATTTTTAAAATATTTTAAATTATATTTATGATAACTCACAATTAGTTAAGTATTAGAAACTATTGTGTATGCAGTATTAGTGTATATAAGTATTTATTGTATATCCTTACATGTGTATATTGAACTTGAAGTAAGAAATTTTATTTATCTGATTTATTGAAACTCAAATATTTAAGTTTATTAGCAGAAATATCATATTCTTTTTCATTTAAAACACATCTTTAATTTTATTATATGAAACATATGTAATGTTAATTTGCGCAAACTCTAGATTTAATTAATAAAGGAAATTTGAATTATCGAATATATTAAATGGATTATATATTAACTAGATTTTATAATGAAAAAGAGCATCTATAAAATTATTACAAGTACATTAGATCTATATGTTAAAATCTATAAATTAAAATCTGCATCTATTATACTATTATTATACTATTATTGTATTTCCTATTGCTTCATTACAAATTATTTTTATAATTATAATCAAAATGTTTCCTTCAATTATTTATATGAAAAAAGCAAGTGAGAGTTTATTTAATTCCATATTTAATTTTTTAAATATTATTTAATATATTATCATATCGTTCTCTCGATAAAGAAACGATATTATTTGGAAAATTATGTTTCTTACGAGAAGCAAAAATCTGGTTTTGAACAAAATTAGCTATTATTTAAAAAAGATTAGATATTAAATTATAAGTATAAAATTAAATGTTATTAAAAAGTCAGATATTAATTAAAAAAACGCAATTCAAAGTAATACATAGGTCAATTCATAATAACAGGTATTTGTAAAACGCAACACAATGTCACACAAATCAGGAAGAGCAATATATTTCCTTTTTACCGATCAAATTATAAAGATCAATGAAAAGATTCTCATAATAGAAGAATATTTTCTGCTACATTTTTGCAATGATAACTCGAAAATCACGTTTTTCGACTTGTCTCATTTTTGTTACAAGGCAGCATACATATTTATAATGATTGAATTAGTGCGCGTTAAAATGATTATTAAGTTAATTGCGGCATATTAAAATAAAGAGGTGACATATGGTCATCTAATCATTTCAGTATCAAATAATCAATTAAAATGCAATGTCCAGAGACATGAATACAAGACCGTGCGGTGTATTGCGGTCGGATCGTATTCTATTCCATGCATTTGATTTTAAGTGCATGTGGTCTACGGTACAGCGCGAAATATTTACAACATGTACGTGTAATGAAATGTTTCATCTAATTTACATATACGCGAGTTTACTAATCTACAAGTTAACAAAATGTTCATTCTAATTTTCGGGGTAACTTCTGTTTACATAATTAACTTATATAAGTGAATGTATAATTATAAAAACAAAGAGCTATATTTTATATTTTATTTTTAAAATATATATAAAACTTATGAAAAAGTTTCTGCTTATTATGATGCTTTTAATCAAATTTTAAGAATATTTATTTTATTTACTTTACTTCTGATAGTATTGTTCATGAGGTCCTTGTCCATGACATGTATAACATTTACTTCCATTACATTTTGTTCTGAAAATTTACAGTATTTTATGTTCTGGAAAACGCAGTTCCGGAAAATCTATGATACTTCATTTATGATTCATCGAATTTCCATCGAATTCCTGCGAAAGATCATTTTATATTTTGTAAATTCTTAGTAATTACTGTATACTAATTAATTACTGTATACGAATATGTTATATTATTATTAGCATATTTTATTATAAAATTTCTTTTGTAAACCTTTTTTTGTAAAATTTTGTGTAAAATTTTTTTGATTAAACGATCAGTTTGATTAAATGACAATTATTTCGATTAAATAGAGATATTTTAATTTCAATATTATAAAGCTATGCATAAAAATCAAGAACAGTATGAATACAAGAATGACAGCCGTTTTCATATAATGAACAAAAAAAAAAATAGCATTCTATATAAAAAATTGAAAGTCATCTTAATTTTGTGAAAAATATTGCAAATATAAAAAAAATTATTATACACTGCTGTATTAGTTATATTAAATCGTACAACTTTGTCCTTTGCCACTTTTTCCTTTTATTTGCTATTTTACCGTGTATATATTATATATATAGATATAACTATGTGTGTACGCACACACACACACACACACACAAACTAAGTTTAATATATATTATATATCTATATATTTAAAATATATTACAAATAAATATAATCTTATGTATAATATTAATGTATATTATAAATATAATTTTAATATATTATAAATAATTTTTCCTGTCAAAATCTGATTGTTGTAATATTTTCCTTCTTTTGCACAAATTTTTTATTGTTGAAACTTTATAAAGAAATTTTATCATCTGTAAAGAGAGCATTATTAAATTCATAGTTTTTAATTCTAAAAGTAAAACAGTTAAAAGTAAAAACAGTTCTAAAAGTAAAAAATGTTTAATAAACAAGAACTTGCTTTTGGTTTTAATTGATACTTTGATTTATACTTTATGATCAAATAATAAATATCATATTTTTTTATGTTATATCAGCGATAGAATATTAGAATATGGATATTTATTACTATATATTATTTTGCTAGTTTCTTCAAACTCAATTTTCAGCTTCAAAAGCAATTGGCTTCGAAGCATTTCCGAAGAAGCTAGTCAGAATTCCTGAAAGTGCTCGAACAATCGACGTCTTTCTCGTGCGCAAATTCCTTTGGGATTACCAAATATTTCAAGAAACAAAGTATATTATTTTGCTCATAGAAAACATAAAATCAAATTGTTATAGAATATCTGAAATATTTGCAGACAGATACTATTAAGAGATTGTTCAAAAGAATAATCTTGAAAATCAAGAGTTAAAGAAATTTCAATTATTAAAATATGAAGCATTTCGTATTTAACTTTATAAAAATGCTAATTTAATTTGTAAATATTGTGTATTGCACATCTATATTGTGCAATTGCAATGATTTGCATAATTTAAAGAGAATATGAAGTATATTCACGATGAAAATTTCAGTTTGGCATTAGTAAATATAGTAATTATAGTATTAATTTCTACATGATAATATATAAGAGTGCATATATTTAAGAACAATAAATATTTATAATTATTAAAGATATTGCTATGAATAATATTATTTAGTAAATGATATTAAATAATTTGACAAAAGCATAATATTTTGGAAATATAATTACAATTAATTCTTTTATTTAATTTAATTAGTAATGATAAAAATAATGATACAAAGTGAAATAATAATATAAGTTTTATCCATGAGAATGTGTGACATATTAGCAAAAAACGAAAGTAGACTAATCAATATTTTTTCTAAGTGTGTTTAATTTAGTCCAATAAGTTTCATTGAATCCAAAACTGTAAAAATCCAAATTCGAATAATATACTGTACTAAATATCTTGTGCTCATACCTATTTTCATATAAACATTACGTAGTTTTTCAGTACTAAAATAAAAATTATTCCATTTTTGTTTTTGATGTCAAAAAATATTTTTATTGGAAATACTATAAAAATTATTCAAAATATTTATAATATTTATAATATTAATATATGATATATTATATATGTTATATTACATTATATATTATATATATATATTATATTATTATATTATATATATTATATATATTATATTATTATTAAAGAAATTGTTAAAAAGAATTATAGGAAATGAATTATAATTCTTTTTAAACAAAATGTTAAGTTTATACAACTTATTCATTATTTCAAATTTTAAAGGTGAAATTCAGCACAGGTTTTTAATAAATATTTACAGAAATAGCGATTAAAATGCATATTTATGAAAACATTCTATAGAAAGGTTTCAATCCCATGTTTTTATTTTTATATTTATGACTTTAAAGATAGTTTTCATTAAATATGCTACTATCTGACAAATGTTAATTTCATTCCATTGATTTAAGTTTATTGTAATTATCACAACAAAATGTGGTATTATTTATTATCGCAATGACTTTTTGAAATTTTTTAGATGAGAAACAATAACTAACAAGATTTGTGAGCATATTTATATTGAAAATATATCAGATGATGATTACATATTTCAGTTTTTACATTTACTTACATTTTTTCATTATTTATTCTATTTTTTTTTCTTTATTTATTCTAATTTTTCGTGTAAACTTAGATATGCTGTGGTCATCAGTTAAATAATGCAATCCAAAAGAATAATGCATAGACTCAACTTCAACTCGAAACTAATCATAAATTAGAATTGGCATATGTAAATAGATATACAATTCATTTCTATATTCATTAATCTCGAAAATTTCATAAATGGAATATTATTAAAAAATATAAATAAAACAATTTATCTTATTTTTTATTCAAATAAAAATTATATGTATATCAAATAATTGTCATATTAAAATAAAAATAGTAATATATATATATATATATATATATATATATAATGCATATGTATAATATATATAATGTATATATAATAACAACAAATATATACATATTATAAAAGTTCAATACACAAATTTAAAATAAAAAAGAAATTTATATGATTTGAAAGAAATATATTTTTTTGTACATAGTACATAAATATTTCAATATCTTCAAATTTCATAAAACTATAGTATCTAAGTGAAGAAATGTTAAAAAGAAAAGTGAGCTAATCCTTAGAATTGTTTTTCGTGATCATAATATTAAAAAAGAAAACCTATTAATAAAAATTCTTATGAAACGAACATTTTTTAAATTTCAAATATTGCTAATAAATACTTAAATAATGAAGTTGATATGTTTGATACTTTTGATCTATTAGTTTTTTAAAAAATGAAATTATACACTGAAATTTTAATATATATTGAATATATGTAAGTGTAGAATCAGAGATTGATAATGATTAAGTTGTATTTTTATATTCTACCTTTACCATTAGAAATAGCTGATAACGAATATTGCAAAAGATCGATAAATCTTATATCTCAGTCTTACTCTTGTATTTTATTTACAAAGTAATATAATTTATTCTGTGCTTACGCTAACTAATACTATCATAGAAAAATCATATATAAAATATAATAAAGCTCATTCAATATAATAAATTCAATAATATAATATAATATAATATAATAAACTCAAATACAATATTTTATATGAACAATAATAAATGAAACAACTTGTTATTATTGTTTACAATACATTTATTATCGATAAAATAGTATAGAATGTATTGAGTACAATGACTAGTTTAATACCGATATGAAATCGATCGTCTCTTTGAGCGCTCGTCCAATTGCAAAACTATCGTGGATTCCTAAAGACGTTCGAAGATTCGATGGATATACATCGGATATTTCTACGGACAATGGTCTTTCAGGAAGTCATTGATCGACCCTCCTGCTCGCATAGTTCACGAATAATCGACGCGCTTAGCACTAATAATTATTTCGAATCTAGGAAAAGTTTCTCGCGCTCTGGGAATTCCATAGGACTTGGTACTGGAATTGGTGCTTTCCGAGAAGGAAGTAAATTTTCTTCTTTTGAACGCACACTTCCACATCTGTAAACATAAAATTTCTTTGATGAGAAAGTTACAAATATAATTTTACAAATTGGAATTTTATTATATGATCAAGTTACGTTTTGAATTGTATTAGAAGATTAGATTACGGTAAAAATATTGACATACAAATTAGAACGTCTTAAGAGAATCTTACAGTATAAATTTCGATCTTCGGCTTTTCTGTCGATAAATAGCTCGATTGATTAATTATTCTTCAAACAAATTCTTGAAGCGGATTGAAAAATTGCTGGATATTCGGATTATAAGATGTATAAGATTATAATATTTGGATAGGACATTAGTTCGTTTAAACGTTGAAGTTAAATTATTTTTCAAAGAGAACTGATGTGCAAACTTGAATATAAATAAATTATTTGATATTTTTATTATAGTTGTAATAAATATAGATGTAATATTATATTAGACGTATAAAATTCAAGCATTGTTCTGCTCTTTTGTTATTTTATACTAATTGTTGGGTAGTGTCAAAAATGACAATTAATTTATCAGTACTATAAAAATAATTTAAAACAGTTTTAAAATGTCAAGCAAGAAAGAATTTATTCGTCACTGCAATCGATATGCGTTTCGTAGCAAAAAGAGCGTGAGTTTTGATTTAAAGATGGTGATATCGATGTTAGTAATCGCAAATGTAGCGGTGTCCTTTGCTTGATGTCAATCGCTACAAACAATAATTGCTCTGAGTAAAACTAAGAAATCGATTGAATTATGTGAAATTGTTTCATGACAACGCTAGGCTTTACATTGTTATGTCGATGAAGGAAACGGTATGTACGCTTTGCTGAAAAGTCTGGAGCATCCGGCGCACAGTCTAGACATACCCCTTTTAGACTATCATTTGTTCGATGCAACATCCTTTGTCTGATGTACATTTTAAACATTTAAAGAAGCAAAGAAATCGGTTCATTTCAATCGTGTTAAAAAATAACTCTTTTTTCACTGTTGGAATTCGTAAGCTGTCTAATTGATAGGATAAATGGATAATAATGGAAAAAATTTTAAATGTAGTGCTCCGGATGAACACGCTTGAAAAGAAATTATGTGTACAAATGAAAGATAATGTATTTATAAAAGAAAATGTATTTACAAAAGATATACGTATTTAATTAACAATATCTTCTATTCCTTCTTTATATATAATTTAAAGGAAAATGAACTATCTAAAGTTTGGATATTAAAAAAGGTATATAACTTACGTTCATATTATAAAATTAGATTTAATTCTATAAAATTTACTGTTGCAAGCTATAATTTTAAAGAAGCAACATTGTGTATTAAAATAAAATTGTTAATTTATAAAGTATTAAGGATTTACAAATTATTTATTTTATAGAAATGAATTTCGAAAGTTAGTTTAGAACTTTTAATGACTATTCTACTTTAGATAGCAGAATGAACGACATAATAACTACTTTCCCTTGTTCAAAGAATAAGAAATGCTCTTTTTCTGAATGGAATGGACAAAATTTCTATCTTTTATTTTTATGTTAACAATTTACTTAGGAAAAAATATTTATTTTAAAATAATGTGTATATTTGTCTATTCTCAGGTAATTGAAATACATATACATATTAGAAACATACAGATATTTTAATATTGATTAATTTTAAAGTCAATATATAGAATACTAAGAGTCTTAATTAAATTAAATAAATTAAATAAATAAAAAGAATTTAAATCTACATAAGTATCGTGGCTGTTACAAAAATTTGCATTCTCATTTCTAATAAATTCCGATTTCTAAATAAAAAGCATAGGTAGGAAAGAATTCAGATTTATGATGTATTATAGATGATTGACATTCATATTAAAATCCTTTTTTATTAACATTTTGTTTATTATCAGCAGTACAAACAAACCGTGATCACCTGATTAGTATAGTACAACCCAATTCATATAAGAGATTTTGAAATTTTTCAAGAAATAAAATGCAACGTTTGATATTTATATGAACGACAAATTGCAGAAATGTTCCCATTGGTATACACAGAGTGCATATTTATCATTTAGAATAATAGCAAATGTTAATAACAATGTAATAATAATACTGAAAATGCTATATATAGATGAGTTATAAAGAGTAAGAAATTATTTAAAATAATTTCACCTACGGCTCGAATATAAGTTTCTGAGTGTCTTTCCATTGAGATCCTGACTCGATCCCTATTTAAACAGTTAAATAAAGAGCTCGGTTCTTTATATTGGAAGACTGAAATTCGATTCTATTAGAAATAAGATCATATATATTTATGTATATGAACTATTTTTCTTATTTGTTAAATCGACCAGTGAAGTTATACCCATATATTTTGACACATCCTGTATAATTTAATAACCGTTACGAACCTTTCTTTTCAGTATAAATCCATTTAATCATACATTGAGATATTTAAATGTAAAAATATTGGCAAACGTTAATAAATTCAGATAATATTTTTAAAACTATAAACATATTAAATTTTATTATAATGATAATAATTAATAAAATTGTTATATAAAATGAAAGAGTTTTTAAGCTACAAATAGATTTATAATTTTTATAATTTATAATTTTTAAAATTTTAATAATAAATTTTGAAAAACATGAACAGTTTTAATATATTTTATTTGAAGTAAACTTTTCTGAAATGTATTCCTATAAAAAGTAATAATTAATATAAATATTAATAATTAATTTTTATAAAAAGTAATAAAAACATATATTTAAACGTAAAATTGACTTTATTAGAAAATATATTCAGTCAGTATGGTGTGTAGAAGATTTATAATAAAGCAATTATTTGGTTAAGTTAACTGATAATAATAATTTTATTCATATTTAAATTTTTATTTCCTCTTTACACTTAATATCGTAAAGTATTCACGTAAATAGAAAGTAGAAGATGACAATAATATCATTATACATATATATCATTTATAGGTCTTGATATAATTATTATTGTCTTAATATATATTTAATATATATACTTAATATATATATACATATACTTACATTAAATATATATATATATATATATACACTTAATATATATATTGTCTTAATATAGATTATTTATAGGCCTTGAAATTATATATACTGGTAACAAAGTTATGTTGCTAAAATTTTTTAGTTTTCCAAATAAATCTAGAACTCTAAATTGTGTATTTTCTTCCTTTGATGTTTTGTAAAAACTGTTGTAAAAAATATTTTGTAGAGTTCATCTCTTATTCAACATATCTTCAGCCAATGTATAATTTTTCTATATATCTTTTTCTATTTGATATTCCCTCTCCTAGAGACTTCATTAAGACAATCTTTTTGTTTCATTTCATGTAAAGGACTGTAATAACTTAATAATAATAAAGTAAATAATAATGTAAAAAAATTTGTAATAATTAATAATTAATACGAAAGTTGTTTTAATTATTAATTTTACAAATGCACTTCCAAAAAAAGTGTTATTCTTGCAATAACATATAATAATTAAACTTTTTTGATGAATTTATAAGAATATTATACAGCATTGACTTTGTTGTTACAAACACGAAAGAAAGACATCCATGTCTAACTAAGACTTAAGTCTTAATTTATTTTTTTCTTGAAAATTAGACTTACACCACATTTCAATTAATATACTTATACTTTTAAACCAACTGATTTTACATCAAAAGGATTGATGGTAGGATTTATTTTTATTATTGCTTTCATTATTGAAATCGATACTATCATTATTGAAAAACAAAATTTAATTAATCAATAAATCTTTCAGAATCAATAAAATGTGAATCTCTTTTATCATACATTCGAGATTTAAGATTTATTTTAATCTTGTAAAAAAAAAATTCTTAAGTTAAATTCTTAACACTGGTTTTTAAAAGAAATCTATTATACGTGATAAAATATAATAAGATATACCACGGAAATACACATCTCTGTTTGTCACGAATCCAAAAATGTATGTAAGATAAATAAATCTATAAAAATTTAATAAAAATATTAATATAAATAGAAGTAAAGAATTTTCAATATTTCTTTAATAAATCAAATTTTCAGAATATGAGTTATAGTACAAATGTATTTTAATATAGTACAAATAAATAACTTTAATAAACATTAAATTTAATTTAATACATTGAATTTGTGTAATCATCAATTATTGAAGTATTTTACCATAAATATGTACTATAGGATAAATTATTATAAATAATTTCTCTATATTTTAATGACTTATAATAAAGTATAAAAATATATACATTATATCATGTAAAAAAATACGGAGTCTTTCTCTTCTTGAGATTATGCTTCTATTTTTAATATTTTCGGAGGAAATTAATAATTAATAATATATAGTTATATCTATTTTTTTCTTATTATTATACCATTATTATATTATTACACGAAAAATCAAGACTCCGCAAGTTACTTTGAAGGTGCGTGTTTAGTTAGACATTTACTTTACACGTTTACTTACAATTACTATATAGTAAATTCTATTAAAGTTAAATGAATATAAATAGAATAAAATAAAAAAGAAATATAAAAAAGTATATGCAAAGGGTTATTAAGTGTAAAATGAAAAATTAATTGATTTTTTAATACCACCTTCATGACATAACAGTACTAATTTTTTGCATGGAGCTCAATATTTTGCAAGTTTATGATATATTAATTGTTGAGATATAGAAAGAGATTTTTATATTCTATATATAATTCTAGAAATTTGAAAGATCTCTTGGTTACAAATGAAATGCTTATAAGATATATATATATAAAATTTAAAAATAACAAAGAAATCACGTTCGAATCATAAATTCAAAACTATTGCTAAGGTCTTAACATGATAATTGACGTTTTTCACAAAAATTCATATCTTTTTTTCATAATTTCTTGATTCAGAAAGACACTAGGAATCGAAATTGACAGATTCTTTTCATGTTTTAGAAAATTCTGTTCAAACTTACATACTTTGTATAAAAAAACTGTTTCTGTAGAGTTCTCATAGAAAGAAGAACACTTAGAAACACTTTTGAAGTGTTCTCATAGAACAGATATTTTAGAATCTGTATAATAAATGTTCCATGGAAATAAGTTATTTTAGAACATTTAATTAAAAATAAAAAAAATATACAAAATTTTTATATTCGAGTACTATTCATTAAATGGTACTCATTGTCAGTATTTGCTACAAATATTGAGAATTCTTTTAATATTTATAAACAAATTATCTGTTTCTTTAACAGAAAAATTTTTATTTTTATATTTTATAGATTTTATTTTGAATTCTATTCTGTCTGAAACGTTCATAGAACGAATATTTATAGAATATTTACTTATTTGTTTTCATCTCATGGACTTGTAAAAACATTTTTTTAAAAAGTTCCACGATCCATGTTTGAAAAATTTGGAAGTTTCTTAACTAACCAAATTTAAAAATTTCTTAACTTTTTCGATCCTTGGATTAAATATTATCATTTTCGAAAGTCTTACAACCGAAAGTGCAATCAAAAATATATAACTACGTAAATATGTATCTGTACAATGTTCGGTAATGTTTAACACTAGACTATGTTATTGGTCAAATTAGTATAGAATAACTAATTCATGAATGAGAAGAATAAAATTCCGAGTGCTGGACTAACGACAAACAAGCAACTTTACGAGTCTCTCCAAATGCTGAGAAATGTAAATTGTTCCCGACTATTAAGACGATTTTTCGCTTCGAATTTGAAACAACAAATTATTCTACTTTACAGAAAAGATATGTTCGATTTGAGAATTTGCCTGTCATCCTCAGGAATTTAAATGATTCCGAATGATCAAACAATTTTCGCTTTGTTAGATTTGACTGAGCATCCAAGAAAATGAATAATCTCAAAAATATGTATGCTGATTACATTTAATTATATGCAAGAAAGTTCCAATCAGCATACTTGTTAAATGTTATTCTCCTCCTTGCTTTGCATTTTGACAATTGATGAATGCGATTTAATGCAGAAAGCGTGAGGCTCTAAAAACGATTAGATAAGGCTCGTGGAATTTATTTGGTCCTCGATTGATTGATGAACAATTATATGACGCTAATTAGATCTAATGAATGACACCACGCACGTAATTATTTTAACACAACACTCGTAAAAAGTATAATTGTTATTACAAATAGTAAATAGAAGACTATAATAAGGATTGTATTTTGATTCAAAAATAACTTGTGGTGTTTGAATACGGGTGTCCTCAAATTACTTCAGACAAAAATCATCTATTTCACTCTATCAAAAATTATTCCACTTCGCCTAAATTTTTGAAAAGTAATATAGGAATGTTATTTATGTTAGTGACAGAACTGCAAAGTAAAAATAAGAATAAATAGTATTAATAAAAATTGATAAATAGTATTAATAAATATTGTTCATAATTAGTATTGATAAATAGTATTAATAAATATTGTTCATCATGATAGCAACGAGAAATTGTTTAATATTATTAAACTGCGGATTTATATGCATTTGAAAATGCAAAATATGCATACACATAATGCAATGCACATAATATGCAAAAATATATAAAATATTTTTAAAAAATATTAATTATAATACATGCAGAAAAAATAATTATTTATCCATTTCTTCAATCCATGAAAATTTAAAAATGCATAAAAATATGCTGTCTATTTATTATAGAAAATGAATTACAAATTTTTCCATAAAAATATTGGATTTAAAATATACATTATTACTGAGATATTTGGTATGAGATTCTAAAATCAAACTAATCATTTCATTTTATTAAAAATAAAACAAATTCAACAGATTCCTACTTACACATCATCTTCGCATTTAATAGGAAATCAACTCCTAGAATGAGCTTCTGAAATACAGAAATTATACAAGAATTTGCTAAGTATCTTAAGTTTTTGATAGCAAACATAACTGGAAGAAATTAGACCAAATAACAAGCTACTAATTTATAAAACTATAATAAAACGATAATAGACTCCAAATATCAAATCGATCATTTGAAAATATAGAATACCTTCAATCCATCATTTTGAGAATTATTTTATGCATCCTGATTTATAAGAAATAATGATATTGGGAAAAGTCTAAGAATCTCCACGATAGTAAAAGAAATTAGTGAAATAAATTATGGTACTCAAAAACATTCTTCAACATAGAGTAATTTGCAACAAATTATTTTTCCTTGTTGCAAATTGCTTTTCCTTGTTGCAAATTGCTTTTCCTTGATCTTCCTAGAAAAAGGAAATATCAATTTGATTAATCCATACTGAGTTAATAACACAACAGTACATAACAGTCACTTCATCAAACTAATTACAAAATTACTAATTCTTTTTTGTTTTTTTGTTGCGCAATTATTTTATATCTAATGAAATATTTAATGAAGGAATTAGAAACAAAAATTTTTTTAAGAAGATAATATTTGAATTGAACCATATTAAATTAAACTATATAAACAGAAAATTGGATTTTTTCTAAATCATCAAACTTGTTTAAAACAAAAACACCACTTATCTATAAAAACTACTTTGTATAGTTCTAAAACAATTTGGTGTCACTGTAACTTTCTTTTGACAAACGATTGACGTTTTTGAAAGATATTGATATATATTTGAACAAAATTAACTGATTATATATTTGAATCGTAGCAATCAAAATACACAAGCATTAATTCAATAGCGTTTCAATTAACCACAAGAGTGTAGTGACACGAAAATTCCCATCTAGCGATGACAAACAGGAATGAGTGTACTCGGCCGAGAGTATACAGGCAGGTGGTGGCATGCCGAAAATAAAGACTAGTTTTCACCAACCGAAACTAAACAGCACGTCATTAGCTACCGATAAACAACTGCGACCTGTTTCGTCTAAATTATATATGGCTCTCGCGGTTTTTAGAGAATGAAATGCACCATGTAAAATGTTTTAAACGTAATAACATCTCCTATTATATTCTCAAATATTTTCTCAAATATTCAAATGATATTATACATAATATTATTTTTGAAACATACGAGGTAGGAGAATATTTGATGAGTATCAAATATTTCACAGTTGCACTCTCACAATCTATATTTCATTTATTATTTTTCGTTTAAATAATAATTATATATATACATACATACATATAGGGCATTCTAGTATTGAAAGTATAACAAAAGGGGATGGCACTACATGAAAAAATAAATTGAAAATACAGAATAAATCTTCTTCCGTTTTCAAAAAAATCAAGTTTGGAAATGATGATTATAAATAATTGGTAAATAAATAATAAACAAGAAATTATGGATACAATTTTTTCACAAGACGTTTCGTTTTCGAGAAGACTCAATCAAATACAACAGCTTTACGAAATACATGTTTATTAAACCAATTTGTATTTAAATATATTTAAATTTTGTTTTCTTGAAAATGAGGTCTTAAACAGAAAAATTTTATTTCACATTTTTCATTTATTTTTGCAAATAGAATAACCTTCCATGGATTATTCCTGTACAGAAATTCCTGTGCAGAGATATGTTTGATAAATTTTCAAATTTGTATTTCTCGAAAATGATGACTTAAATAAAAAATTTTATTCTTTATTTCCGATATATTTTTTCATGTAGAATCACTCAAGATGTATATTTGGTACAAACATCTTGCACAATATATATAAATATATAAATGTAAAAGAGATATTTACTATGAAAATTTGTAAAATGAGTTTCATCTTTCTTCGACTAATGTGTGAATATCTTGTGTTTTTATTTAATATAAAATATAGTAGAATATAAGTATTTATTAGAAAAAAGAACAAAGTTACTTAAATTTGCCACAAATTAGTTAAAAGATTGCCTTATGTTAACCATTATATTTATGTGTTATATGTATATAAAATAATTTACAATGACAGTATGTTGTATAAACATAATTTATATTAGCTGTATTTTTTAACAATGAACCAGTATGAAATATTTATTACATTATCTTCTAGATTGCTATATTTCAAATGTTATTTCTTTGGAATTTGAATTTCACAAGCCAATAACATCTATTAAATTTTATGTTATTGTCAATTGTTCCATATACATTAAACAAAAAGAATTTTACTACAATGTACATGTATTAAATACTGAGTTTATAATCAAATCTATTTACATAAAATAGTTAAGTTTATAATAGAAATAATAAAATTTTATAACTAAATAATTAAAGTACGATTTCTTCGTTTAAACAAATTCAAGAAATAACGTGAAATTTATTTGGAATGTAAACATCAGGTTACCTAATATTAAATATGCATAGTTCAATCTTGTTTCCTGAAGTTTTCTTATTATTTTTAAACGTCAAATTTCATTATGATTTTCTTTTAGAAAATAAATTTGGGAATGCCAGAAAATCTAACGATGTCTTAAAGTTTATTTACTGAAAATAATTCGTAAGAAGTAAATAATAGGGAAAGTATTTAAATTAAAGATTTGACAAATAATCTTAACCACAATTATTTTGGAAAATTTATTCCTGAATGAATTTTAGCAAATACAATTCTTAAAAGTTATTGTCTCAAGTTACAATAAATGATTTTTATATTAATTCCAAATATATTTTACATTTAATTGCAAATAACATATATTATTTTGCATATATTATTTTGTGTTTGATCAAAAATATACACAATATATATTGAACTGATAAATAGATAGCTAATTGCAAGACGTTTCTAAAAAATTTTTCTTATAATAGTGAAAAAGAACAGCTAATTAATAGCAACAACTCTATACATCAATTCAAATTTTTTTCTTGTTCTTTTTTCCTTTTTGGAAATGAAGGAAAACGAAAATTCATTCGAAGAAAAGAATTAAAATTTTAAGTATAAACTGGGGACATTTATATAGCTAATATTAATAAATTATTTACGATATATTCTCACATTATATACATATTTGAAAATATCGATAAAATTTTATTTTGTATTTATATTCTTAATTTTGTTCTAAATTTTTTTAAATAATTTGTATAGTAATGACGTATACGTAATAATGATGTTTCTCAAATATTTTACCGATTTCGTTACTCACAAGATCATATGGTTCACTTTTATCGTTTATCATATGGTTTCATCAGATGAAATCATATTATTTATCTAAAATGAATTATAGGTCGAAAAATATTGTTCTACATTACAAGTTTAATAAAAATATAATTTAAATTTACTTTAATATTATGTCAGATATTATATTATGTCTTCTTTAAACGTTTTATGGATATATATTTCGCCGAACTTTTGCATTTTTCGATATTGTATCACAATTGGGATTTTCATTACAACATTTCTTTAATTTTTACTAAAAAGATTGATTACTCATATCTTTTATCTTAGAAATTCTACCTATTTCTATCGATGTAATCATATTAATTCGAAAGCTTTAAAAATAAACTTTATAGTGAATATTAACATTTCATATTATAACTTTACTCCTTTGGAAATCTGATGTGCAATCCAAATTACAAATGTATTAAATTAAATAACAAATTTGAATAATAAATTTGTAGTTCTCTAAAGTTTCATTCTAAATATACACAAATATTTCATTCTAAAAATGAAATTAGAAATGAAAGCAGGATTTCTTTCTAAATTTAGAAAGTAGGAGCAAAATCATAGTACTTATATAAAGTAAAAATTTTAAAAGTTTATTTAGCAAACAAAAAAATGCCACTCTTGATGTGATATTTAATTGTAAGTTATTCTCTTCATTTTGCTATATTAATGGCAAACTTTAATTATGAGAATAATTTTTATTTTTATTAAAATAACTTTAATAACTTTGAGATTGTTTATTATTTTTGTAAATAGTTTATATGTACAACTTTTTCCTACGAATTATCCGTGATCAAATCGATTTTTGAGAAATTGTTAATATTTAAACTACTATAACATAAAAAAGAGTCACGCTTTTCAACAATTCACTTGGGCTCAAGTATATAGCCTCTATTTTTACAATCCTGAATTCATTTTTTTGTTGAATTTCATGTGTTGAATATAAATATTTTACGAAACAAAATATACTATTACAAAAGTTAATCATAAAAAACGATATACGTAGTATAAGTTTCAAACATATGCTGTTGCTATTGTTGTCATATGTACGTATACACAGATAATGTTATTTTCCGCAAATTATGATAAACACATAACAATTAATATTATGATATATAAAAGATACTTTATGTTAAAAATTAATAACTATATAGAGATTATTTTATTACGTTTAAGTCTACTAGCATTAAGAAAGCATTATATCTATCATAAGAATTACATCTATATCTGTGCAAGAGTCAGTAAACTTCCATAAAAATTAATATATCTATCAGAAGAATTTAAGATATTAATGTTACGACCAAGGTACGTACGGTGATACTTATGGCATGGATGTCCTTTTACTTAGCGTGGTAAATCAGGTCTTTGACCACTTCAAACCTGCAGATAAGGCGCTGGGTCATATATCTGGGTCAATTTTAAATGCGATGATATATTCCGCACCGTCGTGTTAACTTCGTGTACTCGAGAGAGTGTGTATGCAGCGGAATAGTTTTTCTAAAACGATCGTTCCCAGAAATGCCTTATTATTGTGGGTGGCGATGAAAATTTTGAAACCTTCCGCCATACTGATTGGCATATCCCGCGCTCTACAACTTCTCCTTTGAAAGAGGTAATTCAAAGCCGGATAAAGGAGAGAGTCAGTTAGTTACAAATAGTTATTCATTTGAATCAATCAAAATTTAGAGTTCAATCAAATCAGCTCAATATAGTTAGTTAGAAATAGTTTAGTCAATACAGTTAGTTATTTATTGTTAGTCAATATAGTAAGTTACAATTAGTCAACATTTAGTTTTACTTTGTTCAACATTCTTGCCCAAGCAAGAATTGCAAGGAGCCACCAGGCTCAATATTCAATAAATCCAAGCAAGAAAATTAGTTTCAACTTCATTCCCACATCAGTGTGTAGTCCCAAGCGCCCAAGCGCCAAAGGTGCAAGAATGACAACAGTCGTGATTGACCTTACCATAGATTTTTGACCGTTTCGGTAATTTTCCTAAATTAATAACAATCGTCTTTCTGTATTTTCGTTCATACCGTTGATTCTTTTCTAACAAATTGTAATGAAAAACATATTCATGTCCATTTCATAAGATTGCAAATAACAAAATAAATAAAAGAAGTAAAGTACATATATATGAAAATTAAATTTCCGGTGAAAATATCGGGGAAATATATGTGAACGTTAAGTTATAGTTGTTATCGATTCAGAAAAATTACCGAATTAAAAAAAGATATTACTTGAATTGAACTGTTAAGTTTTTAATACTATTAGTATTCAAAATTTGAACGTACCTTATAAGGTCATTTTGTTTCTAATAATATAAGATGTATTTTATAACAATTGGCGAATAAGCACAAGAAAATTATGGAATTCTGCTTACCGATTTGATTTTAAAAGTTTTTTAAAAAAAATAAAAGAAACTTCTTTAAACGAAAATAAGTAAAAAAGCAACCAAGTAATATCAATAATGTAGTTATATCGTTTACAAACTGATGCTTATTTTATTATACATTATTACTATTATTACTACCTATGTATGTCCAAATATATTGATACTGTATTATGTACTTAATATGTAATTATATTATAACTTTTTAACAGTTGAAAGAAATAAAATTGTAAAACTAATAAATTATGAGAAGTGATTTGTTGACTAAATGTTGAGTTAACATGACTTCGATTGTTAATTAAGGGATGCAAACAACGATTCGAACATTTAGGCAGTTCAAATGATCTTGGCTTGCTGAACCGACAAAACGTGAACAATGTCGGAAACATGCATACTAATTAATTTTCACCAGAAGTAAAAAGTTTCAATCAGCATGCATGTTGAAAACAATTAGAGAAAGATAGTTTTTGATCGATCGTTTCATGACGTTAATTATTATTCTCTCGAACAGATCGAATGTTCAATACCTTCAAATATTGATATACGATCGACATAGAAATAGTGAATGTTGGAACTTAATAATATAACCAAAATTAATAACAAATAAAATTGCTACAACTAAACTAGTAGTAAAAATAGTCTCTTGCATTCGAATGTAATCATAGAAATATTTACAACAAATCTCACGTTGACTACTTATTCGGACAGAACAGCTTCATTTTTTTATACCTTGAAATTTAATGAAATGTGATAAGCTTCTTTTGACCAAGTTACATGCTCTTCTCTTATTGTCGAATACTTTTCTAATTACTGTTGCAGTATGGCTGTTTTCTTGAGTGCTTGTGTGTAAATATCTATTGTTTTGAGATAATTGCAGAAATTTTTTATGATAATTCTTGTTACAATATTATAATTAGATATATTTTTACTATTTTTTGTTTCCAGAGCGTTCTTCATACTATTGCTAACAAAACTATATTTTACGATATTTCATAACTCCTTTAATATTGCAATATCGATTACGTAAACTTCTTTTTCCTCTTTGTTAATAAATGTGATGTCTAGTCTATTATTTATGATTGTTTTGTGTATATTGTTTCATCCCAGTTATCTGTCTAAAAATTAAATTACGTTATTTTTTATTTTCAATTATATTTTCAGGTATCCGTATGTATGTATATATATTAACAATACAGTACACAAGATTGCATAAATTACATTAAATGCAATTAAACTGCAGGTTTTTGATATATGATCTTTGTTACTGTGTTATATTTATTAATGTAATTTCTTCCATCTACTTGCATTCTTCCATTGTGCCTGTGTATTGACAGAATTTTATTTTATATGTGTGTGTGTGTGTATGTTTTTATACTCTCTTTGC
Source organism: Tetragonula carbonaria (assembly GCA_032399595.1). Classification (NCBI taxonomy): domain Eukaryota; kingdom Metazoa; phylum Arthropoda; class Insecta; order Hymenoptera; family Apidae; genus Tetragonula; species Tetragonula carbonaria. The sequence goes on from JAUCRC010000004.1 coordinate 18,585,839, forward strand.
TTATAATATATATTTTTTGTAATTATGGATTGTAATTATAATTCCTTGTAATTATAGAAATATTTTGTATTGCTAGTATGAGTAACGTTTTAGGTTACTCATCAATTTCGATAAGTATATTTGAACAACATTTTGAACATTTTGCATGTAATCAATGAACTTTTTAAATTTCGGACGATAAAAAACAAGCAATATGAAAACGCTCTTATATTTGTTGATCCTGAATTTCCTGCTGATGTCTATTCTTTTGTATATGTGATATATGTGTATATTCATGTGTATATATATATGTGTATATTCTTTAGTTATTCTTATAAATGCTTGCATTTTTTGTAAATATGTATTTGTATAAATAATTGTTCCGTTTGATGTCTTTGTTAATGGGTTCATATATAAATAAAAACTGTTCGTTGAAACAGTCGTCTTATGACATTTCTCCATTTATCTTCATTTCATTTGTTTCATTTATTGATAAATATATTATTATTTTGCATACCTACATAACCAATTAAGAAGTTTATATTTCTTAATTTATTTCATTCCTAGTATTTTACATCTTATCAGTAGATAATATGATAACAGACAATAATCATTTAATGTTATAAAAATCAGATAAGTATATGTAGTGGTTGTCATATATAAAAACAAAAGGCCATACAATGTCATTGCTCTCATGAAATATTACGTCAGTATTGCATCATCCATTACTCTGATCAAAAATGTTGATTGCGTGTATCTTTTAACTGACAACGGCGATGTCGATAAAGAGAAAAGATGGAAAAAAAGAAACGGTAGCAAAAATATCAAAAATTCAATAAAAAATAAATTAGAAAAGCAAGCATTCGGCCAAATCTATTGTCATGTAAAGTTAAATAAAAAATTAAATAAAATAATATTTGTTGTTTTCACATTAATCTCCGTAATATTATTAATTAAAATTACTTTCAGTTCAGTTTATCGTGTTTATTTATTATTCTAATTTTTTAACTATATATATATATATATATATATATATAGTTAAAAAATTAGAATAATAAATAAATAAATATATATATATCACTTAATTCTTCTCTATTTAGTTATTTATTATAAATATTAAGAATCTTTCATTGCTAAGCTATAAGCTCAGTAAAGATAAAATTAAAAATACATATTTTTCAAATTTAATAATTTGAAGAAGTTCAGAGATGAGAGAAGAAAATAAATATAAAAATAGAATCAACGATAACAAATTTGATTTATATAACTTAGATACAAATAATATTTTTATTGAACATCCTAATTCTAATTTTGATAGTGATAACAGTTTTAAGACTGATGTTTTATAATCAAAACGAAGAAACGTTTTTTCAAGATAACAAAAATTGGAATGAAAACGTTAATGAGAATAATGATTGTTAAAAAGATGTTACAGATTTTAACAAAATACAATGATATTTTTCACAACATTTTCTAAGAATAACAGAATCGTTACAATTTTTCTACTTATCTTTTACCAATTCAGAAAATTTAATAAATATTATTATGCGAAATATAAATGAAATGCAAATATTAAATTAAGGACAAAGATATTATCTACAATCTCTCTGGGAATATTTGGAGAAATGTTAGAAAGAAAGAATTTCTTACTACTTTGAATTTTGGTGTATACCATTATCCAATCAACGAATATTCGTAAAAAATTAAGAAATTAAGCTCCTTTTTATAAAAATATATAAATAGATTTAATGCGGCTTTTTTAGATGCTACAGAATAAACATCTTTCTGACTGACAGAAATTTAAAAACATATAAAAGTCTTTTCCTATACTATATAGATATTAAATTTTATCGTCAAACTTTTTATACGAAATTTAAAGATACGAAGTGAAATACACAGAATATGCATAATACACAAGAATATTTGAACATCCAAAATACAGTATCTGTTATAATATTTGATACATGAAACGAATATCTCTCTTCCACTTTCTAAATTATATTTAAAAAAATATTTGCATAAAAATCTACAACCCACTTATTATTTATAATTCAAATAAATCTATTAAATGAGGCATTAGAATATATGTATATATATGTATATATATTTGCTAAATGCTAATGCTTATATGGAATATACTTCTATTTTTTATTAAGAAAATCTAAAATTATCCCAAATTATCTTTAATTGTTAGAATACTTTTAGTGAAAATGATATATCTATATAAATAAAAAAGCCAGTATTTGCCGTATCAAGGAACGCATTTTTTTATCGCAAAAATAATTTGTTGTTAACTGGAAAGATAAACGAGTGCCATGAAAACAGGACACGTAATTTTTCCATGTGTAATTATATTTTGAATCTTTCCTAAAAGTAGTCCTCAAATATCGCACAAAAGATATAGGTTATACAATCTAAAAATTTACATTATTGTGATAAATGTGCAAACAGAATTTATATTAAATCATATGTAACACTTGAAGTACAGCCGCAATTGGTTAAAAGATGCAAAAAATAAACAGAATTGAAATTAAATAAAGAACATAAATTGAAATTTGTGATTTGAATTGAGGAATTTTGGAGAGTATATTTGACAATACTTAGTTCTCGACACTAAGAGAAGTTCTCGACTCTTCCGTTTGAGGATTATTGAAAATCTAACATTTCTACAGATTTCTTCCGTCGCAAATCTCGTTCTTTCCTCGTCGCATTTCAAAGCATGGGAATCGAAACGATATTTCCTCCAGTTTCAAGCGTGTCATTATCTTACTGTTGAAGAAATTCGTAAAATTTCATTCCATAAATACCAAACTAAATGTTATGCTACAACGATCTTTGTATTGTTTGTGAATCGAAATATAAACGAAATATAAATAAAACAGCATACATTTCAGTAAGAAAAGCAAATAAAAATTATATGCAAGTTGCAATAAGAACAAGTTTTCAAACACTATTAAATACAAATAATATTCAAAAAATTATGTACTTTTTAGTATGTACGTGTATTACGAAGTGAAAGCACGGGCTTGTACAAAATAAAAATTTCATCCGATATAACGAATTCAATTCAAACCTACTCTTAATTTGATAATAAATAATAAAAAATAGATAATTTAAAATAGGATTAGTTTTATTTGGAAAAAGTTTTTTATATTAATTTTCATAATATTCATAATATTACTCATATTGAAGACTTCGATAATATACAGAAAATATGGTGAAAATATTCGCATACTCGATGAAAAATTTTCATAAAAAGAAGTCGTATAACAATTCAGTTGGCTTTATTTTAATATGCACTTTGATAGTCCTACATTAGTTTTTCTTCAAAGAGTTTTTTCGCATTATACAACAACAGGAAAAACAAGGATACTTTTGTTTTTAAAAATTATAAAAGTTCAAATGTTCCTGAATGAATGATGAAGACGTTAAAAAATTTTTTTTAATACTAAATCTACAAAAGAAATAGAATTACTAAATCTACGAAAAAATTGAAGGAATTTAAACACTTCTAAAATCACTGAAAAATTTTTCATTATTAAATTTACCATAATCTCGAAGACTGAAATCTCTTTTTTACAGTGACTTTTTAAAACTTGCTATAATTTTTCTCGCTATTTTATTGAACTTTAAACATCAAGGTTAAATAGCAAAGTGTTAGGATTTCTGGAATTTTTGTCATTTAACTTTGACATTCAAGGTTCAACAAAATGGCGAAAAACATCGTAAAATTTTTAAAGGATTGATCTAAAGAGAAAAAACTTTAACCTTCGAGATTATAGTAGATCCAATCATTTTTTCAGTGATTTTAGAAGTGTTTCTATAACAAAAGTATTCTTGCTCTTCCACCTTTAGAAAGTAAAAGTTTCACGCTTTAAAATGAGGCCAATTGGATTGTTTTCTAATTTTATCTAACGAAATTTAAACAGTTTAAGGCATCGGTAATCATCGAATGTGGAAATATTTTTGTCCATCTCTATACCTATTAGAAAATCGAGATAGAAGGATATCTTTTTGTAAATATTTACCGAATTTTTTAACCAAAAGTTGAATTAAAGTACGAGGATTGTGCAAATATCCGAAAATACGATCGGGTCCGGATAATTTTCGAATTGCATCGAGCAGAATTCAATGGATTGAGCTGGAAGCAATGTTTGTCTGGCATCTCCGATACTGAATTCGAAATATAATTTTTCAAACTTATCGTAAATTTTTACTTTCTTTCTTTTCTTTCATACATTATATTTTGTAATGCTTTCTTTTCTTATGAATTCCTACATTCGATTACACAACATATGAAAATGTTTTCAAAAGTTGTAAAACTAAAAGTTTTAAATTTACAATGTCCTGAATTCAGTATCGAGTATCACAACTCGAATTTTGGATTTCGAAATTATAGATATTCGAACGTATTTATGTGTCAGATAAACTTTTGATCAGACTCGAGGCTTGAACACTCAAAATTTGAAGATTCCGCACAAGTTCCTGAGTTGAAGATTCAAGAAACCTTCAAAGCTAATTCAGAATTATTTATAAATAACTCACAGAATTATTTATAAATAACTCACTATTAAAAAAATGATTCAAAGATAAAATTAATCATTCTAGAAGGATATAACATCATGAAATTGTAGCTGATAGAATTCATATTCTTCTTCTTCATATGAAGTTTAAAACATTTTTAAAGTGGAATCAGTGTAGCCAATTATAAAATTTATGTCGAAAAAAGCATGGTTTAATAGTTTTTTTAGTTTCAATGTTGATACTCAAAATTGCATAGTTAATACTAAAACTATCAAAATGATTAAAATGATCGATGTATAATTTTTGTCGGATATTTTATAGATGTAAAACAGTGTTTTTACAAAGTGCATGTTATAGAAATGATTTTTCGTAAAATGTATAAATAAAAACTTGTACTTTACTGTATTATAAAGGTTTTCTACCTTTTGGAAATTTGATGCTTTAATTGTCAATAGCTCTATCGTTAAACTAGTTAAATCAATAATGTGTATTTCAGTAGTTTACATATTTCAATACTCATTATAGAGAATATTGTATTTGGAGTTTTCTTATATTATCTATGTTAAGATGTCAGCCATAATACATATTTATACATGTCGAAAATCAGCTTACTGACAGAATGAAATAAAGTACATACCTAAGAGAAAAAGAGATAATAACATTTTTTAGTTTTAAATTTCTCCTGAAAATTTGATTCGTAATCTAAATTATTCTACAGTTTTTCTTAAAGCATAGAAAATTATAAAATTAATAAAATTATATCTATCAAAAAGTAGAAGCCAAAGGAAAACAATTTAATTGAATTTAACGTATATTATGAAAATAAGTCAATTTGAAAAAAAATGAGGATAATATAGAATAATACAATTCTTTAACAAAAATTATAAAAAAATAATTCTTTGATATTATTAGAATATTAGAAATCAAAAATGAATCAATAAATTAAATTCTATTTTTTATAAAGAATGTTGTTTTCACAAGATGCGCATTTATTGTGTCTATAATTCATAAATAAGATATTTTATCCATATGTTAATTTACAGTATATGTTACAGTTAATTTACAATATATGTATATAGGCTCCATGAGGAATCTCGATGTCTAACATATCAAAGAATGAGTTTTTGAGCTCACATTCGCAAGGTCATTCATTATTAGTAGCCAATATATCAACACGCATAATTCTTTGTATCTGAAAATTAGTTTGTATTTTAAAATATTAGTCGATAAATATGTATACAATTTCTAATTTTTTATAAGAAATATTTCTTTTCAAGCAGGACGAAAATTTTCTCTTTACAAATTAAATTATTTATATTTATTACTTTTTCCAAAATTCCGTATTAATTTATAATTTGTTTTGAAAAGTATGTATTGTAAATTATTTTAATAAATTTTACAGCACAATTTCTGCCCGTTAAATAGGATTTGAGTGAATGATAAAATGCTGGCGGAAAGTTTTCTGAAACTTTGTACAGCAAACTTTTATGCCGCATCTTATTGAAGGTTTTTCAACGTTAAAATATTTTTGCTCTGTAAGAATATACTTTGTTGTTGCATGTTCTTCACAAAAGTCAAATTGATCTGGAATTAATGATTTGTTTACAATGATTGTTATCATTACATTGTATACATTGTAGAATTAGTTCAGAAGTTTTTTGTGTAATGAATTTCTATAGTTCTATCAGTTTTTTTTTCTGAATTTTCGTTTAATTTTAATCTGTCCAATGTAACTTGATCAACTGGAATATCTCTATTATTTTTAAAGATATAAAAAGACTTTGTTAATAAAAATTGTTTAGCATAGATATAGCTATAATATGACAGAAATAATTTGTTTTATAAGTGGAAGATTTCAAAGTCATTTCAGAATCATCTTCGCTTTTTTAAGTAAAACGATATATTTTTTGTTCTATTAATAGATGCAGCTCTCATTCATATTCTCCATAAGAAAGTATTAACTTACTTAGGTTAAAAGATATTTTGACCTTAATTTATTAATTTAATTCTCTTCAAAACGAGAAATGATAGGGATAATATTCTTTTGTTCATATTATTCTTGTCTTTCATGCATAGTTAAAATACCTTTCTATTGGAATATATCGATGAATGCTAAGAGATGCGTATGTGTGCGCGTGTGTGCGTGCGCGTGCGCGCGCGCAATTGCTTGTCGGAAACTAAACAACTCCTTTTCTTTAGCAGTTAATCTCTAGGCGTCGTTCAGAACGTACCTATATATATATATATATATTTCCAATTTAGAATCGCGTGTTCTTATTAAATAATTAAATAAACTCTGACACTCTCAAACTGTTAATTTTTCAATATGAATAGTTTAATACATCTTTTAAAGGATGAAAATTTATATCGATAGGTGTGTTAGAAAGTATAAGGTTTTATTTAAAAAAATGAGGATGATCTTGAAATTTCCGAAATTTCTCCAGTTACAAATTATTATTACTTTTCTTATATCTTCAACAACGAAGATCAAATTACATAGTTCTCCCTGTATAATTCGAAATTCTTGTTTGTATCTGTCACAGTTTTTTGTTGAAATAGAAAGACGAGCTGCATCTTGGATTGTTTTATCAAGATAGCTGACTGCGGCGATTTTGCTTGAAGTTTTCAGTTAATTTTGAAAATTAATTAATTTTTCTATTCTTGAACAGATTCATCGGTTCATGAGTTATAAAGATTACAAATTTTTGTAGTTTAGTTGATTTTTACGTGAGTATCAAAATTATTGATTCAAGCCTTTATTTGTCTCTTAATGATTCTCTTCTTTATTATGTCAAGTTCAATCAGTAGGTGGGCACGTTCATTGAGATAACATCTTAAGATTATTCATGTATTATGTACTTTCTTTTCATACAAGTTTAATCTCTAGTAATAGTTGTTTTGATGAGTCCCAAAAAGAATGTTTTGCACTGTATCTTTCAATAACAAGAAATCTTGAATCAAGTCTTGAATCGAGTTGAAAGAAGTTAAAATAAAATTTATTAATTTTACATTTTGATGAATGCGCAACGAAGTTGGTCGTATGTTTTCATATTTTGATTGCAAATCATCTGTAAATAAGGATGATCAATTGCGTTGGATGCTATTTTTTATTATTACTGCGAACTTTTTCTGATAAACGTTTTATATAAGTTTATCTCTTTTATATAAGTTTATCACTTTAATACAGTGTTTAGTGTTAGATGTGTTTCTGAAATTAACATTACGTTAACAGTAATAATCGTTGGAATGTCGGCTAATTTAATGGATTCTCGAAAAATTAATCTTTTATTCGAGATAAATAAATAATATGTTTTGAGTTTAATATAAACTGTCGTTGCAGAGAATCGATGATGATACAACTAGTGATCTGACCGACAAGAAATCTGTGTAACTTATATGTGAAAAATCGATATGAAAGAATCTGAGTGAAAAATTCTGAATACTATTGGGACCCATTCGTTCCTTTATAGAAATTCTGAGTGCATTCATCGGCCAATCAGCGCGGTGTTGCCTTCTTTGATATACTTGCTTCAGTCCTGAACATTCACATTCATTGCTCGCTAAAAGTTAAGAAGAGAGGATGCGCATTGAGCTCAAGAAAAAGTTTCGACCACTGATTGCCGATGCAGTGAGCACGGATCCATGACACATCATTACTACTGAAAGTACAAAAGTGAGAGTTTAATAATTTGTACGCTATAGATATGTAAGTTCAAGTATAGATGAAATAAAAAATAAAATATTAAAGTAACAATAACTAAAAAATATCACTAAAAATAATAATGAAGCGTTTATATCATAAAGTCGAAAAAATAAGATCAACTTTTATACATTATGTCGTGTAATAAAAGAAATATTGTATTCCTGTTCTGTAGATTATTAATATTTCAGACAGCAATAATTATATATTATATGCTCTGTGGAATTTGTTTAACTATTTAACTGAATGATATATTTTATTGGAATTTATTTAACACGATACTTGTGTTAATTTGCTATGATTATTATTTAATTAGCTTTAATTAGCATTGTTTGTTGACTAGGATTGATTATTATGATTATTATTCAATTAGCCTTATTTATTTATTAAATATACTTATTAAAATTATTCTTTGATAATGAGATAATTAACTGTTTGATTTCATTTATATCTAAATTGTTGAAGTTGTTTTTTTGTAACTTAAATTTATGTGTTGATCTGCTAAAAAATCTGCTAAAAATCTGCTAAAAAATCTATTTAAAGGGAGTTATAATTTTGACTTGTTTCCGCTAATATATACTTCATTATTGACAAAGTTTCTACTTATGGAGTTATTAGCTATTACATTAGATTGAATAGGTTGTAATTTTCCTCTATGTATCGGAAACATTTTTTTGCAATTGGATTTGAAGTATGCAACCTTTATAAATCGCTAGATGGTTTCCTAGTAGTTCACGCATTTGACTTTGTCAATCGTTTTTATTGAAGAACGGTCGAATATAAAATGTTTCTCGATATATTGAATAGACACAGATTATTTGTTGCAATAATTTTTAATATGCTACTTTATTCTTTGCATTTTACATATTAACTCTTAATTATCTGTTAATTTGGACGATATCTCTGTTACTTTAAAAAAATAATAATTGCAGTGGAATATTTAATTTTTTGAGTTCCTTTACTAATTAGCATTTCCTTTAAAATTGGCATCTTTTAAGACTTTTGTTATTTTCCTATAGATATAATAACTTAGCTTTTGATGAACTTTGTCTTAGCAATTCGATTATTTTCAGTTAGAAAGATTGATAATGGTTTTACACTGCCAATTAAAGATGGTTTATCGCTTATAGCTATCTGTTCTGCCAAGATATCGTATTTATTAAATATCAGTGAACTAATTTATTACCTAGCTCGCTGTAATAAATTAGTAACTAATTTGATATTGTATTCGATATACTATCTGATAAGCATGTTACACTTCTTGATGTTATTCCTTTCAAATTATTGCTTTCAATTATTGCTTTATTGTTATCATCAACGTCACTGCATCTAAAATTAGTTAAAATCAATGTTACTGCATCTAAAATTAGCTCAGAGTTAAGTTTGCAACAAAGTAACTGTAACAAAACAATTAAAAATTGTTGTGTGACTAGATGATCACATTAAATATACATTTAACATGCGTATATTTATTCGAAACATTCTTGGAATATAGATATAATAATTCAATTTCGAATTCTCGTGGCTTCGAAACAGGCCACAAAATCGCAAAACTATCAATTCGTACACAACAAAAATCTCTTTCTCTATCCGAGATCGAATTCTTATACGTTGAGTATAAAGTGGGGAGAGGATATCGGCGAACTTTTATCTCGATAACTTAATTAGAATCTCAAATGGATCTTCCATTAAAATTTTGGACTTAGTTAGCATAAATTATTGCTTTTTTTTAGCATAAAAACTCATCTCTAGTTATCAATGAACAAGTTACGGCAAGTTATCAATAATTGAATAAAATGATTGGAAGAAATTTTTAAAAATCACCTGCTTTACCATTGTATAATCTAAGAAATTGTATAATATAAAAATAATTTAAGTAATTCCTTTCGAACAAACTTATAATTAATTTCAATCAAATAAAAATATATAATTGAGTTATTTTCTCTAAATAATAAATTTATTCACGATGTTTGTCATTTGCCCTGTTTATTACATATATTAAGACAATGAAGACAATAAACACTTATTCAAGAATGAAAATAGTCTTTTAAATATAGAAAGTGCTATTCACTTAATGGAAGATATAAACTTTTTTATTTATTATATTGACTGACCTTCGTGGCCAATTAGAAAATTCATTTCTTAATTAATACTATTCAGTAAGAAAAATAATTTGAAGAATGAAAATTAATAATTCTCTTGATGTTAATTGTTAATTGCAAATAATGAAAGCATTAAAATATTGAAAAGCATTTAAATATGAGAAGCATTAAAATATGAAAAATGGCATATTTTTAAGTGTTGATCGTGTAAATTTTTTAAATTGCAGAAATACTAAAAAGATTTTCTTATCATTTATAATCTCTACTGTTGGGAAGATAATTTTCTTATTTTATTATAGTATTATACTATTATATATATTAAAACATATTAATAAACACGATTTTATAAGCAAACATTTGGATATCGTTCTTTAAATTTTTTTAGTACAATTATTTACAGATATTATGATGATAACTTTATACTGGTAGTATATAGGTAAATAGTAAATTTGGACAACTAGTACTGCTAAGAAAGAATATTTTTCTTTAGTTATATTAGGATAAAGAATAATTTGTTTAAAAATTAAATAATTAACGGACTGAAAATTTTTATGTATTTTGGGAAATTCTGTAATATGTAAAATTTATGCACATTATATTATATTTTTAGAAAAAAAGTATGATAATATGAAAATACGTATATATAAAATATTCAAAAAATAGTGTTTTTTACATGACTTCTATTCTATTTTTCTATTCTCAGAAATTTGAATTTGCATTTCTGAAAATCTGTGTTTTTTAAAGTTTAAATATTTTTTTACTACAAGTTAAAAATCTGTATAATTAATTTTTTATATTGACCAATGTTTTAAAATATGATTTATATGTCTTAATTTTTCTTAATAAGAAAATAAAAATGTTTCTTTTTTTTATTTGTTCAATTTCAATAAAATTAGTTCAAGATTTTGTACTGATTTGAAAACTGCAGTTAGGTTGCAAAGAAAAGCTTAAATGGTATTTCAAGCATCCTAATTGCATTTTTCCTGTTTTCGATGAAACTAATTAACATGTATATTTTTGGGATTATTTACGTGATTCTTATTGAAAGATGCGCTTGAATAATTGAACTACTTTATTTTACTAGAAATCGTCAAACATTCTATACAACGCAGAGAACTTATCTTGCATTAAAGACATGTTACATGTGCAAATATTTATTAAATATTATTAAGAAATACAGTAATATCTACATAAACGTCCACAGTCTGGACCGAGGGCGGACTCTTAAGTAGGGGGATGACTTCTTATTTTGGCAAACTGCCGAAATAAGTAATTGATATCGCGTATTTTGCATTATTATTGAATAAGAATTATTATTGAATAAGGATAGACCGGATATTAAATAAGGCTTCATGTCTCAAGGTCTGAAATACCGACCAGGAAAAAAATTACTGATTTTTTAACGTACTCTAGGTTTAAGCAACGGTGAATTGGAAAACTATGTCAAACAAAATAATACAAGTTGGTATTATAAAATGATATGTGTTGTAGTGTCATCAATCGTATATCCAGCATAAACGAAGTATAAATACATATACTTCGTCTGTCTCTAAATTCCGATACAAGAAATCAGTATCTAAAACTATTTCGTTTTATGTTATGCATTTATATCTCTTTATCTATCTAATTATCTACACATATGTATATGCAAAGTTCTATCCGTGTTTTAATATTAATACACATTTTAAGTATACAATTATTCATACTTCATTATTTTTAACTAATTAAATTATTTCCTAAAATTATTTTGATTGGCAATTGACGATTGATTACCATGTATTTATTTAATTCTAAATGGCCACCAATCGATGGAATTTGAAGGGCGTTGTCAGGGATGTAAAAAGATATAAAATCTTGGCTTTGAGACTTTTGTTTGGATAAATCCATCAACTTTATGAAATCTATTATATGTACAATAGTCCCAGTTAAGATTCTGCATTTTTTCTCCAATTAAGCGTTGCTATTCCCATCAATTCTTGGAACTGGGGTACCTTAACATGCGGCCGCGTGAAACATAACATTTGACAAACAAAATAAGCGATAATATGATATCGATATTAGTGTCTGGCATCTGTGAAACAGTTAACGCTCATCCCCTCTTTTTCTTTCAGTGCCAATTCGTAGAATACGCCTTGCCGCTTAAGACAACCGATTTGCGGCTAATTGTCGTAACAACGATTCTTTTGAAAAAACAGAGATATAATATTCTCTTATCCTGTTTTTTATGAAACAGAACAAAAGAACTTTGCGTCTCTGTTCTTCCAAAGTACCTTCAGAATTCTTAATATTTCATTATCTAATCCTAGTGATCTAATTTAATAGAATGGGGGAAAAAGTTGTACAGTAATGTAAGAAATAATTACAAAATCGTATGTTCAAGAGAGTTATGGTTCATTCGAATCGTTCGAGAACTCGCATTGAATTGTCTGTTTAGCCTCCCTTGCCAATCATCGTTCTTTATCATAAGACTGTAGCCTTATCTCTTTTAGCGGTCCTCATTTATGTTTATGTTCATACTTCTCCTATTACATGGATTTTATATACATACTGCTGAATTTCTTTACAGCAATTTTTAAGATTTTGAAAAAAGACAAAATTTGAATTTTCTTCTTGAATTTTCTATGGTGTATTTTCAGTCATGAAAAAGATTCTCAATATTTTTAAAGACGTTTGAATTTTTACAAATTTCGAGAATAGAAGTGCCTCACTTTTTACATAACGTAAAAATCTTCAAAAAAAAAAAAGGTTCAGAATAATCAAAGCAAAAGTTTTTTATTTTAGAAAGAATTCAAGTAAAGTGTCACATTATTTTTTTCACAAAGTTTAATTATTCTAAAAATTTGTTCAAATTACCGGGATGAGAGTATCTGACATATAGAATCGAATAGAATAATTTTGATTGAGTTTGAACGGATACCTAAGACTGAGCAACGAACAATCTATTTCACTACTTTCATCATTTCATGGACAGAACCGATCGGTGGAATAACAAAAATATGGCAAAAAAGTCAAATTTTTAGATTTGGCAAATATGCTTTCGTCAGAAAATCCTAAACTGTCCCTTTAACTCGCTTTTCATTTGTCATTCTGCAATTTGTCAATCTGCACAATAAAAGTAATCGAAAAGAGAATGAGAATGAGCAGTACTCAGTGATAATATATGATTTTCAATTCGTATAAAATTTCAATAAAATATGTTAAAATATTCATCATGTCACACAAATATCATTAAATTCTTGAATTCACAAAATTGTAAAAATATTACGTAGTATTCACGTGATAATAGAGGCATAAACACGGAATGTATGGATGGAATATACTCCTAATGGATGGTTCCTAAAAGAAATAAGGTTGCTGTCTCATGTCAAAGATGAGGTACATGAATATGAAAACGTCAGACAAAACGATGATCAGCGAGAGAGACTGAGATCAGCATGGAAAAGCAACTTGATGCCAGCTCTTGAATGATTTGGACGAACCATAACTCCTCGACATATACGTCAATTATATAATTTATTTTACAAAATAATTCTGCAAATCCATATTTTATATTAGTTCTTGCATAGTAAATGCCAGATTATTGTGTTCGCTTGACTGCAATAGATTCGTGACTGTTTTAACGTGAAATTCAACCTCCTTAATAAACGTTTCGTTCCGAAAAAAATTTCTCTAGATTAAAATGAAATTCAAATGATAAAACTTTAATTTTATGCTCCGTAAGAAAATCGATAAACATATTAGATTTCCATCACTCTCAACTTGTGAAATGATGAAAAAATGATTTTGAAAAAAAATTCTTTTTACTTTCAACGAATATGCGCTATAAAATAGTACAAACGTCGTTAATAACCCATACAAGTGGTTGATGCGACTTTAAATAATGAAAATAAAAAAAAGATAATGCAATTTTATTTCGAACATTTTCTTCATAAAAACTACAGCAGATATTTTCATTTAAAAACCGTATCCTGTATAAAGTTTGAAAGATATTAACATTGATATTTTTTTGATATTGTAACCTAATATTTTTTCATTCACAGTAGCATGTAGAAAGAATTCTATCGTAGAAAAGAATATCGTAGAGATCTATTTAAAAAAACAATTTGTTGACTTCTTGAACAATGTTTTATTACTAAATTTGTATTTACTTATTATTATTATTGTATGTACATACATATGTACGTTTGCTCGTCTCTGGATTCAGTATGACTGGATTCAATAAATAATTTTCGATGAAAAAATGGCAATAGTGTCCATATTGTTTGACTTTAATTTCTATCATCAATAGCGCTGTAGTGCAATACTTGCCTGAGTTGATACGACAGGATGTGACAAAATAGTAAAGGGATCGTACAACTGCCCAAATCTGGGACATGAAAAAGCATTGGATGTCCAGTCCAAAGCATTGGAGATTCTAGTCAATGGTGAGGTACAAAAAAGTATTGGATTTCCGGTCTATTTTATTAGTCAATAGTGTCATGCAAGTGTTATATTACATGCGGTTGCATAGTAAGATAGCATACAGTAGAAATGGAATGGAATTCTAAGAATTGGTGGGGATAGCGATGGATGCTAAGTGGGCAAAATTGCGGACGTTTAAGTGGGCACTACTGTATAATGTTTTGATACAAGAAATTATCAATAGGAGCTTATCATTAAATTATTGATGTACAAAGATCTATAATTAAAAATCAGATATCTCGCAGTCATATTTTTGTCTTTAGATTTCGACGGCTAAAACAAACAGTTTCAAGTCTGATGTTTTACTGTAACAATTGCATAAGGCACGCAGCGATAATTGCTTTGCCCTTTGACATAGGAAGAAATTGCGAGTAAGGTTTTCCATTAATTTGACAGACAAATATTCATGAAAAAATACTAGCGAAAACAGTAAACTTAATTAATATTTATATCTCCCCAGAAGAATTTCTCTTTTAAAAATTAATAATTTTATCCTTATTTATGAAACCATTCCACAAAATAATAGAAGTAATACAGACTAACAGCACAGAAATAAATAATGATAGGAAACGCAGAATATAAGCAGAAAAAGACGTCGATATCACAATTAATACACGCATACTTGATTTTATCTTTTTTTTTTTACCTTGAAAACCTTGAATGAAAAAATATTATTGTACTTTTTCGACTTATTTTTGTATGAAGAATCAACATCCGGTTATATTTATCATGATTTTCGGGACTGTCCGTATATTATGAAGTAAAATATGTTTGAATTAAGTTAGATTTTTTATGGAATGCAAAGGGAGGCCAAAGGGAGGCTTTTCCCATTCGCGCTTTTATTGAAGATGTATCGATATGTTAAAAGTCAGAAATATCAAAATAAGGAAACCAACTTTCATAGTCAAAATTAACAATAACAAAGAAAACCGAGACAAAACAAACAAACGAATTAAATTGAAAAATACGGTAATTTTATTTATTTTTATAATATAAATAAGAATTTTAAATTCATGCTTTTTTTTATGAAAATGACACGAACTATGATAGTTCTATGAATTTTCTCCGACTAAATTCTTATTTTACGAACCTTATTTGACGAACTAAAACTTTTCAACAAAAAATGGAATAAAATAACCAAAATTCACAAAAGCCATTAAATTTCCTTCTTTACTTCATACGTATACATAGCATATCTATATGCGTCGTTGCATGATTTACTTTTGAATTTTGAAAATAATGTATCGAATAACAAACTTTCAGCATGACAAAATACTTACGTATAAATATATAAGTTGACTGATGAAAAATACTGATTGTCGTTAAGGAACAAGTTTGTATAAAGGATGAAAGAAAAAGAAAAAATATAAATTGAAAAGAATTAATCAATGAATAGTCAATGGAACAAACGAACTGAAAATGCGCAAAAACTCAGAGACAATAAAAGAAAGTAATAAAAATGAAAGTCACAAGGTTCATGAGAATTTGAACTTCACTTTCGCTAACTTAAGATCTCAATGAATCCTTAAGAAAAAGCTCAGAGGTGGAAAGAAGCTAAAAGGATTGAAAGAAAGAAAAGTAATAGTTAGAGTTGGCGAAGATCTGATTAATCGTGTGTAAAAGAAAAGTTCGTTCGTACTGGAATCAAAAGTTAACAAGGATATGGTAGCAAGGATATTGTTACTGTGATAGTGGATTCAGCGTTCCTTTGAAAGTTAGTATTCCTATTATTCTCTTTGATTCTCAATTGTAAGATTGATTGTTTTGTAATAAACGTATATCCACTGCATATATACCTACACAACAAAAACACTTATAAATTACGAATTTACTAAAATTAGTAAAAAGTTAATTTACTAAAAAGAACATGAAATACATATATATTTGATTTACTGATTCAAGGAATCAGAATTAAATATCAAAAAGAAAAAACTTTTTAGTTTCGTATTTACATGATACGTTTGCGTGATGCAGGAGAAGCTGGTTGATATAATAAAATTATCTAGATATTGTTACATCTACATAGTAATTCCATTAGTAGATGTATGAAATTTATTTTCCAACTTTTTATTACATAATAAAATATAAATTTTATGTTGAACGTCACATAATTGATCAAATTTTATTATCCTTATCTATTATTTCTTATTATTGGAACAAATAAGAGCAAGATTTGAAGATAGCTAGTAATAGATAATGAATCTTTACTATCCAAACTCGCTATCCGAATAGCCTTGTGTCATGAAGTATCCAGATAATAACACTAATATATATATATAGTTTTACTACATGTTGTGTACACTACGTCACTCAATTATTTCCGATATTATGGAGAACAATTATTTTCAAAACGGACAATTTCATCGATTTTAATGACCTTGAAATAGGTATATTATCAAGATCATCATTCTAAATAATTTTTTTCTCTACGTTTGTTATTATAGCTTTAGTTTCCAAAATATACGCGAAATAATAATTTTAACGCCATACATATATTTAATAGCATGTAGCTTTTTGACATATGAATTAAATTTAACTTAAATTTGATTTTTAATTAGATTTGAAAAAAATTAATTTTAACATAGTGTTGTTTAAATTAACTACTATTTTATTTATTAATATTACACAATTTACTATTTTATTTATTATTAATATTACATAATTGTAGTTATTAATATTATATAATCGAAAACATTTATGCGTGGTAGACTTCTTGCCAGCATAAAAAACGGGTAAGCCATTATCCTTATCTAAAAATAGAATAATAACTTACTTTATGTAGACAAGAAGCCTAACGTCTTTTGTCCGCATAATTCTAATATACCTGATATGTAGAATTATGGGAAATCGTCCGAACAACGTTAGTTAGCGCAAATCAGTGAAACAACACATACAGTAAATTCGACTTTAAATTCGACAGTGCAATTATTATTACTACCAAGTTAGTGCGATATTAAAATTATCCTGCAATTAGTCAAATAATGATTCCAAAGTCAATGTTTCAAATATACTCAACGGTGCGTATCACTGCGCGTAAATACAACCACTGAGTGCGTATCACGGCAGTGCGTTGTCACAAGTCACGCACACTATGAATTATAGTCAATAACACATCATTACTATTGCATTCATCTATATTATAGCGTGTACTATATAATACATATTACATCTGTATTATTTCACTTTTCACCATATTTTACACACGGTCGCTATCCACCTCAAATCAAGCACGCGAATTGCATATTGCTTAACGTATTGCGCCACCACACCATCAGTTACTGTTATTATCAAACATATCGAAAAACGAAATTTTCATAATGGCAACAGTATATTATTAAAGATACAAACAAATATATGTATTAACTATTTATTACCAAATAGCTAATCACACTTAAAATTGGACACTTTTCCACATCGAAAGTAATTGTAAAACAAAGTTATTTATGAAAAAAAATCATACAATAATTAATTTATTTTAAAGATTTATTTTAAAGCATGAAACACTTATTTTCACAATCTATTATTTTTTGTTAAAACTTCAAATAATATAAGAACTGAAATAATACTATATGAGCAATCCTTTTGATGATTTTTCTTATTCATATTTGATATGATGACATTCCTCGCAAAATATTAAATTTAAACATAAAACTAGGTTTGGAAATTAGTTATATATGTATAGGAAACTTGTCAACACATTATGATTATAATATTAAACATTACTTTGTAAATATAAATGTAGAAAAATTCTTCACACTTGTTATAGGAGATGTTCGATATAATTTTTTCTCATTTCAATATAAAATTCATGTCTATGGATCATCTATCAGGATCATCTATCAGGATATAAAATACTCTTAAACAATAATTAAAAGAATTGCTTTTGGGCCCTACATTGCATTGGTTCAATGCTTTTTATTCTTTTCGTTCAGTTAGTAGATTGTCTTTTTCTCAACATCCTGTACACATTATTTTAATTAGATTATTATATTTTAATTAAAGAACTGCAAATAAATCGACTTTATTGATTTTTGAAAGTCAATATATGCAATATTGTAGTATAATGTAATAATAAAATTGGCATTTACAATTGTAAAGATTAAATATAAGATAATATTTATTTAATAATAATGCTGGTGATTAAACAATAGGCAATTAAATAAGGTAACGAATACAAACTAATTAACTAATATACCCGGTTACGACTCAAATAAACTCTTTTTTAGAACTCAATCAACTTCTTTTCGCAACTCAATTGACGCTTTCTTACAATTAAATCAATGCTGTCTCCAACTCTGTCTACTCTGTTCCATTTCTTGAGATTCCATTTCTTGATCGACTTTTTTTTTCAAACAGAAAAATGTCGTGCTTCTCCTACTACATTCATATTTTCTTTCTTCTTATGCATTCTTACGATCGATAAACACTACAGGCCATCTGGTATAATTAAACGAACTAATTATTAAATTAACAATTAAACGACCTAAGATAATGACTTACGATGATACATAATTATCAAATCCTGTAAAACCATTTTGTTAACTAACAAGTTCCTTTATTTAGAAAGTGCTTCTAAACTATAAAATATTTGACGTTAACGTTCTTATCAACATTGTTAAAATCCTAAATAACACATATACAGGAATTGTAAATCTTTTATTTAAAATGATATTAAAGGTCAAGCTATTTTTTCAATCAAAAGGAAACATTTAATGCAAGTATAGTTATTCATTAATATATATCAGTTAATTTAATGTAATAGTAATTAATTGTTTCGTGTAAATA
Source organism: Tetragonula carbonaria (assembly GCA_032399595.1). Lineage (NCBI taxonomy): Eukaryota > Metazoa > Arthropoda > Insecta > Hymenoptera > Apidae > Tetragonula > Tetragonula carbonaria. The sequence goes on from JAUCRC010000004.1 coordinate 18,605,390, forward strand.
TATCATTCAATGTACATAAATAAACGAAGTTTTATTGTTTTCTGAACAAACGATACGATTTTTAATTTCAATCTTGTACCTGGATAGTTATCAATTATGATAATTGTGTCTGATTATAATGTCAATGACATTTGAATATATATGAATTTATTCTCTCTTTTTCAAAATTTTATGAAGAAGAATTTGAAAAACACCCTTGTAACGAATAGACAGTGTATAGCATTTTTATGAAACAATAGAAAATTATTAGCATGTGTTACTTATCTTATTAATGTCATTATTGATAATTCGGCTTCATTTTTGACATATATTTATAATGTATTACAAAATTCTGATATTTAATCTTATTTTTAAATGAAACTGGAGTTATTTACGATCTTAGTTATGATCTTATTTTTTAAATGAAAATGAACATATTCTTATTATATTTCACTTTTGTTTAACGTTGTCATGTGTATAAAATGTATAAAATCAAATGTAATCAATTCCTTCTATTGATTGAAACAAGTGTTCGGGCTGTGTAAATGAATAAAAAGTATTCCATTTTGAATGATAGAAAAGGAAAAAATACCAAGCCAAGACTCAATGTCAACCAATGTCAGCTTATTTTGGTTATATCCCAATATCACCTATTCGTTATATCCTTTTAAAGTTTTGAATAATAGATAGGTAACAGCTTGTAGATAATTCTTAGAAATACAATTTATAAACAGTATATCCCCAAATCTTGAATATTATTTCAATTGTTTTTAATTTTTCCATATGTTTAAATAGTCATTAATATTCATAAAATTTAATTAACGATGAAGCTAACAGATTTTTAAAAATGCAAACGAAAGGAAAATAATTTGAGTAATTTGAATAAAACAAGAAAAAAATTATAATAATAGCATGAAATAAATTTCTTTATACTTTTATATGTTAAAAAAGAAGTTTGATATCTAAAACTCCAAGAACAGTAAAAATATAAATAATTAACATAGGCCTTAAAAGCAATTTCATCAATGAAAATTTAATTTTTATTATTTTTATTATTTATTAATCAAAAACTTTTTATTATTTTGTTATTTTTAAATATTTTGTATTATTTATTATTTTTAAAAATTTTCATTAAGTAAATTTTTTACAATATTCCGTTTAAGTAAATATGGTGTAATATTTCACAAAGACTGAAGTTATAAAATAAATATTTTTATAAAAGTTTATGATACAGAAATGCATATTATGTGTTATTAATGGTATTTTTATAAGTAAAGTTTTGTACGAGAGATTTCAAGATTAATTTTTTTCTAATTCAATCAATCAATTTATCAGGACATCTTTTATAGAAATTTAACTTACGTCGAAAAACTATTAATTTTAGATATTTTAGCTATAATTTTGTGAAATATATATAGAAAGTAAGGAAAGGTATGAAAGTACTTGAAAGTGATATTACTTTTGTATCTAATACTGTTAACATTTTCTATGCCGGTGTCTAAAATCATCAAATTTTTTTCTTTATCATGGATAGCGTGATTCCAATAACTTTTCTCCTTCTGTTGTATCGAATGTCCTCTTAGTTTAATCGTTTTAAAGTTTATCGTACATAATTACAATATATTTTTCTATAATAAATATATCATATATATATATATATATATATAGAAAAATATATTGTACTTATGTATAAATATGTTGTACTTACATATATATATATATATATATATATATATGTCCATTTTATTTATTATTGCTGATACAAATTTATTTCAAGGCAACTAATGAAACATATTTATCGTAATTTTTTTTTCGAGAAGGATATGATAAAAAATTTTCAAACTTTATATACATATACCATTATTCTATAAAAACACATTTTTGTCATATTTATACGTTTAACTTTACTAGTTAAAAATCGGATCGAAAAAGTTAAATCAAATTTTTGCTTCGAGTGATAGAATGATTTCTTCTAAACTCGTTAAACATTTTTCGGAGAAAATTTGAAGATTTTAATCATTTGTTACAAATAAATAATGTGCTGGACATACGATGAATAGACAATGAATAGAAAATGTATGTCGTACAATACAGGCGGTACAGAAGGAATATTTGAAAATGTTCAATGATCTACTATCCATAGATATGAACTCTGTATTGAAATAGAAGGAAGACATATTGAACATCTACAAATATAAAGATTTGTACTACATTTGCATCCAGGAAGTATGTGCATTTTATAGGTAGTGAAGAAACACATTGTTAATATTAAACGTTATTAATAAATATGATAAGATTGTGCCTAATAAATATCATTAATTAAATGTTTCTTACTTCTCTCAGTGAGTTTTATCTCTGTGAGTTATAACTCTTTAAATATTCATCTTTTTTTTTTTAACGTCATGTATATCAATTTAAACTTTTGGACTCCGAATTATTTTCTGATTTTTTTTTTTTTAAGCAATTTAACTGGCAATTCAAAAACATCAAGTGTGATTCGATATAAAAGTTCCTGTACTAACAACTGATGTCGAATTACATTCAATAAAGGAGTACAAAAGGTTCAATCAAATGATTATTGCGAGAAATATACACTATCAAAAACTTTCTCTGCGCCTTATTACTCACAATCTCGATCGATTTATCTTCATGCATTATATCTATAAAGAATGATCATATATTCATTGTTTATTTGTATTCTGTTTTTATGCATGTATCGTATGTCTATTTTAATCTGAAATATTGTATAGTTATTCGCATTATTTCTAAAAATACTATTTCTGAGTCAACACACATATATAAACTATAAAATTATAAATTATGAAAAATTTTGATAATATAATACGACATTATAATTGTAATTTCTAATTGAAAGTTAATTATATAAATAGTGAGTGATCAAATCGTATATTGTATGATGTAGATATTTGCTTTGATTGTTCACATCCAAATAAGTGTTGTATTAAACTAATAGTTAAATAAATAATTATACATTGTATAGAGAGATTAAAATTAAAAGTAATAAATTGTACAGAATAAACAGATAATAGATTAATACAATATACTTTAAATGAATTAATTAGAAAAATTTTAAGTCGAATGCTAATTTATATGTTCTGGATAGTAATGATCGGATACGAATCATCTTATTGGATGACATAAGCCGGATATCGAAACAGAGAATAATGATTGTGTGGTTTAATCGAGATTCATATAATGAAAAATGCAACGAATGGAATGCAGATGAATAAATAGTTTATGGAGCAGTAAAGTCTAGAATCTTTGGTATATATTGGGGATAAATTTTAAATTATTCGTTAATTATTTATTATTAAATATTTATTATTAATATTTAAAATATTTATTAATTATTTATTATTAAATATTTATTATAGATAACTAAAGAAATAAATAAATATCTAAAAAACTAAAAATTAGGAAATTACAGAAACAGTATAGTAGAATACAATTAATATTCTGTTTTTAAATTAGGAGTATATATTTGAAAAAATGAATAGGACTGACGCGCGATTATAAGAATAGTTTTAAAAGATTAAATATAGAAAAACATCAAGTTATTCTGTCTTACAGATAAAATAAATTACAGATATATTGCAATAATTTTTATGATGAATCTAAAAAAATAAAAATAAAATTTCCTATAACATTAAAATACAACAGTATTTTTGAAATTGACGGCTTTTTTCCCGTATACATAATTCTACTCGTCTTATTACTGATGGATGTGTTCTTGATGGTGTGTTTTTATTTTTCAAGTCTTCAAATGCGTGATTAATGCGTTGTATTAACTCGTTTAGATTCTCAATGTCTTCACTGTAAACTTTTTTTCTAAGATGAGCCCAGAGATAAAAATCAAAAGGCGTTTTTCTACGTCTGATCTAACATTTTTTCGTTAAAGTAATTTCTTATCTGTCGGTTAAAACATGGTAAAGCATCATCATGTTAGAAAATTATTCGCTGTCACGTAATTAAAGATATATCATTTAATAATGTTTCAAAATCCTCACATAGGAAATGTAAATAAATCTCACCCGTTAAAGTTTGTGGTAGAAAAAAAGATCCAATTATGTTACTGCCGATTATCTCTGCCCACACATTAACACTAAATCTCTATTGAAAATATATACTGTTTCATGTGTAATATATAGATTTGTAACAAACAAATGTGTGTTATGAATATTGAAAACATCATCTGTCATCAGCGTAAAGTATATGAAGTAAATTCTAGATCACTATTTTGTTGCAGAAGCATCTAATGAGAAAATGTCATTCGTAGTGTGTAATCGTGATTTGATAGTGTGATAGTGCTTATACTCGAATTAAATTGTACGGATGTATTTCATTATCTTGCATTATCATACGACGAATGCTTCTATCACTAACGTTGTATCGAGAAGTCAATAATCTTGAAGTCTAGGATTATTGTGAATATCTTGTAAAACATTATTCTCCATAACACATCGGTCGATGCGTGCGACCACTATTTCGACGTCGCGGTTCAAAAGATCCGTATTCCAAAAGACTCTTTCCAATTCTTTATACTGTTCTTCGATCAAGAATACGCCAATTAGAAAAGCGTTCTATATAATAGCGAACAATTGCATGAATTACCGTTACAGCCTCCTAAACTCCGAATCATATCGACATATTCTCCGTTCGTGTAACCCATCGTGACGACAAGTGAATGAAAACTGACAACATAACATACGAGGTCTCATAGTATTTTTTACAAATTGAATAGATTGTTTACAAACTGTCACACGGAAAATTGTAGTTTAACCCCAAAAATAGACGATATAAATCTTTAAACTCGATTTTCTTGAAAATGAAAAGTCGGACAAAAAAATTTTATTCTATAATTTTTTCTTATTTTTTCGTAAGAAATCACCTGCTGCCTGTTTGACGTATCATTCGGCCATTCCATACATTTGTATAATGTGTTACTGGAGAAAAGTCTTGTGCAAGCTTGATTGGTTACTTCACACGTAAGGACAATTAGATATAAAGACATCCATTGATCGAAAATACTAATCATGTAGCATAATGTAATAACGAGTGATAAAACGCTATTCCTTTTTTTCTTTTCGTGAGATCTCTTTTCAGCAATACTATGAATCACCATAATATTAAAACTGTCCACTTACAACCACATCACAATCACGGAATAATGGTTGAACTATTAGTAACATTAAACTCTTGCGCATCATATATTTTTAGTAGCTATTTGAAGTTCGTATTAACAACAAAAAGCACACCATAAATTTAGTAGCAAAATGAATGTTAAAGAGAAAACAAAGTATTTGCTTTTATTATAAGTTATTGCTTTTATTATTAGTAGTCTGTGACTAATTAACGTATTGCATTGTGGGCATGAGCCATTCTACCAATAATCTAACCATTATTTTGTAGTTATGATATGTTTCTAAAATGATTCGTTTAAATTAGATCTTAGGCCTAATGCAGACGAGTAATTTTCATTGTGATTTCGAATCGGTAACGCTATGTAATCCGAATAAGTATGTAACAATATTTCGTTTCTTTTCTTTCAATATAGTAAGTACATATAAACAATAATTATTATCGGTGAGAGATCGTAACGGTATAAATATATATTAATTGTAAATTTATCTGCAACGGACGTATTTTATATCCTAAACAATGATTTTTTAGCAACAAAGATTCAAATGCTCCCTCAAAGGAAAAATGATTGTATTCGCTTCTCATTACTTATCTCGATTATCGGACTCAAACAAATCTCTATTTTATAATTTTCTTAGTTTTTTGAATCTTCATTCTGTAATCTTTGTATAATTTCAGCAATTCGTCACAAAGTTTCAATAGCCAATATGTCGTCCGTCTCACCAATTTTAGAAACTAATATATATAGCAATAATAAAATATCATTAAAGTTGTAATTTATTAAAGAAGTTGTCTTTATTGTAATAATAGTGAAATACACAAAAATCAATATAGCAATTAAAACTATATTATTTTCAGTATAATTTTATTTATAATTGAAAAAGAATAAATAAATAAAATAATAATTAAAGAATTAAATTTATTAACAAAAATATAACATAAAACATATGTATATCATTAAAGCTTATTATTAAATTATTGACTATATATATATATATATATATATATATATATATATTTCGGATTCACTAAAAGTATTAAAAAAATTCTTAAATTAATTACGTGAAATTGTTTATGTATTCCAAAATTGTGCAGTAAGGAATTTTAAATTTTTCACTGGGATATTTAAGAGAAACTTACGTAAATTACATAACAGTATTATAGATAAAGTAACTGATTAATAATGCATTTAGATCAAACGAATGAATGGATCGTCCGTTTCCAATCGTTTAAAAAAGTTCAATTGCAAACGAGCATTCGTTCATGTCGATTTTAAAAGTAAACATTGAATGTATGAAGAACGTAATCACTACGCAACATGGATTGATTATTGTTTATACTAAATGAGCACGAATTTTATTAAAGTATTGAAGTATTGAAGTATTCGTTTGAATACATCATGATAGTGCAAATCTTTGAGAGTTGTAAATTAGATAATTCTTTCCTTCAGATTTTTCGTCTTAGAGAATTGTAAAATAGAATAAAAAAACAAGTACAATTATCTATAATTATATAAATATATTTGACAAATTATTTCGACCTAGTCTCCTATTTAATATCATATATTATTTGATTTAATTCTTTGACATAATATCTCGTAATAATAATGTTTTGCGAGTTAAAAACTTAATAGTACATTTTCATAGATGCTTTATAGATGTTAGTTTTTTTCTTAATAAAAATATTTTTCTCATTCTAAATCATGTTACGTAAATATAATTATATATTATTTAAATTTTACGCGTTATATAAAAGCAAGCTCTTTGCAAGCAAATTTATTGTGTTCATAGTAATAATGTTATCTGTAGAGTTACATGAATTGTTATAAAATAAACTCATAACAAAGTATATATATGTAGAGGTACATATGTTAACTACTTTGTTAATAAAAGGTTTTATTAACTATACAGTTTTTAAATATATTTCAGTGAAATCTCGTTTATTTACATTTCGTTTATATGTACGCTGTACAGAAATGAGCTTCAAATATGTGAACTTATAATTGATTAACTGTTATTCTTTTCTGCTGTTTTTTAATTGAAAGAAAGGGAAAAAGAAAAATACGATACGGAGACAACTAGTGAGTTTCTATTATCCGAACCCTTTCACAATATAAATCTTGATTTTGAACATGTTTGGATTTCACTGTAATTTGTATGTTAATATTCAATAGTTCTTTAATATTTTTTTAATAATAGAATTCTATTTAGAAAACTGAAGGTAATCATATTCCGATAAAAAATTAGAGTATTATATGTTCCCTTATAAATTATGCAATTTCTGTTCGAAATACTTTTCTTTGTATTTTCAACAGTTAAAGAAATAACACTGGATATACGATATAGATACTGTATGTTGATATATACTTTATTATATATAATATTAGCCAAAAGTTTCGATACATTTTTATTGTATTTATACTTTATTGTTATTAAAATATTTATTTGTATGTCAATTCCTACATATTTTACATTATAATATTCAACGTATTCATTTTTCTAATATCTTACATTCCTCTGGACTAAGAAAATCACTATTGATATTAATGTATGTATTGATATTAGAAGTTTTATATATTTTACACACAGAACTTTTGGTTAGTAGTGTATGTAGTTTTATACGGAATGTTTTATGCGGACGGAATTCTTTCCCGTCCTGTTATTGTATTCCTTTTTTTTCCTTCAGTTTCTGTTATTTGCATTATGCACTATATAAGAACGATAAAAAAATGCACGAGAAACATGGTGGACTATGGAAAAGGAAACGGAGGTGTACGTAAGCAAGGCAGGCAACCAGGGAAATGCTGATCCGCATTCCCGAAACGCCCGGTATTCCAGTGGTATTACACGAAATTGCTACACTCTGTCCACGTCATTCCGCGGCTAGCTGTTGCAGAAGCATAGTTATTCTCGTGTTTCCTTTTGCATACCTTTATCTTACTTCTTCAGATCTTAAATTCTCTTTGTTCTTTTTATTATCAGTTATTTGCGATTCCTTCCCATACACATTGATACCTTAAAATTTATTAATTTAAATTAGTGACGATTTTTCATTGTTATTGGTACAGTTGTGTTCTTCATTGTATTGAATAAACTTGATTCCTTAAACTCGAGTCTCTCAAAAACAGAGTCTTAAATATAATCTATATCTTTTCCTTATTTTTTCATAAGGAATCATTTCCTGCATGCTTAACATATCATTCGATTACATCTTGTATATATGCAAATTTTATTCCTAAATTAACATGTAAAAAATTCTAATCCAATATAAACTGTGAATTTAAAGCTATTTAATCATAACTGTAATCATTTGCTTACTTATTCTATTTCTTATTCTTATACCTCTTTATTTAATGTGAATATAATTGTATTGCTCAACAGAAATTATTTCCATTTTCAAGTGTGAAAAAAGTATTCTATCAAGACTGTTTATGCTTCACAAAATAACTCAATACGACAGTAATATTAATGTATGGGATAAAACACGTAAATTGGTTAATATATATTTTTAAAATGATATTTCTTCGCAAAAGAAGTTTGATGTGATTGGATAAATATGAGAAGTGATCAGCCGTAAGCTGTTGATCATTTTTAAGTATGTTGAGTTTCCTTGAATAATGAACAGTGCATTTCGTACTATGATCACAGCAGGCAATAAGCTTTATAAAATATCAATATACTGTTAATATATTCGAAATGTTAATACTCTGTTAACATATTCGAAACAAAATTGAAAATCCTAATTTTTGATAATTATAAGCAAGTAAGTATGAATCGTTTAGTTTAACGTTTAATCTGCGGATCGGTTGCGCGCGCGCGCCTTTGCGTAACACAGGCGACTTTTTATTTTTAAAAGAAATTTTAAAACGGAAATTCAACGATTCTATTACCCGCAGGTAACGCATAGACCGCTGAATATAGAATATTTCGTAACTCGCAGATTAAATTTTTTTAAAAATGATAGTAAAAGTATTCAATGTTATTCGGACCATTGTCCACTAAAAATATTTTATTAAATAATTTATTAAATATTTATTAAATATTTATTAAAATAATCTATTATTCTAGTTTTAGGTAAGTACAATGGCTCGTCCGTTTTTTCTATGCTGGCAAGAAATCTCAACGTCTGCCACGCTCTATCGCGACTATTGTGACTTATTGTTTTCTTTGCCAGCTGCTGACCCGCATGCCTGTTATGTTTAATGTTTAATGTCTCTAAAAACGGTTAGCATCGATCATCCTATCAATGTTTATTAATTTCACCGTTTTTGGTGGAATTATGTTAGGGCATTCAAACGGCTCGTTAGGGCATTCAAATTGATACTTTTTTGTATCAATTTAATATATTTTTCTTGTAAAACATGTTCAAAATATGTATGATTATGATATAAAATCGAATACATTATACTTTCAGATTCAATAAAAATTTAGTCTATTTATCGTTAATAAAAGAATTTGCAAATTTAAATATTTAAATATTTTGATTATATCAATTTGACATTGAGGAATAAATTAAGTTGGAAAAATGAATAATGAAGATAATTCTATTTTCTGATCAATCAAAAGACCGAGATAAATTTCGAATCCATATTTAGGTATTGTTAATACTTTCGCAGGAAATTTAAAATGGATTTAAGTAATAGAATTATTGTTTCTGATAAAATATCATAAATAATCGAATTTCAATAAAAACATAAGATCACAATATGATTCGAGATAAAATTAGCAAGCATGCAGCGCACATTGCTATCGATAATTTCATTTTTCAATGTGCTGTAATTTAAAATCGTTTATAATATTCTGTGTTAGAAAATATCTGAATTTTGGACTGGCCAACATGTCAATCCCAATTTAAATATTACTGAGAAAGAATTCGTAGAAATAATTTAGAAGAAAATCGAACATTCTAGAATATTTTTGACTTTAAAAAATGCCTTAAAAAAGAATGGAAGAATATTTTGTAAGAATAGAAAATTATATAATTTATTACTGGGAAGGATGTTTGAGATAATAGAAAATAAATATTAAATAATAAAATGTATTATATTTCATGTTCAATTTCATTAGAAATAAATAATTATAATCTTCAAAGTGAGCAATCATTTTGTTGATCCTATTTGATTTGATAAAATTTTTATTGATGAATATAAAAACCAATCATAGAAATTTTATAGGATATTATTACATATTATATTAATAAATAGATGGTAATGTTTATGTATCATTCATAATTTTAGAAATTTTAGAAATTCTACTCATGAGTACTTCTAATGAGAGCACAATACTCTATCTTTTTGTATGTAGTGTGTTTTCCGAAATATACAGAAACAAGGACAAACAAGAAAGTTACCGACCGATAACATACATTATGTCTAAATTAAGTGAAATTGTTGAAATTAAATGAATTGTTCTTTGAAGTATCATTTTAAGTTAAAATCTATAAACAAAAATTTTATACTTAGTTCTATTTCTTTTACATTATATTTATGTATTTTTTATTTCTTATCGTTAATAAATATAATATGTTTTTTGTAATGTTATTATACGTACATAATTTTTCCTTTAATACATTGTATACAAAAAGAATCAATGATGTCTCAAAAAATAAAATCCCGTGGTTATGCTGATTTGCGGTTAATCTAACAAATATGCAACGGGAAATATACAGTACGTAATTAAAAAATGTTTCAGACAAAAGATAGTCAGTTTCTCATTAATAAAAAATTCTTTATTCAATAAAAAAATCACCTTGATTTCTTTATGTAGTAGCATTATGTATTTTTAATTTAGTACTATTGTATTTAATGTCAAGTTCAACAATTTATAATACTGTGACCTTTGAATGATTTTGAGAACAGAAATTCGAATTTGATTTAGGAATTCGTGCGTTTATTACGGCATTAAATAACATGTTTATACCGTATATAACGTATGTATCCTATATACCGTATATAACATGCTTATAACGTATATAACGTATATAACCTTAATAACGTAACAATAAAAAATAACAATAAAAATTGTAGCAATAAAAATTGCTAAAATACTGTCTATTTAATAAAAAAAGAAATTTTAGTTATTAAAATAAGAAATAGTCATTAAAATAATAAAATATTAATTCTTTACACGGATTCATAATTATTTCATTATGCATTACTAAAACCGAGATAGAAAATTTGTGCGTAAGACAAACATAAAATCTATGTTTTAATTGCAATTTTTAGCTGATGCGAAATTGATTGACTTTTGTTTGAAACATTTTTTTATTATATTATCAGAAGTGCTTAAAAACTCGTATACTCGAATAGCCTGTATATTCATATATCATAATATAATTATTCCAAATAGCTATAAACAGTTTTCAGAAATAGTTCTACAAGAAAACTACTAAAACGAAATTTATAGACAACGTTAAACTTTTGGAACTTATTTTTAGGAAATTATTCTGGAGTTCTTATATAAAATATCTGAAAGATTGAAAAGATTAGACGATATTGAAATACCTAGCACGAACGAAGAAATTCTATTGACCTAATATATATATTATAGTTATTATATATATAATTTTTTCGTTCATTAGATTATACAATACAAAATAGTTTCGCGAATACACTATTTCATAATTTTACCAATCAAATTACTTATAAATAACTAATTTGAACAAATTTAAAATTGCAATACTTTTTTTTGTTTCGAGCATTAAGTTATGTTTAATTAATTCGTTCGAATTTTTAATTAATTTTAATTGATTGGTACAAACATTTAGAAAAGTTTTTTTTACCAGAAAGATAAATGAAATGATATTTAAAAAGATTTGCTTGGAAATCTTTTTGCTAATTAGAATCTAGGCTTTACCATTTTAGAAAAATTCATTTGTTAGTTTCTACTAAGAATAATTAATTTGTAATACGATATTTAAATGACGATTTTCGCTAAATCGTTTCATTTATTATTTTAGAAGGCTTCATATTATATTAAAGAGATACTATTTTGATCAATATTTTTTCTAACAATTATACCTAAGTTTAATTGTTCTTTCATTTATTCAATTCAATGAATATACATTAATGTGCAATTTTCTTCGTCTTTCTGTATTTAAATTCCATTCGCATCCTGATTTATAAGCAAACCTGTTATAACGTATATCATGTGAATGTATATGCTACAAGTTCAACGTACCTATACAGTGTAAATCTCCATTGAATAGTGAAATGATGGGATCAGGGAAATCTCGAACCGAAATAACGGAAATTTGATTCCCCTAGTCAGCAATATCAAACTGTTTATTAGATTTAGAATATATACATGTAGTAAATACTGATTCTAAAATATTTTTTGAATATATTATGAATAAATAGTATTAAATACTTAAAAACTTTTTCAAATTGCTTACCATTTGGAGAAAAGTAAACATTATTATGGTTGTTGGAACAATTTTAGAATTAATGTCCTATTAATAATTTAAATTTTTAAATAATATCAAACATATATAGTATCAAAATTATTTTTTTAGTTAGGTTTAGGTTGAATTAAAATAAATTAAATTAAATTAAACTATATTTGATACTTAGAAAAGTTCTTGCCGATTTTTGTTGATCACAATTCTAGGAATTTATTTGATTAATAATTACATATAAGATATGTGATAAGAAATGAATCATGTGTTCGAATTATAAAAATCGATATCGTACGAATCTTACGATTCATTACGAGTTTTTAGAAGTCAGAAAAATTATTACTACTGAGCTCTTGTAATAAATTACAAAGAGTTCAGGAAAAATTACAAAAGAACACAAAACATTGATAAAGTTTTGTTTCTTCAGGATAACGTCCGATCTCATGTAAAGATGGTTCATAACGAAATAGTGAATGGGAGATTATATCTCATTCACGTATTCGTTAGATCCTTCATCAACAGATTGTTTCTAAATCTGAATACATAATATTGAATTATATATTGAACTATATATTGAATTATATATAATATGAATAACTGGATATATAATATTGAACTATAGATATGATATGAATAACAAATTCAATAATGAAAGTTCAATCTGAAAGAAGTGTCAAAATTTTTCCCCGATAGAACAAAAAATTTGTATAAAAACGGCATTTATTGATTACTAAACCGCCGGGGCAAAATTGTAAAATGCGAAGGTTCACATTTTGACGAATAAATTCATTTTAAAACAGAAATATGTTTCTTTAATTTTTTGCATGAAAAAACGACACAAATTTTTCTGGATATTTGATATATTTTATAACAAAGATGGATATAATAATATGAAATAATAATATTTTATATATATTATAATATTTTAATATCGCATTTCAAATATCGCAATTTCTGCTATTAAATCTGAAAAAATTTAAGAATTTTATGTTATATGTTGAATATATATCATAATATATATCATCACAATAGAATATATATATTTCACTATAATATGTATTATATATTAACATATATAATATTATAATTTATTAATAATATATATACGCTGGACGTGCAAAGTCGGGTGTATAATAGAATTGTCCTCTATTCGTAAATATGTTTTAAAATGTTAAATGTTAATATATTTTAGTTCTGAAAAAGCTGATTTTATTGTTCGATTTTTACTGCTAGTTTTAAATAGACTCGCTCAAGACACGATCTTTCGATCATTCAATAATTGATGTTACCGAATAGTTGCATCATTCGATAAATAGAATCTGTAGGCTAGCATTCACGGACGATGCATATATATAGTTGTCTTTTCATTTTTACGTCTTTACAATTAGAAAAAAACAATTTTTAGAATCCTCTAGTTAGAATTATTTTTTTGAAAAGCATCGCAACTGACTGTCATTTTTCGTAGAATGTTTTAAATGACGAACCATTCTGTACAAATCGTTGGAGAGACAAAATATTTGTGCCTATATTACTTTTCCGAGGAGTACCATTACTGCGAAATATCATTATACACATTGATTGAACGTGTCTTGAAGGTGTCTATTTAAGCAAAAGCAGTAAGTATTGAACAATAAAATTGAGCTTTCATTAGAACTAAAATATATTAACATTTAATATTTTAAAATATATTTACGAACAGAGTTCCAGCACACATCTTGCTTTGCAGTGAAAAAGATTTGAAAATAATGAAATTTTTATAATGCAAAACTCAAGATTCTATTTTCTTCGTAATTTGTATTTGAATATATAATTCATAAGCAAATATTCGAGAAAATTTGTTAACATTTACTTGGAAAAACTTATCAATACGGTTTTTTTAAATATATTGTTTGAATGAAAGGTTTTTTTGCAAAACGGTATACACCATTAAATTTCTGGTTTAAAAACACTAATTTCATCAGTTTACACAAAAACGGTATCTTCAATAATTTCCGAAATATTTAACAAAATACGTTTCGTATCCCAAACTTTGAGAATAGTTTTCATCCATTGTAAGGAAAAAGAAATATGTATGACTTAACACAATGTCGCAAAAAATAATAAATATTAGCTGCAGTATTTTAATTAATATATTAAAGAATTATATTATTATTAATGTTTCGAAGATAATTAAAAATATGAATTTTATAGTAGACATTTATATGAAATATGAATGATATTTATATAATATGAATTTTATACGTATAATATTACATTGTGATATATTTCATTTTTTGATTTACGCACAAATTGGGTATTTTTTAGGCAATTTGTAGTTTATTTCTAAAAGCTTTAACGAAATCTTTAAAAATAAATCGTTGATATGCTTACTTGCATAAAGCAATTTTTTCCCCAACTAGTACATTTGACACGTATATTTTCAAAACTAGCAAGAAAAAGCTCTACATTTTAATGATTAAAGTTAATGCTATAAAAGTTTTGAAGTTCAGATATTTAAGAATAATTTGTAATTGCTAGAAATAAATTGCTAAATTGCAATGACTAGTAATAAATTGAACAACGATTACAGTCGACTGTTAATAATAAATTATTATTACTAAATAATAAATAAATTATTATTACTAGTATTAGTTAATAAGCATTATTTAAATGAAATGTTACAGTATTAAGCATTATTTAAATGAAATAAAATAAAATTTTCAAATGAAACTAGTTCAAGAATAATGATATACAAATAACAATAATTCGTTCGAATAATAACAGTTTCTACAGTTACTTTCAAATTTTTGTTAGTTTTAACGTGGATAGAAAGAACGTAAGTTTCTTCCAGACTGCTTTATCGGAAGTTCTGCTTCTTCGATTAGCAATATCCGGAACCATTTCAGAAAATTTATACGTATACAAACAGGAATACATGTACACAAGTAGGCGAGCATGTAAATATACATGTGAAGATGCAATTCGCATTCAATTGAACGACCAAATTAAAAGTTTTCCAAGAGAAACTGTATTCGTTTATATGCGCAATTGCCTTTTTCACATAATACGTATTTTAAAGTGTTTTCGTTCAAGCCTCGATGGTAACTTTTTCCTTTTTCGCGTTCAATGAAAACACGTTTTTTCGAGTTTAAAAGCTATTCGAAGGAATGGCTGAACGATCAAAAGTTTAATTTCTCGTCCAATATCATAGAAAGCTATTTATTTGGAGAGAGAGCGTCGATATTTCTATGTGTATGTGTATACGTATCCTAGGCATATGCGCATAAACGTGCCATTCTCATTTAATTCAATGACCAAATTAAAAGTTTCCTACGGGCAGTGTTCCTCGTTGATGCACGCAATTACCATCTCCATAGAACTCTAATTTTAAATTTCTCATTCGTGTTCTCGCTGTTATGACTTTGTTCTTTTCCTCGCAATTTATTTTATGTGGTTGCAGCAGTTAACAATCCGACAGGAATAATATTATGATAGAAGAATTATATTAGGTACGGTATTTTTTTCTTAATATATTTCTATATTACAGATTAAGTATTGGTGTTGTAAATATTACAATTCACTTGAAATTATTTTAAATTTTCGTATAATTGAATTTAACAAATATAGTTCAATTAATATTTCAGATTTATATAATAAAGTATATATAAAGTATATATAAATTTATGTAAATTAAAGTATATATTTTTCAAACCTATATCTGCTATTTTAGAACAATTCATTTAAATTATTTAAACGTAACTGTAACTAAAATAAAAATCATATTTGACAGATTTTATGATAGATTATTTTTACATCGTTACAGATATAACTAAGGAAAGATAATATATGTGATAAAACAGTTACCTGTAACTAATGAAAATAGTACTTCAAGTGAAGATACTAGATTAAATTGAAAATTAGAAATTTGAAAACATATTGCTTCTGTTCAGCGAAAGCGACATAATTTAAAAAATGTAATTTTCGAGTTGTCAATATAAAAATGTTGTAAGAACAATCCGTCATCAATTGAAAATCTTATTCATTAATCTTCATAATTTAGTCTGCAGAAAGAAATTATATTCCTTTTTCTGATTCACGTGATATTGAGCTACATTCTATAAATACTTTTTATTATGAACTTTGTCTTTATTATCATTGCGAACAAATGCATTCTTATTAACAGATTAATAAGATAAGAAATGTATTGTGTTGTTTCTTCAATTAATAAAATAATATTTAATTTTCGCTTTTTTTTTTTTTAAATATAGAACTTTTCCAAGTTGCATCACTTTTGTCACAAGAAAATGATATAATATGTTTCGAAGAAATATATACCAAATTTTAAGGGAAAAACGAATATTCGAAATCGCTGTCAAACCATTGTGATCACGTCGCTGCAATGGTGATGTAACTACATATAGTCAGTCGTAGATATTCGATAAAGATATTCGATCAAGATATTCGATCAGTTTCAGACATTATATTTTATATTTCACATAAATATATAAAAAAATGGTAAAATAAGTATAAGGGTATATTATATTATGTTGCATTACAAATTCTAATACAAAAGAAAATATAAAAATTACTTATTTAATATATATGGTATTATTTAAATAATTAAATAATATTATTTAAATAATTAAAAAGAAATAACTAATTTTTACGTTAGAAAATTGGATATTTTGTAAATCTATAACTATATTGAACTTATAAATAAAAACTAAGTTGTAAATATGAAATAATGAATATTTTGTAGAGTAATCCTTTTATGATATAAAAATCTCTTAAATTCTTATCACTTCGTTCTTAAAAGCAACTTTGATATTAGTATCAAAAACAAAAAATACCATACGTAACATGTACATAACATAATTATTGCCCCCTTCGTAATGAATAATTGATTATTTAATTTTTTTAAATTATTTTATTGTAGGTGTAGATTTTAATGAGTAGTTTATAATAGAATTCAAATTCTATTATAACACAGATTCTAAAAGAAGACTAGATGGAGAATTCAATTACAACTCGTCATCGCTTCATTATGATCACTTACATTAAGTTATATCGGTTTGCAATGCTATTGGTATGGTACTGCAATGCTATTCTCGTTTCTCGCCGCTATGATAGCCTTAGATTAGCCTTAGATTTGATAACTTTGAATTAAATTAAACTTGTTTAGTTTAGTGTAGAAACAAGCTAGCAATATTTACTTTTCAATTTGCACTCTTAATCAAATAGCAATGTAAACACAAGATATATATACGCGAAATTATTAAAACGTCTAAAAACATTTTCAATGTCGTGAATAAAAATGTCGTGAATTCCTAAAATTAAAACTAATAACGTTACTAAAAGTCTGCCATGGAAAGTATGAAGAAATTATTGAAAAATACAAATGCCATGAAACTGACATACATAAAATAAGTCTTAAAAAATATAGAATAATTGTCAAAAAGATTATTAATCAGAGCAAGAAAAGATTCATAGAATAAGTTAAAAAAAATTAATGCAAATATATTGTAAAATATACAGAAATATTATCTACTATCAAAACAGATAATATATTTATATTTATATTTGATCTCATTCTCATTTTCAAAACTGTTTGCTCAGTCTTTCAAGAATTGTCAAAAATTCAAGTTACGATCACTTTGACTCACAATCAGCCTTCTTAATGGTAAAATATGACACTACAAACCTCTGCCCTAAAAATAATCTTAAATAATTAAATTATCTTTTTAGATAACTCAAAGTTAAGATGTTTAGATTCAAATGTTAATTCAGATGATATTTTTAACATAGTATTATTTTTCTTACATTAATTATTTATCTTATAAACAAATATTTATTCATTGTATTATTATTATTATACAAACATTTACTCTTACAGTAATTATTTATCAAAACACATTTTATTTGACATTTATAATAAACAGTATGTAATTAAATTGATAATATAGATAATATAGATTGTCTTGTTACTTGATATTTACAATTAGTATTTTAAACTGTGTTTACTAGTCCGATGATAAATTTGTTTCAATGTAAAATTGTTCCGATGTAAAATTACATTTTGTTTAAATATAACAAAAAATATTGTGTGAATAATAGATTTATAGAAATTTTCGTCGATTTTATTAGGTGTCCATGCATTGAATAAAAAATAACAATAAAATAACAATAAATATCAATGAATGAACAACCATTCTAATACTTGAAGAAAGAAATTCAAGTTCATTCAGATGATTCTATTATTAAAAAGACAAGAAATTCAAGTTCATTCAGATGATTCTATTATTAAAAAGACAATCACGTCATTGAAAAATGCAAATGGAAGATCTGTAGATATGAAAAATGATTGGATTTAAAAGAGGATTAATATTTATTTACAGAACTGATTACAACTTAAAATTTTTCAGTAACAATTTTTAAGGGATACTTCTATGAGAATGAAAGTATTATTCATTATAAAGAAAAAGGTATTGATTGATTATATATATATTTTGTTTGAGTGTAACATAATAATAGACATAATTTTTTCACAAATAAAAGAATAATTGAAAGTGGTACTGAAAAGTAAGTATTTATATAAAAAAAAGTTAGGAAATTCAATAGTTATGAAAATATGAAATGAATATATTTTTCTTATACTGAAATATTCGAGGTGTTTAAAAATGCTTTGAAGCACAAGAGGCGTAAGTACTCACTTATTTTAAAGTTCTTAAATATACTAAACAGGTTAGGAAATTCAATAGTCAGAAAAAAGATATAATCTTTTTAAGTGTCAAAATAAACTTCTCTGTGGTACTGAAAAATAAGTATTTATATATGCTAAAAAAAAGTTAGGAAATTCAATAGTTAAAGGAAAATATAATATTCTTAAACATCGGAATAAACTTTTCTTGATTTTCATTTTGATGCATGCAATTTAATACGAAAAAGTAGTTATTTTAATATTTCATCAAAACTAAATTTTGTCTCTCTATGAGTTTCGATGTGGAAGATTCTACTGTATATTCTGTACTGTATCTAGTTAAATCAATTTGCGAAAGAAGATCATTATAAACACACCGGGAACGGGCAAAATTTTAAAAATAAGTAATCGAACTTCAATGGAAAAATAAAAATATATCTTGAAAAATAAAACATAGAGCAATGTTTTAAGAAATTAACGATTTTTAAAAACATTGTATTTTGAATACATATTGTTTATTAACAGTTTAATATGTGTATGACTTTTCATTGAAATATTGATCTCGAAGAGAATAAACAGAACCAGTCACTAACATTCTAATGTACTATTGCACCTAGAACAATGTAAATGATTTATTGTAAGTGCATTACAAGTAAAGCTATCTGTATAGCTTAATTTGTCACATGTAGATGCTATGAGAAAGTTGTCAATCAGAATTTATATATCACATATGCATATTAAGTGATTATACTAAGGATGCGAATAAGATAATTTGTTTCTTTTCATGCATTTCTCGATATTTATGGCTCCGGCGTTTTCTCTACATTCTATGTTTCTTACAAAATGTGTTACAAAAATATGAAAATGCAAAGGATTTATATAGTTTAAAATAATATTTGTATCGTTCTTTGAATATTGTTTCAAAAAGCATTAATATTCGATCAATATAAAACTTTGTGGAAGAGAGAAGCTCTAATAAAATATAAAATTTTAGTGTCCAATTTCAGAGATATTAATAAAAAATTTTTGATATTAGTAATAAACAATATACTAAATTCAATACACAGATATTATTAATATAATGATCCTCGCTGTAGTAGCATCGTCGGTGACTTTCGGCTTCTATATCTATAAATATTTTGACGAATTGTTGTTCTAATGAATATGTTAGAATTACTTATAAAAATCTATCTATATTCGATTTTTATAACTTATAATTTATAAGTACATTAGATTTTCAAAATGTCAATTCGCTGAAATTTAAATTATTGAGTTATAAACACAAAAGAAATGTGGATATAAGGTGTTCCATTTAATTTGTGTACTTTAAATATCTCACTTATTGTTTGTTCAAACTATTGTTTGATGCATTCGTACTATATACAATAAAGTGATATACTCAAACTATATACATATAGTTTCTTCTAGAATTGTATAGATCAAAGATGATTTAGGTTTATCATCAACATGAAGAAATTTATTGTCTTACTTTTAATATTCTTGACTAAGAACAATGGCTCACTCGCTTTTTCATGCCGGCAAGAAATCCTAATGTCCACCTCTGTTGCAACTATTGTATCGTCACTTATTGATGTTATTTCTAGCCACTGATTCGCGTGCTTGTTATGCTTATTAGTGTCTTACAGAAACGGTTGGCATCGATCGTTCTATCGATGTTTTAATTTCACTACTTTTTAGATGAACTATGTCAAATCCACTTTAAAGTGATTGGCTAAAACTCGCTAGCCAACAACATAAAACAGACCCGCTATCAACGGGAGGACATCATAGAGGTTATCGAATTAGAAGTTGTATCATTGCAGAGATTACACTACATTACAGAGGTTACCGAATTGCAGAGGTTAACTTTACCATGTTACCAAGGAATTACAACATGAATTCTCAAGAGAGAGATCATTGCAATCACAAATAATACACTCCACTATTCGTGATCTGCGATCTTGTCGGAATTGTTTCGTCATTCGTTGTACATACTTTATCAAGTATACCATCGAGTTACATGATTGCTAATAATAAAAGAAAATGAAATTTTTGATTATGATTAATAATTTTAATTATGATTGAATTACTGATTATAATTAATAATTAATATAATTTGATTTAATTGATTTTATATTTCATTGATATTTTTAAATAAATAAGTAATAATAAACAATGAATGAAAATATAATTTTAATTAAACGCTTGAGACATCGCGCCGCTACATATATAAATATTATTTTCGTATAAATTTTGTGTTATATATTTGATATATTTGTTATTGTTAGATTTTTCGTATAAATTTTGTATTGTATATTTGATATATTTGTAATATATTTGGATAAATTTTTAATTTAACGGCTTTTTCCAATTTTGACTATTTCTTCAATAAGAAATTCATTTCATCATTAAACCAAAGAATTAAATGGGGTAAATTGGAAAAGTTATATAATTCTTATTATCTTTTTTTAAACATCATATTGAAAAAATTATAATAGGCAGAAATAATTAAAATTGAAAAAACTGACTAATCAAGAAATTTACCTATATTCGTTTAAGAAAAAACAGATTATTATATTAGAGCAATTTTACGTTTAAATTTAGTGATATAAGCTTATATGATCGCAGTATTGGCATATTTCCAAAATAAAAGTCAATATATTTCGTCTCGTTGGAAAATCACATGTATCCAAAAAATGGCGAAGAAGCTGTTGAAATCTTGGATTAAAGTGATGGAAATTTGATCCCCGGATCTAACGGCATTACCAGCGTCCTATTCTAAATTTGGTAAATACATATACCCTCGTGTGCCAAACAGTGTTAATGCTGCATATATCTACATAGAAACATGTAAACGCGAGGAAATGCTTTCCTAAGAAATTGAAATTGGTTCGCTTTGAATTCAAATGAGAAAATTTAAACTGTTGTATATAAATCAGAATTGCTTGAATTAACATATATGTGTAACATAAAATATACCTCAAATGACAAAACCTTTATTTCTTTCTATTTGTATAAAAAAGTTTCTCAAGGTAAATTAATGATATGGATATCTAAATGATCGAGCAGTAAATTTTGAAACTATAATTTTATAAAAAAAATATTGGCTCATTTTCAAAGCTTAAAGCTCCTATATTCGAAATATATTATTCATTTCATTTTATTTTATTTAATGTTTTTACACGTAGTTCTTCACGTAGCAGGTAGCTGTGTGAAAATACAATAATTTTTTTTCTCGTTGTAAATTGTTATAATATGTAAAAATATCGAATAATTTTTTTGGCAATTGAATCTATAATGGATTTGAAAATTGTCGACGATTTTCTTTTGCAACGATCTCTAAAAAATTAATGTATGATTTTTTTCCCGCCATTTTATTGAATATTAGACTTAGATGACAAAAATTCAAGAAGTCGTATCATTTTCATTATATCGTTTTCGTTTGATATTCAAAATTCAATAAATTCATTAAAAAAGTAAAAGTAAAAGTAAATAAATTTATTAAGAAGTCGTACAGTCGAAGTAAAACAAAAGCTTTAACAAATTTAAATTTTTTAAGAAATCATTGGAATAAATCTAAATTTATTGTAAATTAGCACAAAATAAACAGCAATAAAACAAAAGTAATAAATCTAAATTTATTGTAAATTATGTCATGCAAAAAATTTTCAATTTTTACATATGTTTTTTGAATTTGCAATGTTTTAAAATTTATAAATTTATAAATGTTATAAATTTTCAATTTATACTTTTCTCGAAAAGAAAAGAAAAGTGTTAAAATGTTTTATTTTTTCATTTGCTACATAGTGTAAAAACATTTTAGAATAAAATAAATGACGCATTTTGAAAATAAAAGTTTCGAAATTTAGAATGAGCTGAAATTCATTATTGTATGATTTTCTTTTACAAAATTATAATAATTTTAATATTTAATATTTAATATTTAATATTTAATATTTAATATTTAATTTTAATTTTAATATTTAATATGTAAATATTAATGTAAGTCTGTACAAATAATGATAGGAAGAAATTTTCAGAAAGTCATTACTTGAAGAGATTTCAAGATCATCAGGATTTTTAAAAATGAAATTCTATATTTTTCTTATTGTTAGTATAGAACATACAAGAACAAATTCAGCATGTTCCACGATTGCACTATTATTATAAAAAACATGTTAGATTTAATTTGTGAGAAATACGATCTTAGTTCTTATTCACAAGTCTGATTTTATTTTCAATATACATATTTACATTTCACATTAAAATTGAAAGATAAACGTATCATCGATGAGAAAACAAGAAATTATTCTTTGATGTTTCATAACAAAACTTTTGGGTCATAAATTTTTCTTCGTTTTATAAATTATTGAATAAAAACATATATATATATATATATATATATATATATATATATCCGGGTAAAAAGAAATTATATGGTACTATTTGAAAAGTCAAAAATCGAATTTTTATTATTGTAACTTTTTAGCAATCGAATGTTAAGTTTTGTTCAAAACATTTTTCAACAGTACGTATACGTATACAAAATCGGAATTATATACAGTAATACTGTTTCTTCTGGGAAGGTGTATAATTATCGTCAATAATTATATTTAATTAATATTTCTCGCAGTTAATATAATTATACTTTATTAATATTTACATTTCATGAATATGACTAATTGTATAAGTAATTTCAAAAAATTATTTGAACTTTCATCGTATTTTCTTCCTTCTTAAACAGACGTTGATTTTATTGTGACCGTGAAAATATAATATATATAAAATTCGAAACATCATTATTATATTTAAAAAATTTCACTTAATTTACTATTAACAATACAACATAGTTTTATACATATTTTCAGAAAATCGGATATCTCTATTTTTAGTAAAATGTAGAATTCAGAAATTTTATGCATTCCATTAGCTGTAGTTATCCTGTGTGCCGTGATGACAACACTATTTAATTTACAAAGAACTTTTTTTTATTATTCGAACTTAATAGAGGGACGACATTCTTTTATGGATCGGTATTTTATGGTTCATCATATTCTAGTATCAGTTGGTTTAGTAACAATGTTTAAAAATTTAGATGCTGTGTATTTAATTTCTTCAAATTTTCGCGCAGCGAATAATTCAATAATGCGAATGCCTTGGTCCTGCCTTGCATGCGGTTTCCTTGGATTGGAAGTGCTAGATGGGGTCCATTACTAAATTTATTAGATTGCTTGGTGCCAAACGACTATCCTAGATTAAATACATAATCTCTTCTCACGAACCATTTGATATTGGATTACGTTGATTACATTACATTGCGTTCGATACATTACGTTGCGATATAGATTGAAAATATTTAAAAATTAAACAATTTTTTTTAATAAAATTATAAATTTTATTCGAAGCGAACCTTGTTCAAAGTTGTTTTTCTTAAGGAGTCAGAGGAGTCATTATTTGTATATAATTAATTTTCCATTCTTGAAAAGGATATAATATATTCTGCTATTCCATAAATTCTACATTGTTATTAGTATTTACAGCAAATGAGTATTAAATAATTCCTGAAGTTAGAATGACATGATTTTAACTTTCAAGTTGTGATATTTGACTATACGTTGGCGTTCTATTTGCGCCGGATATGTTGGTCCATAGATAACAACTTCCGTGTTTCAACTCATGTTGTTTTATGAGCCTCGAATTTTTTCAGATAACACTTTAAAAGTGTAAAGAGAAGAAAGAGGAAATTTTATACGAGCTTCCGAGTTATAATACCCATTTTATAATTTGAAATATTGCAACAACTTTCGAAAGTTTATCTTAAATTATAACCATTTTAAGTTTGAAAGTAGCAGTAAATTTTCAAGTGAAATTAATTTCTAATAAAATTTCTGACTAGCTAATTATAAGTAATCAAAACATTTAAAATATTTAGATATTGATAATATTTCATAATTTCATACCGTCATCGCTTAAATTATCAATTTTTAAGAAAATGTTTGTATGAAAACTTAGCATTCTTATTAATATGTAAAGAAGAACAGTAAAAATAAAAAACTAAGTTAATCAAAAAACAAAATATTTTTTCAAGTATCATAATAATTGTAAAATACGTATAACAATTCACATGTAAAATTGTGAACAAACATTAAAATAATTTTAACCCACTAAAGTCATTTGAAAAGTTTATTAATTTTTTTTCATTTGTGTTAAAATGAATATGATAAGCTTTTATATTTAAAAATTTGTAAATAGAAATTACGAATTAAAATAGGAATAAATTTACTTTCAAATGATTGCAATTATTTGTTTTTATTTATCATAAGAGTTTTTATTTATCTGCCATGAATTTGTAAGATAAAGAAATTTGAATATAAAGAAATTTTAGATCGAATTTCATAAAAAAATGTAATATAAATAAGATGAAACAATAAGCAAAATAAATTGAGATAAAGTATAAATTCATTGAAATAGTTCTGTATTACATAATTAAATAAAATGCTTTTACGAAATAATTCAACAATGCAGTGCAAAATTTTCATTCTAATTCCATCCATTCTATTCAACATTACATGTACATCTTTCATATGATATACAGAATGTTTAAGCTAATTTTAGAATTTTAAACTTCTTTGTTATTTGTTCCACATAAAGTCAGTAATGCAATATTGAGGTGAAATATATTATAATAAAATAATAATAAAGATAATAATCTGATATTTAAAATTCTATATATTTAAAGATACTTTTTCATATTGCCATAATTGAACTTTTTTGTATAATATTTTGCATTTTAGTCTAATTAGAACCTTAAAAATCTTTTAGATGTACATACAAGGGGTTCTAAAATTATTCATCATGGTTTAATAAATTCTATCGGTGGATAGATCTTTGAATCAGTGGAGATATTTATTTAAAAAATGGTCTGTAAATTTGGATTTTATTGTGCTTGCATTGTGTAATACTCACGAGGAATGAAAATCTCGAAAGAGTCTATAGATCATAAATGGGCCATTCTTTTGAAAAATAACTTCAAGACATTACTTGCAGATGACATCGCATCATGGAAATTTTAACCGAGTTAAGAAATTTCGTAATTAAATAGAAAGTAAATAATATAGTAAGTGTATTTATGAATTTGTTAATAAAATATATAATATACTGAAATAAGTATATGATCACATTACTTACTGCATAAGAAAATATTTCAAATGTTTTTTTTATTATATTTTGGCATTGAATGCTTCATTTTCCTGTTCCACATGTCTGGCTTTCTTAGAGTTTAGATTCGACAACTCTGGATTCTTTCTTTGGCGAAAGAAATATTAATTGTCTAGAAAAAAGAACTTCTTTCCCCTTTTCAATGACCTTGAAATATATTGTCAAAATCATCAAAACAACAGTTGATTCTCATACATGTTATTGGCTATTCGGTCCTATTCCGAGATACACGTGGAAAACCTTCGAAAATTTTCAAAACCATGCTACTTCTGAATTGACTGAAAATTGTTTTACATAAAAACAACGTTGATGAGAAATATTTTTACTGAAACTTTTAAAAGTTAAAATTCAAAATTTTGCGAATAAAGTTGAAAATAGGTGAAACAAACAAATAAAATAATTATTAGAAAACAAGTAAAACAATTATTTGGAATAGGCTGAATAGGCATAAGTCCACCAGTGTTAGTTTATGTGTCTAGAATTAGCTAAATTTAAATACAGTCGATAAATCTTCAAATTCAATTTTTTCAAAAATGAACGATCAAATTTTATTCTTCTTTTTCGATTTATTTTTACATGTAAAATCACATTCTGATAAGTTGTACCACGGAAAATTCTGTATAATCTGACTGAAACGTATTTTAAAAATCTAATTTTAAAAATTTTAATAATCATCAGTTCTTTTTAAATAGAAATATCGGTATTGGCTTATATCAGATAAATAACTATCGGAATAAATAACTAACGGAAACACTATCGTTATGTCGTATGGAAATAATTTGCATTTCAAACAAATGATAAATTATCTGTAGGATCGAAGAAATAAAGTGTATGATTTACTGAAATATATATTGAATATTCCGTTAAAAATCTAAGAATCATCGTTGAAATCTAAGAAATCGTTGAAGTTCATTCTTTAAAAAATATAAAACATATTTTTATGGATATTTCGGGAATTAAGATTGAACAACGGTGATATGACAAAAATTATTCAAAATGATAACAAAATCATTAAAATTGGTGAGAACTCTTGTTTTTGGATACTAAGAAATTATCTATTACTAAAGAAATTATCTATTTACTATATAACTCAGTTATTGAATCAATTGTTGAATTTTGAATTTTGAATCAGATCAATTCAAAAATTAAGATCAAACAAGTGTCTATTGACTTTGATTGACAACGAATGTTTTCGAAAAATTAAAAGAAATATATTTGAACGAAACTAGATCACTTAAAGAACGATGAAGGATATATCAAAATTAGAGACGCATTTGCTGAAATCAGAATTAATTAAAATGGAAATATAGTATGGGTTCGTTTGGTAAAATTGATTAAGAAAACAAAAATTAAATACAGAGAATAAAAAAAATCATCCCGTGTCAGAGTTTATTTAATTATTTAATAAGAATACGCGATAATATACCGGTTAAAAATATACAAGTACGTTTTGAACGACACCTCGAGATCAATTGCGCGCTAGCGAAGCCAGAGTTCACTTGTTTAGTTGACAAAAGACAATCACATTCACACAACTCACAGCATTCATCGATATATTCCAACATACCGTAAATAAATAAACTTAAATGGAAGAATCTAGAATTCCTTTAGAACTTTTGTTCCTTGTGATAATTACTACAAGATACAATGAAAAAATTTTTTGATCAAAGATATCTTACATAAAATTAAAATGCACAGAATATTTCATTTCATGTGTTCATCGACATAATATTATTAATTTTTATAATACAATGATGACAAAACTTTTTCTAATATTTTTCATGTAATCTTCTGTTCTATATCATAATCATTTTATAGTTATTTTATGTTTTCTCTAACATATTGGGAAGATTAACTATAAGAAAATCTGTATATAAGTGGAAGATTAATTAAACAAAATAAAATGAGTTTCCTTTCATCCTCTATCTTTTTTTTCTTTTCTTTAAAGCTGTCTTTTTTCAAATTTTTATACAATAACATTTTTCGTTTACAATATGCACAGAATAATGAAAAACTATCAATCTGAATTTGAAATATTCCAAAATTATATTATTCTATATTAGTCTATCCACTAATTAATTTACGAAAATATAATATATAATATAATATAATATAAATGATAGTAACAATTGTATATTGATTGAAAATAGTAATTTATGACAATATCTAATATCCAAAAAATATTTCGTTACAAACTAGATTGTAGAACAAAAAAATAAAACGGAAAAGTATTGTAAAGAGATATCATAGTCGAAAGAACATATATATATATATATATATATATATATATATATATATATATATATCGTCAACGATCCTATCCACCAAAGCCTATTCGACAGTTTATTATTATTTCTTCGACTAGAGGATTCTTTATGTTGACTATGTCCCTTGGTACACTTCGGTATCGGATAATCCTCAGAAAAAATACAGACACATGTGCACAGAGGACCAGTAGATAGCAGACAATGGTAAAATTGAAAGATACGACTAGTGTTGCTCGTTTGAAAAAGAAAGCTTCGGTTGACTTTCATCACTGGACTTTATTCTTTTTTTCTATTATTCTGACTATGTTAATGATTACTCGAGTAATGACTGATGATTATAACGTCATATTGCTAAAGAAATTAAATGCGTAGCTAACTGATTTGAAGTAATGAAATCAGTCCAGCTGAAAATTTTCTTGATATTAAAATTGTTGAATTTGGTTTTATAACAAGAACAAATAAGTAATTTTAAATTACCTATTAAGAAATAAAATAGTTTATAAATAAATAAAATTTTTAAACAATAGCAAATAAGAACAATAAGAAAAATTTATATTTAGAATATGATTTATATTTAATATTTACATATATTCAGGAAAAGGGATTGTTAAATGTATGTATTAATTGCGCTTTTCTTTAAGAATTATATCTTTAAATTCCATTTATTAATGAATTTCAATTTTAATTAACCGTAATTAACCGTAATCTACCAGTATGTATTTCATTATCATATTTTTAATATTTTTATTCTGTTTCAACTTAAAGTTTTGAATTGATAATATATATAGATAGAAATATTTTTTGATAGAAATTTTTGATAGAAATATTTACCTCACATTTCTTTCATGTTTTATAGTGAAAATCAGAATATAAAAAAATACGTTCACAACTTATATGTACTTATATGTTTGTAAAATACGTAAAATCGTTACATTAGATAACAATTATTAACATTGTTAACAATATTTATGCAAATGCACTTTTTTGTTTTCAGTTATATACTTGAATATATTTTAGAAATATATACTAAATTTCAAATATATGTGTTTATTAGAGTTACAGTTAGTTTAATACAATATTATTATTTATAATATTATTACAATATTATTTATAATATTATTATAATAAACACACTACAAAATATGCTTTCCATTTAGATTCTTACCAAAAGAAAAAGAAAGATTAGAATAGTATTAGCCAATTTGATACAATTAGTAAATGACATTCAAAATAATTTACGAAGTATACAAGGAGAAAATATGCAACTTTTAATTTTCATAATTTATAAAATTAAAAATGTTTTCAAAATTTTGAATATTTCCTCATAATAATGTCTGACATTCATTTTCTGTTAATTGATTAATTTTCAGCACTAAGGGTAAACTCATTTAATTATTTGTATAAAAATATAGTCACTTATTTCATATTTCAAATATTCTTTGCATTTATCTCTATGTTTATTTTACATGACGTATATATATTTTACTTACATATTTTAGCAATTTTAACCATTCTATTGTATTGTAAATGTGTGCATATATATATATATATATATATATATATATATATACATGTATATATATATATAACTATATGTCCGATACATATATAGGGTGTCTCAGGCAAAAGGGACATGGAATGATATATGCAACAATAAGTAAAAAAACAAATAATATTTTTTCGGCTATTATATTGACTGTTACTATAGTCACTGGTCGTTTCTATTTCTATAAATATTTTAGACTAATTAAAATGAGATGAATATTATTAACAAAGACTTTTAAATAACATAAATAATTAGATAATATTATAAAATGAAATATATCTTATAAAAATTAAATATTTTGTTCCATAAACAAAACGTGTAAATTTCGCATGTATTAATGTTTCGTTTTCGAGAAGATCGAGTTTGAATTTGATCACTGTACATGTACTTGCTTAACTCCTACCTTTAGTGCGTTTAATTGTTACTTATATAGTGTAGCGAATATTTATATCTATTAACAAGATCAATATAGCGTGAAAATGCACAACAATGGAAAAATTTTCGCTATACTTTTTGTTAATTCAACAAAGACACAGAATAAACATTGACGCAAGAAAAAGTAAGCCGAAAATATTGGTATGTTGATAATCGCATATACCAAACGTAAAAGTTGATACTTTATGTTCGGACAAGTACACATGCACTTGACCAAAATTTCAAACTCGATTTTCTAGAGAATGAAGTGTCAACCAAAAAATTGTTATTCTTTTTTTCTACTTATTTTTTTACATAGAGTTTTTTTTACATTCTTTTTTTATTCCATGCTGGATGATTTGTATTATCTGTCCTAAAATAGAGATTTTGATTTATTTTTAATAATATCAAAAAATTTAATTATTAATTTGTAATAATACCAAATTTTCAATAAATTTGTTGAAAATATATTGAAATTTATCATCGAATGTATTCCTTCAATTTTTTTATGTAGATTGATTATGAATTTAAAATACATCTTTTATACAAAGGCTAGTGTAACTATTAGGCAGTTTATGTTTCGAATTTAAGCAATGTGGATTAGAAATAAAATAAAGAGCGAAAATATAAATTGTCCTTGCGTCTTACTGATAATTGTAAAAGATCGAATCTTCGCATATTATTTTGTATATTTGGTTTATTATTTGTTCGGAAATATATTTTGTTCGTAAACAAGACCTCATTCATTTTTTAGGTAAATAATCAATTTTTTGTAGAGAATAATAGATTTCTTCTAATGTCAAATTTTTGCTTTTTGAACTAATGATTCCAAAATTTGGAAAGCTTAAAATATTTAATTTATAAATAAAAATTTACCCAGTAAAAAATACATTAGATATTATTTTGTTATAAAAAACGACACATGTTTTCATTACATAAAGAAAAAAAAGAAATTACCTTGAGCTATTTAAAAAATTCTATTCTATGTAAAATGACTTTAATTGATTTATTTTGCATTATCTTAAATTTAATGTAAAATATTATAATATCGATAGTAGTAACAAATTTAAGTATCAGATGTAATTAAAATAATTTATCAGAATAAACATTGAATATTAAAAAATGGACACATAAAAATCTTTTAATCTCTTTACACTGACACTATAAATTGCTTTATTTTATACTTTTACGATGTTTGCAATATTATTTATTAAATTGTGTTATCACAATTATATATTTTCAAAGAAAATAATATAGTATTAAACAATTTTGCTTTATTTAATCAAGCCTTTAAAGGATAAAACTCTAAAAATTTACATTACGTTAAAGTAATATTAAAAGTTCTAAAAGAAATTAATTAATAATATAAAAAATAAAATAATTCATCGATTTGTTGTAAACTATACGTATTATAATTTTATATAAATGTTTATGTCCTTTGTTCCCTGCATTAGTAAAATATAAATGTTTTTGTGTACTTTTACATTAAGTTTAATGTTAATTAAATACATCGTTATTTAATTTTTTTATTAATTTCATTTTTTAACTAATTACATTATTATTTAAATAGTGTTAATAAACACATTATTATATTATATATATATATATATATATATATATATATATATATATATATATATATATTGTATATGTTCAATTTATTTATAGGAGCTGCTCTTGGTCTACGCTTGTCTTTTTAATGAAAGTGTACAGGTCAGTTAATTACAATATATACCACTAAAGTAACGAAATATCTTTTATTTTATTTTTAATAATTATTAAGATTAGCAGATGCATGTAATTAATCATTTTCTAAGTTTTATTAGAATTCCAATATTTTATAAAACACAGTTAGTTTAAGCGATTATAAGTAAATTACGAAATACGGCTTAAAGAATCGTTAAAGCAATTAATTTCTTAATTAAATAAGATCTTGATTGAATCTTAATTAATTAATTAAATTTATATAATAGCTGTTTTTTTATTATTTGTGAACTGAAATAATTTTATTAAAATACTAAAGTAATTTTATTAAAATAAATTTTTTATATAAATACTAAAATAATCGCAGTAAACTAAATTTCATATTACATGCGATTATTAAATACAGAATTAAATATAGAAAAAAAATAAAAATGTTGAAATATTAAAAAGGATAATTACTTTGAAAAATATATAAAGACATTGTAAGAAAGATGTCATGAATAAACAATTACAGAAATATGTTAACTATTTGACAGATGATTATGTAATTATATAATTATACAATTGTATAATTATATAATTATATAATTATATGTAAGATTATGTGTAGTAGAATAAAATCATTGTTTTAGCATAATATGTAACATTTATTAACAATGTATCAGTATAAACTGGTATAACACTTAAATTCACTCGATTAATTCACTCACCACGTTATAATTGATTTAGTGAATATCATCTCATATGTCAACAACTTCAAAGAGAATTATTCGATTCGATTGAATGTTATACGACATGTAACCGCATCGACTGCACAAGTTGATTAATCGTGGAATATGGCAAACCCACTCAATGAACAAACTATTTACGTGATGTTTCATAATTGAATTGACTAATATGGAAAATCAAGACATAATAGCATGATATACTATTTTGTAACTACAGATATATTAGTATATGTATATGTATATGATCTCAATTACTAACTATTAACATTCAATTATTAACTTTTAAACCTGTTATTCTAAATATTTTGTATATTCGTATGAAACCACAGCAGTTTACATTACATTTCTATAAATTAAAGAGTTCTTAGGAATATGAGCGTTTCTTAAATAATATCTTTTCTTTTTATCTCATTTTGGAATTTCTAGATTTGACTCTGTACATAAAAAAATTACCAATTTTATACTGCAATGGATTGAAAGATAAAATAAAAATGAAATGTTTTTCCGTTATTTACCTATTATGTTGGTAAAAATCTGTTTCTTTTTAATAAATAATATGTAACGGATTTGATTAGAAAGGCATTAAATTATTCAAATTACTAACATACACATTCCTATCCATAAATTAATAAAATTAAGATGTGGGCATGATTTACAAAAGAAATGACTTGATTGATCATTTGCATAATTTGATTTTCAAAGTGTGTTTTGAATCATTATCACACAATTAGAATATAGAATATTCAAGTATTGTTCTTTTCTTAAAATTTCTTCAACTTTCTAAATTTCTAAATAATCTTCGTATTTTATAATTGGCACAATAGAATCAGATATTAATTTTAGTTTTTTCGTTGCTAATACTTCAAATTTCGATTCATCAGTTGATAATGTTTAAATTATGTATGTACACATATTTCGCGTCAAGAAACAAATATAATAAAATTAAGCAATAAAATCAGACAGAAGACTTCTATTAATTTTATAATTGTAATAAACATTTTTGTTTATGAATAAATCTTCGATGAGATATGAACGGAAGTATATGTTTAATGAATTTTTATATGCATCGCAGAAGTGCAATATGGCTTATGTGTCATTGTAAATAGAAAATAAATTTTCTGAAAAATTCTACTGAAATCTAGTTCTACTGTTGCATTTAAATATATCAAAGAGTAAAACAGTAACAAATAATTGAAGATCAGACTCTGTTCTACAGAAAAATTACAATATAGAATTACATAATTATTAAAATATTTATTCTTTAATTTGAATCAAAATTGCAATATTTAATTAAGACAAACTTTTGTATACAATTTTGAAAGTATAACATTATGTGTTATACCTTCTTTCACGACGATTTTTTGTCATTTCAATATTTATTTTATGCCAAAATCAATATCTATTTTATTACATTTTTACAAACGATAAATTTTATTTATTCAAGACATTTTCTTCAAGACTATTTATTAATATCATAATTTTATTAATTATATAACATAACTAAAATCATTTTTATTTCTCTGAACTTTTCAATTATAGTTTTCATTTATTTATTGACTATCTTTCTTTTACTACTCATGTTAGCGATAAATCTTTGAATTTAAAAATTAATTTTTAAATGGAAGAATGACGTTTCGTATATTAAAATAATTTGTGACGGCTTTGTACAAGGTGCGTCGGAATATGTACAAGCGAGCAGATGATAACTGCTTACAAAGAAATAAGAAAAAAAATAGAATAAATTTTTTTTTTATTTGAAATTGTTTTCGAGAAACTCGAAATTCGACTTTTGAAGATTTGTTAAATATATTTGAATTTAACTAATTCTGACATGATAAAAAATAATAATTAACAGAATGTTATTTTACGTGAAAAAAATAAATAAAGAAATAGAGAACAAAAGTTTTTTAAGTTTCATTTAAAAGAAAATAGACTGAATGTTTCGTTAAAAATTGCCTTATATGCATATACTTCATAAATTTTCAAACTCGATTCTCTCGGAAATGAAGCATCTTACACGGAAATTTTATTCTACATTTTTTACTTACTTTCACACGTAAAATATCTTTCTGTTAATTATGAACTTACTAAGTTTAAGTATGTTTGATAAATATGATATTCAAACTCGATTTTCTCAGAAACATCTTATTATATAAAAAAATTTCATTTTATATCTTTTCCTTACCTTTTTTTTTTTGTGAGGAATCACCTTCTGCCCGCTTGAATCTTATTTTAACGCACCTCGTATAATAGTGGACATTTACTTACGTATAAGTAATATTTTTGTAGGTAAAAACAACACAAGTTTAACCAAATGGTTTAAAATAAATATAAAATTTATTGATTATTATTTTTAAAATTTATTGATTTATTTAAATTAAGGAAAACTAAATAGTTTCAAATACGGTGATGACAAAAAGATATTAAGTTTTCTTTAGACTTGCACGCCACCATAACTCGCTACTCATTATAACTCTCAAGATCTGCATGTTACCACAATGCGATACTCAAGATTTACACACTATTACGACTTGATACTTTCTATAACTCCCTCAAGATCTGCACGCTCTCACGACTTGCTACTCTCTATCTGAGCCTCTCCATCTCAAAGCCTTCGTCTTCGCGTACCCACATACACAGGTAATTATGTTTTACATCTTAAGACTTACGTGGCTAAAACAGATAGTCTCAAACCGCCGTGGCAATTGCATGTAGCAGGCGACAATTGCCTCGCTCTTACAATTAGACCGCACAGAAAGAAATTCCGAAAAATAAGATTTCCTCCTGAGATTTCTCCACATTTTTATTTCTAATTTATCTATATATATATATATATATATCTTGAATTATTCACAAAGATAGGGAAATCATATTTTCATAATGTATAAATTTTTCCTTATTAAATACTAGAAAAGTTTTTATTCATTTTAAGAATATAACTAAATTTTAAATATTTTATGTTATTTCTTTATAGTTATTTCTTTTAAATAATCACTACTGCATACCTTCGCTGCATGGAATCAGTCAATCTGGTACATTTAATTAATTTTAACATTTTTTCCATTAAAACATATAATTCTTAAATTATATAAATCAAATTTTTTTATTTGATAATTTTTCCAGAATTTTTCTTTGCCTTTTCCTTGTCTAATAATTCATTGTTGTAAATTCAGTGTAAAAATTATGTTGAATCATTTCTTTTGTATTCAACTAAAGTGCTATTTCACAAAAGTGACTTGGTGATCTTTAAAAAAAAAAACACTTCATTTTTGCTTATAATCGAAATTCATTTAACCGATGTTTTCACACTAATGTGAGATTTTGTCGAGATTTTGTATTATTCATTATTATTATTATTGTTATTATTATTATTATTATTATTATTATTATTATTATTCAAAGAAGTGTATGAATAGTACGATCGATTGGTTTTAGCGTGAAATATTAATTGCTTGAGATGGCAGAATCTTGTCATCGAGATCTTAACATCGGGATATTCTAAATTATATTTGACAATGAAAGCCAAAAAGTTTGGAAGAATTTTCAGGCTTTAATAGCCTGAAAGTCCTGGATAAATATATTCAATTGATCGATTCTATGCCGCGGAGATGTGCAGCTATACTACGTTCAGAAGAATTAGCTGCTAGCTATTTGATATTCACAACTTTAAGTTAACATTTTAATACAAATTTTTCATTTATGCGTAAGTAGTTATCTGTCTTGATTACTGTTCAACATAAAATATTTAATAAGTTAAAAACTAAGTTAAATTTTTGAAATGAATAAGATCTGTAATATTTAAAGTAAGATTTATGTATTATGAAAATATAATTTTCCTATTTTTATGAATAATTCAAGATTATTGGTTAAAAATAAAAATGCTCCATGTACGTAATAAGTAAATATCACCCACTATACGTAATTTACGCACGCAACTTCGCTTTTGACACATATAAATTAAAAATGTTAGTTCAAAATTGCAAACTATTTCCAATATCAATAAATTCAAAAACGTGAAATTCCATGAAACATTCAATGCTTATTCAGTTAGCTTCAATTATTCTTTGAATTGTTGACAATGTCTGTTTATTATTCTAATGTTTATAATAGCCCGTTATTTTTATGCAGAAAAATATCCGAATAATCGTATTTTGTTACCTTCATTGTTAAAAAACTTTATCGACGTTTAGATGAATTTGGTTTCTTCACATCGCGTCCGTGCTATACTATAGTAACAAGTTTTTATCGTTGATACAAAAGAACGTGTTTTGAGCAGTAATCGATTAAAATTTTTAGTTTGATCGGCAGATTAATGTTTACGATTAATACAATTAATCGTTGAAAACCCGGCGATTGATTTAATCAATAAATAAAATTAATCGTCAATCATTTATTAAAAATTATCATTTTGTAATGAATCATCAAAAGATGCGCGATTGATTTAATCGATTAATAGTGTTAATCATCAGTTATTAATTATTAATTGTTATATCGAACTTGATTATAATTTCATTTAAATTAAAGGTATACTTTGAGATTGTAATAAAACTTTAGGATTGGAAATATTTAATCGAAATAAAATATACTGTTGAGAGGTATAGAGCGATCCATATATTTAGCTGTAAACTTAGTTAATTTATTTTGAACTCTTTCAAAATTTGTTAAATAAACATGCAATAATAGAAAAACTTTATTTCGTTACATAAGCCATTAATATTATATTACTGTTTACGAATTATAGAGGCTTTACCGTCTCTCTATATATTGTTGTAGTGTCTTGACTCTATCTTGCCTAATAAATAAAAGGAGACAAACGCTAATTTCACTACAGAAAGAATTTCAACAGTTAATCATTAATGAAGTACTCAACTAACAATTGGAATTAGAAGAAACTTAATCATTAATAACAATTAACGATTAAAATAAGAATTTAATCCTTAATCACAATTAAAAAATACTTGATCCTTCGTCGTGATTAATGATTAAAGTAGGAACTTAATCGTTAAACAAGTAAAATTAAAATGTAATCATTAATTGCAAATAATTAAAAATTATTGGGAAAATTTAATCATTAATCGTTGATTAATTTTTCGTTCAATTCTGGTTTTCGAAGAATCCCAATGAGAATATTGATCATCCGTTAATTTTCTAAATTCTACACGAATTGCTATTCTATGAGCCTTACGAGCCTTAAAGTTTATTTAACTAGCATTTTATTAATAATTATTAACAAAATACAATTTTATTAATAATTATTAACAAAATACAATCAGAACTTGCTCATATTCTTTATTGACGAAGTTGAATTCAGGAGAAATTAAATATTTTCGTAATAAACATGAATAGTCCAATGAAAATCCTATGCTATTATTGAATCAGACATGTAAATATATAAATCCATGTATGAACCTTGTGGAATTTTTGGAAACCGAGTTTTAGAACCGGATTTTCTTTCGAACTGAGTATCAAGCGCAAGTTATTGAAAACTTTTTAATGAATGATTTATTGTTAGCCAAAATCTTGAATGCGTCATATATAGAGAGAATATGCTGTATGGTCCAACAAGATGAGGCTTCAATTAACGTGAAGCAATATGTAAATCAATCTTCCCAAAATAAATAAATAAAAAATAAATAAACAGGAACATTAAAGAAATCTAATGAAATAACTTCGTCAATCACCTAACTTGAACTTGTTACATTTAAAAACTTCGATCCACTCGTCGTTGCAAAGAGTGCGCTGGACTTATAACGACGAATAAAAAATGTGTACCATACAGAATGAAAAGAATATTTGAAAACGTAGGCCAATTTATGATCCTCAGATAGAAACTATATATCGAAATGAAAGGAAGACATATCGAACATCTGCAAATATAAAGATTTGTTGCGAATAATTCGCTAGTAATAATTTATTATTAAAGTTGAAAGTATTCTTAATTAAACAAGTTTTATTTTTCTTGGCGAGTACTAATACATGAATAAAGAAATAAATGGAAAAAGTATTACTATAATATACAAATGAATTATTTTAAAAAATAAAACTTTAATAATAAAAATTTTTTATATTTGCTATATTTTTGATAATTGTTATAAGTAAAATGGTATATTTTTGATAATTACTATAAATAAAAAAGTTATATATAACGTTGTATTTTACTTCCTTTTTTTTAAATATCATTGCGATTATTGAAAGTATTATTTCAAAATATTTCAAACATAATGTATCAGTACATATTTCAAATGTATCTAATGTTATTGTTGCAGTAAAATGTTGAGACAAATTTTTAAATTATCTTTGCTCTTTAATTAATCGTTATTATCAATCATTAATGTCAATCAGTAATATTAAAAAGTTAAAAAATTAATTTGTTTCAAAATTGAAACTCCAAATAAGAAATTTTTTTAAATTTTTGTTTAGAATTCGAATAAAATTTCTAGATTAATATCATTTAATTTTATAATCTATTCTTTAAGTACTAATAATAGAAACATATTTTTCAACTAACCATTAATGATAGAAAGAAATTCTGTATTTAGTGTCAATTGTTCTCCAATACGAAAGGAAAACTACGTCATTTCCTGAATACAGTAACCATACCACCACAGAATTAGTTCAAAAGCCTGTATCTCATCGAAAGTTCGGCAGCTAGTTTGAGAAAGTCAATCCACCGTTTAACAAGGCCATCAAAAGCATCGAGGCGTTTTACTAGTCTCTATGTAGGAATCTAAGATTAGTGCCAGAATCTGTTTATTCTGTGGTAATAAGGTGCGATCTTTTATTTCTTTCCCTATTTATTTATTTATTTTAACACATATTGTATTTATATTTTGTTCGTTTTTCATAGATACACATAAGAAAAATAAAAAATGGAAAATTATAAAAAACGTACATATTTATTAATGTTAATTGTATATATACATTCATGTAAGAATGCATATAATATTGTACAAAAAAGATAGATTCTTGTTGTTTTTCATTTCTAAAGATGATAAAGTTGTATTAGGTAATGATATCGAAAATACATTTCACTGATTTGTTCGATCTTGAATAATTTCTAGTTTAATTTGATTCCAATAATTATTATTCATATATTTATATTCATATATCATTATAATTACTTAGTTTGTCTTTAGGTTTAAATTAGGTTTGAATTAGATAATAAAAAAGTACAATATTGTCAGTATTAATTTCGAAAATATCAATCATAAAAGAATAACAATAATGTTACTGTCATGGTATTTCTGTTGAAATAAAAATTCAATGAATCACTTTTCGATAAAATGAAACTCTATTATCAGGAGACAATTTATATAAGTGAAATTTATATGATAGAAGTCCACTGTCTATTTCTTCTACAATTTTTCAGATAATAAGTACAAATTCAAATAATAACTGAATTGCACTAGCAAGAGTTTCTTTTAGAGTTTATACAAATAAAGTTCAATTGTTTCTACATTTTCTAATGTCAAGTATATCTTATTGAAATGAGCTGAAAGGAAGAACAGAAAATAATCTTATTATATGATATATAAATAATAATATTTGAACTATAAATTGTGATATACCTTAAAGCAATATATCATATAAATAATACATGCTCTTGAAGCAATTGGAACTCATTGAAGCAATTTTTTACAATTAATATTGTAAAATAAAATAATATATATTGTAATGACATAGAGGCTATTATAAAATTTCATATAAATTGTAATACTTCATAAGAAAATCCAAATATAACTTACATCGAAAACAAAAATGTAAAATATTTTCATAATTATATAGAAAATTGAAGTTGAGATGTAATTATTTGTATAAGTGAATTTATTCAGAAATATTTATTTATAATATATTTGAAAGTCATTCAAATGAACAAAATATTGAATACCATATTTTAACTATAAAAGGATACAAATCAAATATATTTATTATAATAACATTAATCGCATATATTATGTCTATTATGTCTGTATCAAGTAATATGTAAATATAAATATTTCCTGAATTTGAATTTCAATTCTGTTTGAAATTTTACCACTCGTAAAATTTTTGAAGTAACAAATTTCATCTTTATATAAATCAATATTGACTTATAAATGAATTCAATCGATCTATTAATATGTATTTACAATCATAATTATAGACTTTATGCTACGTTTAAATTATTCTTAAAGATTTTTTTTATTCATAGCTGGTTCAAAGATTTTTAATTTTTTTCCTGAAAATTATTAAGTGTTGTGGAGTGAATTAACATAAATGATGTAACTATTAGAGATACTATAAATATAGAAAAGATTTAACTCTATATGTTTCATTATATTTAAAATATTCATATTAATATTATGCAATTTTTGTCTTCCTTTTGCTACGATATGTGTTATTAATTTTGTCTTTTCTTCTTATTGCAAATAGATACATATCTGAAACAGTATTAATAAGAAATACGGAAATATCTCGCGATTTGTAGATTATTGATTAAGAGATGATTCTACACGTAAAAATAAGTTGAAAAGAATAAAATTTCTTCATCCTTTCCGGGAAAATTGACTTTGAATATATATTTTAAGTATATTTGAATTAAATTAATTTTTGGACAGAAATGAATAATCGGCAGAAGAATACTCTATGTAGGAGAATAAATAAAAAATATTTTTTCATAAGATGTTTCCGTTTCCGAGAATATTTAATTTCAAAATTTATCAAATGTATCGAGGCAATTGAAAAAAATTGTTTAAGGTCTATTTTCTAAAAAATGAAGTCTTAAAAAAATTGTTCTACACCTTTTATTTATTTCTACATGTAGAATATCTTCATGTCGATTACTTGTTGTTATTAATCTATCAACTTAATTATTTAAATATATTTGACAATTTTTTTAAACTCGATTTTCTCGAAAATAATAACTTTATCAAAAAAAATTCATTTTTTTAATTCATTTTTGTATATACAGAATTATCTTCCAATTACGAATTAAAAAATACTTTGTAGTGATTTTATGAAAAATAAGATTATTATAGAATATAGAAAGTTTTCTTATTAACCATCTTTTTGATGAATGAAAAAATATTTATTAATATTTTTTTTATAATATCGATTAATAGTTTACTTATTATATGATAAAACTTTTTAAGTTGGTTTTGATTTATATATATATATATATATATATATATTATATAATATATATATATATAGATTTATATATATAATTATATATATATATAAGACAATGAACTTGTAATCCTATTGTTATAAATTTTGTTGTAAAAGACAGTCAATATTATCTGGTAATTGAAAGTAAAAAAAATTCTTTATAAATATTTTATTAAATATATAAATATATTATTAAATATATAAATATATTAAATATTAAATATATTATTAACCTGAATGTGTAGTATACACACACACACACACACAATATTATTTCCGTACTTGTTGAAAATACGAGAAAATTTTTATTCTATGTGAAAGTTATTTAATTTCAGGAAGAGAAATTTTATTAGAATTATTTATAGAGATTTCAATATTTGTTTATATAGACTCCATTTATTTGGATCAAATTTTAGTCAGTGCCGATTAAATGAACTTTTACCAGTTGAATCAACTTCAATTTAAACTTCTATTATATGAAGAAATAGAAATCACTAAAAGAAGGATAATGGACTCATATTATGTACTTATATTATTATACATACGTATAAAAACTATTTGTCCCCTGGCAAGTTCATGTAAACAGTTCTGTTAATTTATTAACTAATTTAGTAAGTAGAAATTTTATAAATGCTATTTTATTGTACTTTACATGATAATATTTATTACATTACTTTTATTACATTATAATAAAAATATTCTAGATTTCTTTATGAGATTGTAATGATGCTAATGTCGGCGACATGTATACTATAAAAATTTCTCAATATTATGTATGAAAATATGCAGTAAAAAATATGTGATTCAATTTATAAATTTAAATGTGATTTTCTCAAGACCGTTCAATGTTATCTCATGTCAAACAATTGTTGATATATTTCTCTTGATGCCATATAATTTTTATCAATTCATTTATCATTTTATTTATTTATTCATCGTTTTTTCG
This sequence comes from Tetragonula carbonaria, assembly GCA_032399595.1. Taxonomy (NCBI): domain Eukaryota; kingdom Metazoa; phylum Arthropoda; class Insecta; order Hymenoptera; family Apidae; genus Tetragonula; species Tetragonula carbonaria. Next base: position 18,648,573 of record JAUCRC010000004.1, read on the forward strand.
TATTTCTAATATCTACAAAAATAATTACATGTAGATATATAAACAAATATATTGCATAATGAATATAAAATAAATGCAGAAGAATGGATTTTTACAAACAAAGACATATAGATAAATGAAGAAGCAGATCAATTAAATACTGAATAATAAAATTAATACTATTAGTTTACTATTAAGTATTATTTAAAAACATTAAAATGACTTTGATTTTATATGAATAAAAAGTTGTTTAAAAATTTTTGTTATTGTTGTTAATTGAATTGATTAATTTTTGATAATGCTTTTCAAGATAGTTTTTTGTCAGAATAATTGAAAAATCGTATTGCAATAGATATACTGTTCATTTTTTACATATTCATTCATTAATTTATGTTATTTATATTTTACATATATGTTAATTTATATTATTTATAATTTTCCATTTTAATTTATAATCTGATTTGTTTTGCAAAATAAATGTTTTAACACGATACTAATTTTGCTCATTATAATCATTTAATTACGACTACATAAAACTTTTTAGATAAATTGCATGAGTTGAAAATTATAGTTCGAATCTAATACTATTAGATCATTTAAGAAATGCATTAAGTAATTTAAAATAAAATGTTTATCATATCCAGAAATTTCTAAGGAAATAGTAGTAAAAATTGGTATATGATTTAGAGTTTAAGTAAAAGTTTGAATTCGAATAAGATATAGTATTTAAATATCAATTTTTTGTATTACTACAAAAAATACAATTTGCTAATATTGGAATTAAAATATCTACGGTTGTTGATAGCTATGAATATTTGATAGCTGCTTGGTACAAATACTTTAATTTGTTGTTGTTATAGGGAATTATGAGTTCTATTAAAAAATACAGTTCCATTTAAGAATTGATTTTCAAATTATAAGATTAATCTATTAAGCAGAAAAGTTATTGTTGCTAAACTGTATAATTTAATAATTGGTAATCTTATTGAGTAATAATATGATGATTGTCAATTTAATAAAGATTATCAAGATCGTTAAAGAGTTCGTACAATTAATAAAACTGTGTACTCTCTCTCTCTCTCTCTCTCTCTATATATATATATATATATATATATATAAAACAAAAAAAATGTATATATATATATATATAACAATTTAACAAGTATATATTATATTACAAGTACAATATATATTACAAGTTATCATTATATAAACGCATTCAAAGAAACTATTATAAAACTGTGCCCCTATACTTTGAAACATTTCAGTATCATTGAAAATTTCGGAAACTTAGATGCATAAATTCAGTATTCTTTAAAATATTTTGTTTGAGAAATTTTAAATAAAAATTAATATATAAATATATTTTTAATTTTTTAGTGTAAATAATTAAGAATTGACTTTTTCTTAAATTTTTGAAATTTCTTGCGAAATTAATTACATTTGTTGTAACAAATGTTTTTATTCTAAATGTGTATTTTATATCAATAAAAACAGAAAAAAATAAGTATTTCTTAACTTAAAATATTTCATATGCATCATATATGAAATCGATTTAGATATAATTTGCGCATAAATAGATAAAACAATGTCATAAATAATTTTTGTCTATTATTCAAACCAAACTTCAGGGACTGAAATTTTCAGGGTTCTTTTTGTTTTTAAGAAAATTCTATTCGAACTTGCATATTTCTTATAAAAGAAATATTTGTTTTCGTGAAATTTTTATAAAAAAAGGTATTACATTTAGGAACAGTTTTGAATAGTGTTCTCATCAGATATTTTAAAATCTATTTAGAATAAAAGTATAATAAAAGTAATAAAAGTATAATAAAAGTTTCACGGAAATAAATTATTTTAAACATTTAATTAAAAGCAAATTATTTTAAACATTTAATAGAAAATCTAGTTATATTTATTGAATAGAATTCAATTAGTTTGCTACAAATCATCAGAACTTTTTAATGTTAATGAACAAATCATGTTCTTCCGATAAAAATTTTTTATAAATTCTATTCTGTCTGAAACTTTTATTTTAAGATCATTTATTTATCTGTATTTATTTGTATGAACATTTATTTCTCATTGGTAATGTAAAACCATCGAAAAAGTTCTATGATCCATGTTTTAAATAAAACCTATTTAAAAATTCCTTAACTTTTTCGATGATCTCTGAATAAAATATTTGATTAAAACACTAATTTATTTAATTAACTGTCGTAAATAAGTATTTTTGTTCGAAATAATTCGAATAAAGCCTAGCTTTTATATTAAGTATAAAAACGATGGAAAAGTTAGTTATCTGATATAAATGTTTACATCATTTCTTTTCAATTATATAATATCCATTTTTAATTGTACAATGCAAGTTGCGTTTTCGTAGAATGTTTTACTGAATCTATAATCTGTCAGCGAAGACGAACCGTGACGAAAGGAATTTCATCCAATTATTATACCTGTGCTGAGTAATAAAGTGGAAGGAGTAAAGTTTTCGTTAAGCCAAGCTAAAAATGGAATGAAATCCGTAGCAATCGGAGGAGACGTTTCGAAGGAGATGCGGTTTTCTCCCTCCGCTCCGACGCCATCCTGGAAACGGGTTTTCCGGAGCGACGGATCTCTCAGTCAGGAATTACTATCGCGAATCTCATGGCAGGATGTTCGTTAGCAGGATTTCTTTTCCCTTCACCGACCAGTTGGCCACTCGACTCGAGTGCATTCTTATTCATCCGTTTTTCAGTTATTGTCGGAATCCTCTTCGTCGGGCGCGATTCATCATTCGTTTCAGAATTCATCGTCCTTCGAAGAACCGAGCTTCCGTTGCGATTGAATGGAAGAAATTATATCCTTGAAAATCTTCTTCATTTTATCGAATCTTAAGAAACGCTTCATTATCATTGGTCGTTTTTTTCTTCCTCATTTTTGAAAACTATACACATATCTTATATACATCACGTAACATGTTCTAAAATCATTTTGCCTCATTCGTTTATGTAATTTTTAACTCGACTCTTTTTCCATTCCATATCCAAATTTTTGATTAAACATGTCATATAACATGCCAACTAAACTAAAAAGTCATAATCAAAAAACGAAGAAGCACACGAATTGTAAGTGCAAGCTTAATACATAGTTGAAACTTGCATTTTCATTAAGTACGACATATGCTTTAATATTATAAAAAATAAAAAATATTTAATATATATATAAAAACAATTTTGGTAATACATTTTATTAAAATATACAGTACTTAATACAAATATTTCATTGTTTTCAGAGTTTTATGACCAACTGTTCTTAATATTTACGTTTCCTGCATATTTTATAGGAAAAGAATGACATTGTTCGAAGAAGTCTAATATAATATAAAATTATTATAAACTTATAATTAAAAGTCACTTCAATGTTATTTAGAGTTGCTTCAATTTATTTATTCAAATATATATAAAATTATTCATTCCAAAAATTCCAAATTCTAAAATAAGTATCTATGTAAAATTTAATATAAACTCATAAGATATCTATTATAAAGTGATCTATATTGTAAATTATATTTTATAGCACACTATATTAATAAAAGTATTGCAAATGATATATAAGTAGAAATATATACACGCACAATTAATAGCAAATTCATAATTTAAGCAAGAAAGTAGAATGGAGAAAATATTGCATTTACTAAATTAAAAATCCAATACAGAGGTTCCAATTGAAGCAGTCCACAATTATCTTCTAAATTATTCGTTGTAGAAAAAAATATTTTAAATAAAACTTATTTTATTTCGAAATCTTTTAGTAATCACAAATCTTGTTTAAGTGAACGTACCTCTGAGATTTTATCTTTACTTTTTTTTTTTTTAATGAAACTATGTATTTTTCTTCAAATGGGCATGTAGCTCGTTCCATGATAGATCATATATACATCTTCACACAGATGTGTATATAATTAAATAAACTATATTTATTGCTAAATTCTTTTTTGAACACATGCGCAAAGTGAAGTAATATTTCTAATTATCTTGAATATTTTTGTTGTTTTTAAGAATATGAAGAAACTTTGTTAACAAAAGTTATTCAATACAAGGTACAGAGAGAGAGCTATAATACAGTAATAATTTTTTTGTAAAAGTTTCGCAGATTTCAAAGTTACCTTCACTTTTTTAAATTGTTTGCTAGATTGCTATAGAACTATAGAGCATGTTCCTTTATTTACAGATTATTTGACATAAATAATGGAACAAATATCATATCTTTCGTTACAATAAATGTTCGAAATGATACGCATTTGCATCGATGTAATATCCAACGATCGAAGTTTGTGCATATTGTAATCTCTTCTGTACTGAAACAAAACTTGTAAACAAAATTATTTCAAAGACATTAAAGATATTGAAGATGGTCAGAGATGGTCACTATATGTAAAAATACTTTAAATATTAAATTGAACGATTTAATTATTCAAATCTCATAAATAAAGAAATATTTATCGATGCGTCTATAATACGATATTGACGAAAAAGTCAAATTACAATTATTCATTGTTAAATATAGAAATAGTTTTATTATAGTGTTTTAGCAATAACATGGCGAGAAAGCAAAAAAGGAAACATGTTAGTACAATTATGAGTATAAGCACGCAATGGATATGAGAATATATAATTACTTTTTATTATTATTGAGAAGAAATTTAATAACTTATTGGCAAAGATTTCACGTAATAGTAAAAATTGAAGAATTATCCACATACTTTGCAGCGATAATGCATGTACATGTATACTACACATGGTAACAAAATCTATTTTGACAAGATTGACGATTTCAAATGTTCCATCGCTCTGTTCTAATTTCAAGTTATACATATATTTCATTCGTATAACTGCGAGACCTTCCCAGAAACCATACGGAACGTGTCGTTTGGACCCCAGCTGGTCTCCAATCAACGTAGTCTCGCTTATCAAACTTCCAGCTCGCGACACGCGGACGAAACGACCAGGTTGAGATGCCAGTCTCGCATTTGCATTTGAACTCGCTGGTGCCCGCTTGCTGCCACAATAAGAATGTTCCTGTAATTTTATGCAACGGCAGAATTTACTTCGTGAGCGACGTACATTGCGTACTAATTTCCAATTTTTACATACGTTTTACCTTTGAAATATAATCTTTTATATTCATCAATTTTTATATTTTGATATATGTAAACGTATGCAGAAAAGCGATTACAAATTAGGTTGAAACCATTAAAAATTTTATAATGAAGAAATTAAGTCTTAGAATTCTTAATTTGTTACATTGAATTTGTCGAACACTATAAATATATGTACCTGAAACAATTTTGATCGTCTTGGATTAAACAAAGATTGCTATCATTTAGTACAAAAATGTAGATAAACACATGACATGTTTTATCTTTCTAAACATAATTCTTATTAATATATAATATATAATATTAATATATAATATTCTATATCGGAAGGAACATATTTCGTAAATAACTATATTTTATCACAAATAAAAAGATACTTCGTTCCCGACATTGCAAGTTCTAAAACAATGATAGGATATAGTTGTTTACATAGTTATAGAATTATAGAAATGTCAGCTTCTGATTTCGATCGATCTTAGCAGGGTTAATTAAAAATTTAAATAATATTTGCATTGACCGAAACTCTTATAGTTGTTTTCAAAGCTCATAGACTGTGTACTTACATACGCAGAGGTTTTCTCGAAGCGGGGCCGCGGTAGGAGATGGGCATGGAAGGGTAGGGTAAAAATTGACGAAGTCTAGGAGGCAAGGGCCAGAAAATGCCTCGAGCAGTGCCTAATGAGCTTCCTGCAGCATCGAGTCGTCGCCTCTACGGCTGCCATTCAGGATCCGTGACAGCACGGTGATTCAGAATTCGAGCGAACGAGATCCGAGGTAGGGACCAGATTTGCGAAGTCGGTGACAATCGGCAGCTAGCGTGGCTATTGTTTCAACGAACCGAGCCTGTGCCGAGAGAGACTTTCAAAACGTTTTAATAACCCGTTCTTCCCTTGGATGCTCCTCTGTTTTTTCCTTCGCGTTCGTTTCCTCCTTTAGCGAGATCATAAAGTCGACTCGTGTGGTAAGACGAGTCAATAATTATGCTTGTTCATTCTTGAGATTGAGAACAACTTTAAAGTTTCCTTTCAATCTCCTTACAGGATTACACATAATAATATCAAATAAAGTATTAAATTGTTGAGAACATTCCTCTTAATATTACTGAATTAATATCAGTAATCAATTAATTCCTGTTTAAAATTTTAAAATATATTGAATTTGAGTAATATATTCATCATTCAATCATTGTAATTCATAATTCAATCATTGTAATGTATCATTTTGTGATCAAATAAAATATTTTTCTGTAGGTTTATATTCATGTTGCTAATTAGATAATTATGAAATTCTCTTACTATACTATGGCATATACATATTGTGTGTGTGTATGTGTCATATACATGTGTGTTTGTACCATCTATAAATTTCTGAATTTTTTTACATTTATGAGGAATTGGAAAATGTAGAAATGTATAAATGTAGGTAACATTCAAAAATATATAAAATACCTGAAGAAGATTACTTATTAAAACATAATTAGTATATATATTAGGACATATATTAGGACAATATATTTAGTAGATAAAACAAATTTTTATTTAGGTCCCATTTGTTTAGCTATATAAAAATTTTAAAATGCATAAAATTCCGTGATCTAGTTATGTAGTATCGAATCTTGGGTTAATAGAATATTAAATAAAACATGAAATATAAATACAGATATCTATATACCATACTTAGTTTTATAATAAAATCATTTTTGGTGACTTTGATGCAATTTTTAACGCTTTGTTGTAAAGGGCAATGTTTTCTGTAAAAATGTTACTTCTCGAAGAAAGAATTGGACTATAATGGATAATTCTTATCTCTTAACTTTTTAAATAATCTAACTAAATGCATAGGAATTCTGTTCTAAAAACCATAGGAACTATATTCTATGAACATATATAAAAATCATTGATAAGAAGAATATTAGTTCATATATAAATGTAGTAAATAATATAAGTTTCAAGAAGTATAGAAGAAGTTATATTTATTATCTAAATTTGTTATTTAACTTTTCTAAAATTGTTATTTAAGAAATTGAAAGATTTAATATAGAAAATGTTAATATTACTCTGTATGTAGGTTAATTTTTATAAATTAGAAAATTTTTAATTTAATATCAGTTAAAATATGTATCTAGGGATAAATAAGTTGATATTGAAATATTGGTATAATAAGTTGGCCATGAATTATTTTATATTTATACTTTGTAATATATATGTACATATTTACATAGAAATGCTATATATACAGGGTATTTCGTTTTTATTCCGTCAAACAATGTCATGTCCTATAATTAAAATTAAGAAAAATTTTTTTATACAAATATAGTTTTTAGATAGGTCCTAAATACTTCATTAACAAGTTATAACAACAATATCAAAATTATAAAATTATTAAATATTAATGACTTCCAGTTTCCAGTTCGATCGATTGGTTACATTTTCTTGTCTCGAAATCATTAGATAAAGTCTATTGCCTTCCGAAATTTATCCCGATTTTCTTTTATTTTTTAGAATGCAATATAATGCAATATAAATCTTGAATTATTTTGTATTTGACAAATTATTTCTTTCATAATTCCCTCACAAGTAAAAATCCATACATGCAATAAAGTCCACTCGTACAAAATAGTTATAATGACCATTAATAGCAAACACAATCTCCTTAATATAGTTAAATATTGTCGTTTCCATGCAGAATCAAACAAGAAACTAATCATGTATAATTTTTATTATAATTTTGGCAGAGTCCATTTATGACTCTACAATTATATAACATTTTTTATCATAGTACTATTTGGCGAAACCTGTGTATTTACAAATATATAGAATATATGTTCGAGGAAAATTTTATTTAAATGTCATTTCATATTTTATTTCGATATACTTATACAATCTTATTCTTTGTTATTCTTTGTTTATTACATAATATTAATATTCAAACGAAAAAATTATTCTGCAATATCATTTACTTAACTTTACTTAATTTTCTTTCAAAAATATCATAAAAGCTTTATTTTTATACAAGTACATTTCAAATTAAAATGATAATAATCAAGTTTAATCTAAATATAATATCAAGTTTCATATACCTTACATAGTCTTACAATTAGGATTACATAAAGGAAAATCTTACAAAAAGGAAAACAATAAAACGAAAGAATGAGTTGTGTATTTAAAGTTTTATTTTTAAAAAAATTAAATTTAAAAACTTTATATATGTACATATATATATATACGTACATATATAAGCATATAATAATCAAACGATTAAAAGCAATTTGATCATTTCGTTTGCAATATACAGCAGTGCTAATCCAAATAAATATATTATAGATATATAATAGATATATTTCATAATTGGATTTTAAAAATTAAATTATTTTGAACGACATTTATTAAAATTTGATCACATATTCAAACGAATATGTAATCAAATCTTAAAATTTTTTTATTTATTTAAAACTATTCTTTGCAGTTACATGTGTCACAATAACTCAGATATTCTCTCTATATATATAAACTAATACATACATTACATATTTATTTCTCATGCACATATTTCATTACTGTGGTATAATTTAAATCATGATGATTTCGCAGTTTTTAATAAACGAGAAATTAAAATTCCTGTTGTGAAACCACATAAGCACGGTGAGATGCATGAGAAACCTTAATGAAATAATATTCTTCTGTAAGAAAAGTTGAAGCAAAAGAAATTAGTAATTTAATTTTAATTTATTAAGGCACTATTTGTTAGTTATAGAACTGTAAATTAAATGAATGACATTGAAAGATACATTCCTGCGAAATAATTAATCATTTAAATCTCTTTATGATATTAAACAAATTTTCAGTTACAAATATTGATAGAAGTATTGAAATATTGATAGATTAATAAAATAATGAATATTTCATAAAAAAGTAATAATACGTATTTTGATATCAAGAATAATATACAAAATGTTTAACATGCAATAAATATGCGTTCTTACTTTATTTAAACAAATATTTCAGTGAATGTTGATTTTGTTGACTTAAGATTAATTGTTGACTTAAGATTAATTAAAGCAAAACACAAAAATTATTTTATTTTCTATGCTGTTTATATTATTAGTTATAACACATACAGTGTCAATTAAACTTACAAATATAAATTATTATTACAAAATTATAAATAATTATAGTTATTAATGAATTACAAATTATTATTGTAATATAAATTTCCAGCTTTTTAAAACTTAATATTTTTGAACTTAAAGCTTTTTTTATTTTTTTATTTTATATTTAATATTTTAACATTTATCATATATGTATATGACATGAGAAATTTTGTTTTCGCGTAAATAGAATATATTAATTTGTTCATCTGTTTGAATACATTTAATAACTTATACAGTTTATACATGAATGAATTCTATGGCAAAATCAAATTTCAGTTTCATACCAATATCATTTGTTAGAATGTCCGTACATTCATCAAAAAGATAGATACGTGTCTGCTTATTGCAATGTACGATGAGCACATAATTACAGAGGTATATCTCTCTAATGTACAATTCACAGTATCCATAATTCCATTTGAAATCATAAATTACATAGCAATTGATTTGTGCACACAATTTTGTGAAATCGTTTCGAAATAATGGCTTGAGTCATAAATATTATAGAAATTTCCCGATGGGATAGCTGTTGGTACGACACATCGCTAGGGAATTTCTCGAGAATTAGTACTGTAATCAAAACAATGCATCAGAAAGAGAAATAACTTTGCTCATTGTTTTTGAGCAATAGTAACTAAACCGCGAAAGCACTGTTAATTAGAAATGTTACCCACTGCTGATAAATTTGATTTCTCTTTATCTCTATCTTTATCTTTGATTTCTCTTTGTATCTTCATATATTGAAACATATTTTTAATATTTACATACACATAAAATATAGTTTTGTGTGTTTAAATTAAAGAATATTGGATACCATTTCTGTAGCGTAATTTATATTTTAAAATATTACTGTAGAAAAATATTATTCTAGTTTGTTCAATTTTTTATTCATATTTCAACTTTTTATTCATATTTATTATATCAATAGAAACAAATTAATATTCACTGGTCTATTCTCAAATGCATATGGATTATTTTTAACAGAATATAATTCAATTACAAAATTGAGTTGATTACAAAATAAGGAAATTTGGAACCTGTTTTATTTAGATCGACTAATATTATTACATAATGAGATTTGATTTCTAAAATTAATAGCACTTATAAATTTTAAATATGTTAAATTTCAAAAAATTTAAACGACATCTTCAGAACGTTTCGTTTTAATGCTTTAGACATGATTTAAAAAAAAATTTTTCTAGATTAATACATAGTATTAATTAACTGTCATTATACTGTCATTAATTAACACGTTAAATGTGATATTATATTAGGTTGTCCTATAGAAGTTTCTTACTATGTATACATGCTAAATTTGCTAATATTTCATTAAAAAATTCTTTTCACGGTAAAATTTGGCTCAAGAAATGATATAAAAATGTAATTTGAACAATATTTCATTAGCTAGCCATAGACGTTTCAGAAAGATGGCATTATAAGATTTCCGAAGAGGTGGAAGAAGGTAAGATTAGGATAAATCGTATATAATTTCATAATATCAAACATCCAAAAGAAGTTTTTGCTGCTTTTTCATGCGAAAAATTAAGGAGATGTATGCTTATTTTAAAATGAATTCATCAAAATATGAACCTTCACACTTTATAACTTTCTCCTAACGGGTTTAATAATATTAATGCTTCTGTTTTACTGCGAAGAAATCTTAATACTTCTTTTAGATTTTATTTTCATTACTGCTTATATGTTCCTTATATGATTATCCGAATTCACAAATGAAACAAGTGAAAATCTGTTAGAAGTCTGGCGAATACGGTGAATGATACAATCTCTCATTCAATTTTCATTATCTTTTCATGAGTTTTTGTTACGCGAGATTGAGTCTTATCCTACAGAAACAAAATTTTGTTCCTATTTATTAATAGTGGATGCTTTTCCCGTAATTTTTCCTAAACTCTTTCTACTTTATTATAATATGTAGATGCCAAGCTTTCTTACTTTCAAAAACTCATTGTCAATTATTAGAAAAATCTCTAAAATTATGATTAACAAAAATCGACAAGAACTGTTCTGGGTACCTAATATAAAATATAAAATATTATACAATACATCCATTATCTATTAAGAAACCGAAAGAAACTTTTGGAATAATCTATGTAAATACTGAATATGTTGGCTGCTGCATAACCGGCGCAGAGTTTCTATTTCTGTAATTATTTTAAAATGATTAAAATAAGAACATCGTTGATGATAAATCTTAAATAATATAAATAACTAGATAATATTGTATAATAAAAGATGCGCTTTCATTGTATTCTTATAATTCTTTATAGAAACTTAAAAATATTTTCTTCCGTAAACCTATTTTCGCGTAGTAATCGAATAATATTGTATTCTTAACAAGATATAATTTAATTATGAAATTATGGATAAAAAGAATTTAATTATGAAGTTACAGCTATAGCGATTTTCTTTTTAACGCGATAAAATTGATTTTATAAAATTAATAATGAAATAAACATAAAAAAATAATTAACAATAAAATTGATATTCATAAATATTAAATTTAATATAATTTCTGTACTATATTCTAACATAAGCTATAAATAGATTGCGGTTATTTATGTAAAATCTTATATTTACAAATATTAATTAAAAAATGAAATTTGGATAAAAAATTGTTTTATTTATTAAATATTGTAAATTGTAATATATTATTCCAATATATTCTAATACAGTTTTTAATTTTTACATATATATAAAAATTCGTAATTTAAAAAATACGTTTGTGTATCAGAAATTTTGGTGTAAAATGAATAAACAGATAAAGCGAAACAGTGATTTTACAATACGTTTGTTTATGCCACGTATTATTAGAAGTTTGCTTCAAAAATCAAGAACAGATAGAAATAGCATCAGAGCTAAAATATCCAATCATAATACAAGATAATATTATTCTGTCACGAATTCAATAGGTGTACATAAAGTACAGAAAACTCTTCATAAGCTTTTTCTTTTCTCCGAACAAACTTAATTCCTGGCTCCCTATTTCTTATTAATATCCGTCTTGATATATAGAATGTGCTACGACTCGTGATTGAGACATGATTTTATATATAAAAATGAATCGAAAAAAGGAAGAATAAAATTCTTCATTAAAGCTTTCGTTTTCGAGTTTGAAAATTTTTCAAGTATACTTGAATTTGATTAATCGTATAGGTGTGAACAATCGACATAATATTCTATGTGTAAAAATAAATAAAAAATGTAAAATAAAATTATTTCATTTACGGCATCACTTTCAAAAAAAAAAAAAAAAGAAAAATTCTAAATACGTTTCGTTAAAAATTATCTTAGTACACGTAAACTTGGTAAATTTTCAAATATCATTTAATTAAACACGATTTTAATTATTACGATTAAGGAAAAAATTTCTTTAATGAAAAAATTTATTTTTCCTTTAACGATTCGGGATTTTAATATATACATTTATATATTTGTTATTTATAACAAGTTTTAAATATTATACAATAATATTTCTTACAAATATTATTACAAACAAATTTTGTAACTACATATAACAAATTGTAATGTAAATTTTCTTATTTATACAATTAACGCATTGAAGTTTGTTTTTCAACGTGTGTTTTTATCAATGCGTTTATTAACGCATAAACAACAACTTATTTTTTAATACTAATAAGTGTATTAATATATACTTATACTATTTAATACTAATGAATAAAAATTTTATTTTAATATTAATAAAATGATAAAAATTATTTCATTTTCTTCATATAATATTCAACTCTATTTGTATTGTAAATGGTCATATTTATGATTTTGTTCATCTAAAATGTTGTGTTCATATTGGGAGAAATATGTCCCCAAAATCTGAATATAACGTGTTTTTCACTTATTAAAATCAAGCATATCAGAAATTTATAGTGTCCAAAGTAAATAATAAAAAAAAGAAGGAACGTTAACAAAGCAATAGAAATGGAAAAAAATTATAGAATAGGAACCCAACTAGAATCTGATATATGAAGAAGAATTGAGTAATCAATATAAATAATAAACAGAGGATGAAATCACTATTTATTAGATTGTTTGTTACTAGGATGCTTAAGTTAAATAAAAAATCAGACGTGATTTTTTGTTACAATTATCTTTGTTAATACAAACAATATACAGTAGTACTATATAGTGTCTAAATCAATAGGAAAACAAAAATGTTCGAAATTTTTGAAGTGAATTGAATAGAATAACCACTCTTCTCATATTAAATCTTCTAATCTTACTATTTTCAAATATCTAAATTAAAGATTTATTTTGATATTTATTTCGATATTTAAAACTAACACTATATATTTTTTTTATGTTTTAGTTGTTGAATTATCTAATTTTCTTAGCATAGTAAGTAATTTTATAAAATTACATTTTATTAATGTTTGAGATAAGATATATTCTCATAATAGCGAGACAAACTGTCTTAATTTGTGAAAAAATTGTCTATAATATCTTTATTAGTTATAAAGTACTCTCGTTTATTAGTGTTGTTTTCCAAGTAAAATTTTGTATTTTATAAAATTTTGTATGTAGTAAATTTTTTGTATTTAGTAAATCTCTTCTGTAATTACGTGAAACACATAAAACATGTGATAATACATGCGTGTACATAACAAAAGTTTAGTACAGATATCTGTTACTAATAACAAAATGTTTAATAACAGATAATATGATATCTCTATATTAGAATGTCCGCATATTGCAATATTCGAATAATAGGATTTTGTACATGAGACTTTACTGCATTTTGAAAAAGCTTAACGCAAATTTTACAATTGAATATTTTATACATATAAATATCAAGATTTTAAATTAATATTTAATTTACTTTGTAGTTGATTGATTTTTTCTGATAAAATCCAATACCAAGATCTAAAATTCAATTCAAATTAATTAATTTTGATTTTATCAGATTATTTCATTTTCTCCCAATCATCTATAATTCATTCTTTGTATATAATGATAAATGAAACGTTTTACAATTTGATATTTTTGTGAAAAAAATTATTTTTTGCAAGTTTACTAATTTTTTCTAAAGATCAGCAGATGATCTATTCACTTCTTTATTTCTAATTTTATTCACATTAAAAGATTTTCGATATCTACGAATATTCAGAACGGTTATATCATTGGATGATTTACTTTATATATGTACATACATTTGCAATGATAACTCTTGATAACATATAACACAAAGAGATAGTACTTTTCTGTTTCTCTTCACTCAATAATTTCATATTATAGAATGCTTGAACCAGAAAGGAATGCTCGTTTGCTTCCTGTATCGAGCAAATTCGTGCTCATTTATTATACCAACACTCAATCAGTATAATAAACGATAAGAGCATTTATTCATTTGGCCTACACGTACCATATCACGCGATATATCAAGCAATTTAATTAACGAGTAAATTATGGCTTTGTTTACGTTATGACAAAAACGAGTTATACTCTACAATCATCAACAGGTAGGAACTGTTAATTTCTAATTCCTAACTGTTCTATTCCTTTATTATTCATCTGTTCTTTATGTTTTTAACTTTTAATTAAAGATGTAATAGATCTGATATTAAATAGTACTTCGTGTCTTAGGTTTTAAAATACTGATTTCAAAAAAAGTCACAATATTTTTTGTGATTCTAACACATATGGATTGAACTCAACATTGATTTATACGAAGCAATTTATATGAGATGTGACTTTCAATGGCAATTATACGTTGCTAATCATGCCCACCAAAACGATCATATTTATTATATATTATAGGCTGCTTGACGAAAACACTCGTAAAATAATACATTATTTTGTATGAATTAATTCAAATAAGCATTTTTTAAATACGAAAGCGAATGTAAAACGTGGTGATAAATTAACGCAAACTTAGATGTATAAACTTGGAGGCAAATTTTGCTTATCTGTATTGGACTTTCTGTTTCGGGAATATGTATTCGGGTAATTTATTATTTGAACATTATTTCATCGAGAAAACATGAATTGTATGTAAAAAATTAACAATATACTGAATTAATGTAATATTATCGTTTATTTGAAACATTTTATACTCAATCAAAATAACTCCTACTTTAGATGATAATTCTATTGTTTCAGATTTTAAAACTTTTTCACATACAGCTTTCCAGGTTTATTTTTGTAATCCTTGCAATTAATTACATATTAATTAGTTACAACATACGAGCGCTTTCAGGATACTAAGCTTTCCATATCAATATCTCGAGACGCATCTTAATTAATTTTACATTGTATATTGTCTATTTGTATACTAAGAGTATACCTCTTACAATTATAGTTTTAGCGAGCTCGTATTGAAAATTAAGGCCTGCAACAATCAGTGATTATTATTTTCTTCAAATGAATATATTTCCTATAATTCATATACTATGTAATAGTAGTAATTATGAGACAAAACATCTTTTTTGCAACAGTTATTTTGATATTCTATATACTTGTTTGTATTAAAACATTATTTCGGATATTTATAGGTACTTTAAAAAATTGTATAACATTCCTGTTATATATTTTTGTTATAAATAACAATATCTAAAAGTATTTGTTTTAAATCATCGATTTTTAACCTTTGCAATCCGATTCTTTTGTGTTCAATTATGGGATTTAATTGTAAAATATATTTTTTTTTGTTTTAAGTATATAGAAGTGAAATATACTGATCAAAAAAATTCGCTTACAGATTTCAAATTGAAAATTGGAACATATATACATACATATATACATATATATGTGCATTATATCCTGGTGTGTATGATGAATGGGACATGTTACATATGTCGAGTACATTCAAATGGGTATGAAGGGTAATACGAAGGATTATACATGGTATATTGTTATCAATATTCAAAATAAATTATAATTATTGTTAAATAAATGGTATATTGTTATCAATATCCAAATAGTTAAATATTCCTTGTTTTACGAAATATTCCTTTGTTACGAAGATATTACATATGAAAAATAGAGTTCAAAAATTTTAGGTAAGGTGTAAAACAATTTTAGATTATGATACACACACACACACACACACACTTTACTCTTTACACGAAAACTATTTTATTGAGGATGCTACTAAAAATATTAATATATCACTAAACAAAATTCTATGCACGAATTTTAAAAAAAATCATTAAAAAATTTATTTGAAATATGTGTCTCACTGTGAAACTAAAAGAATTAAATATATCAAGTAAAATCAGTTAAAGTATGTTTCGCAGAAACATTTTCATGAAAGTTTGCAATAATATGTTGTAACATATTATTGCAACTTTGATCGAATAAAATTTAATATTTATTTTTTAAATCTTGTTGGGATTGCATGGATTAATATTATTTTCATATATTTTATTAAATGAATAAAAATATTATTTTGAAGATATTATTGTTGGAATATATCGATGAATGCTGTGAGATGTGTGAGTGTGCGATTGTCTTTTGTCAAAAACTAAACAAGTGAATCTCGACGTATCGTTCAGAACGTATCTATATATTTTCAATCCAGCATGTCATCGCGTATTCTTATTAAATAATTAAATAAACTCTGACAATTATTAATATTTTTATTAATTTTATTTATTCTAATTATTGATATTTTTATTAATTTTATTTATCTTCGTTATTGATATGTTTATTAATTTTATTTATTTTAATTATTGATATTTATCAGAGTTTATTTATTTATTATAACATAATGGATTGGAAATATATATATAGATACGTTCTGAACGACGCCTCGAGATCAACTGCATGCAAAACCGGAGTTTATTTGTTTAGTTTACGACAAAAGACATTCGCACGCACTCATACATCGTACAGCATTCATCGATATATTCTAACAATATTTATATTAATTTTATTTATTTTAATTATTGATTTATTTTTATTAATTTTATTATTATTTTTAAATAAAATAATGTGTTAAATATATTGTTTAAGAAAACAATGAATGCAACTATATAAATTTGTTGTTTATTTATTTGTAATTGACGACATAAATTGATTTTGTTATTGCTGATTACAATGTATCTATATTTTTTTATTCCCAATAATCTTAATTTTCAAAAGAAATGATCAAAATTATTCTCTTTTCAAAAGATTTCCAAAAGATTTAGTCGTCACTCATTGTTTGCTAAAAAGTTATTAACAAAATAATTAGGTATAAATCGATTAGATTTTATTTACAAAAGAATCCACCAATTACTGAATACATACATACAACAGTGTTACTAGCTAGCTTCCACTGACAGAGATTTTATCTAACCTAAGTCATTAATAAAAAATAATTTCTTTTTAAAGAAATATCGATATTGGATTAGGTTAGATCAATTTCCGGCCGGTTGTCATCATTGAAAATTATAATTTTGTAAATAAAATCTAACCAGTTTTTATATCATAACTTTTTAATGAATAATGAGCGGCGATTAAAATCTCTCTTAAGTGATCTCAATAACGTACATATGTGAAGATTAAGGTTATTGGAATATATTTCTTAAATCCTATATTTTTCATATTTTTCTTTTTTCCATTTTAACATTGCTTCAACATCGAAGATCATTAATAATGTAGTACGGTAATAATTTATAGTTTCAGATATTATCTTGTAGATATTAAAAATTGGAGAAGATTCTGCAAATCTTATTTAGAATTCAACAAAAAATAAATGGATAACTATAATTGATACATTATTTTGATAATAGGTGTAGATATGATTCGCAAGATATAAAATAGAATAGGAGCTACTTTATAATATCATAAATCTCCTTTCAATAGTTGCAAACAAATGTGCATCAACTATGAATATCGATTCAAATATGGGTAAAACTACTACCAGAGCATCATGTTTCGAATTTCATAATACACAGACATGATACACATGATACGTAACGTGCTACATCGAATACCAGGACAACAATACCGTAACAATAGAGAACTTATTCTCCGTAATTACAATTTGTTGTCAAACAATATAAATGAGAGAGACAGAGAGAGAGAGAGAGAGAGATAGTAACTTAATAAATAATCTTTTTTTTTTTAATACAATTCTGCTCTAAAGAAATTTTCTATTTTTCATAAGATTTTTATCAATCTCAATTTATACAGATATATATATATATATATATATATCTATAGAAAGATAAGCCTAGTAAGAATGTTTTGAAATAGGTAGGAAATTGATGTGTTTCTAATAGTAGATACAATGAGACAAAAATGAAAAATAAAAAAGAAGTTCTGCTTTAGAGTTTTTTAATTCGTTATTTAATTTAAAAATTAAGAGAATTATTATATCTAATAATATTTATTTATATACACAACTAAATAAGAAAACTATAATATAATAATGTTCATTGCCGCATAAAAATACATTTTAGAAAAGAATCGTGCATTACATATTTAAATCAATCTAGAAGAATAGTTTTATAGAAATTCATAAAAGAATTCTCGCTATGGAATTTTCGAATAGAGAGAAAATCAAATCTATTTTGAAAATACAACTGATTAAAAAGAAAATTAAGTTACCTTTAATATTTCATTTTCTATTTTTTTAAAAATTATCTTAATCTTTGATTTATAGTAGCGGCCACAAATTTACGTATTCTAAATTTTCAATGTTTCGAAAAATTGACGATGTTTAAACTGTTAGAATTTCATAAAAAGAAATATCATACAGCAATAAATCTGGATTCATTTCCAAAGCTTCTACTTTTACAATCCTCAATTTATTTTTCACAAAAATATTTTTACAATCCTGGATTCATTTTTCACAAAAATGTAATAACTGGGAAAGTAAAGATACTGTTTTTCCGCAAAAATGCTAATAAATTCAAACATTTCTTAAAACATTTTTTAATTTCTGAATCCACCATGGATTTAAAGATTGAAGCTTTCCTTTTACAATGATTAAAATTTGTACAATTTCTTTTCTCCAAGTTATCGAACTTTGAATATATTTGAAAACGACAAAAATTCAACGGAGTCTTAGAATTTCTTGAATTTCTTGAAATCGTTTAACCCTAATATTTAAATAATACTGTTATACTGCTATAATATTATACTGCTATACTTTATAATATTATAAAAACAACATTGTTACTTTCCTGCTTACTGTTTAACATAAAAATATTTTTGTGAAAAGTAAATTCAGGATTGTAGAAGTTTCATACTGTACAATGAAACAAATTCATTAGCTGTGTGATTTCTTGTTACAAAATTATAACAATTTAAATATTATCAATTTATCGAAACAGGAAATTTAGTATACGTAAATTTTTGTGGCTGGTATTGTATGTAAATGTAAAATTTTGTTGAATACATCTAATGAATGTTTGTCTGTTATCTATCACAATTTTGAAATGACAAAGTTAGAAAACAGGATATGTATATCAGAAATCTTTTTCCTGATTGAAGATCTAAATGTAACGAAAAATAAGAGAGCTTGAACTACTTAGTGAAGAGTAGCTAATTATTAATATAGTTTGTTTTATAAAGTGTTTATTTTGACGTCTTAATGATTTTATAATAATTTTAAGTCTATAAATAACTACATAAACTGTTAATAATATGTATGAAATCAGAATAATGCTTCTCTAAAATTATTGATTCAGAGGAGAGATAAATTCTATATTGCATGCATTTTATCAACATAAAATTATTAGGAAATTGTGAAAAAGCAGTAAGATATACCACAAAAACTAAAAAAGTCATAATAAATTGGAATAAATTTAAATTTAAAAGGTGAATTTATATTCTTTGTATAAATGAAATCTGATCAATTAAAATGGATTATCTGAACCCTAATTTAGAGAATGATTGATTAGTTTAATTACTAATTACGCACTTAGAAACGAGATGCAGCTAGATAGAGCACTATAGAGGTGAGTAAATGAGCGTTCAAAGGAAAGAAACTTTCGAACGATTAGAATGTACGATGGTTTACTTACATTTAAAAAATAGAGAAACATTATTGCTATTTGACAGCTAAGATACACAAGTTTCTAAGCTTAAGTACTTAACAATTATTTTGAGTTATCTGAGGATTTTGATGAATAGGCTATCTAAAAATAGATAATATAAATAATATTATCTCTAAACTCTAAATATTTACATAATTTACATTAAAAAAGGATATTAAAAAGAAGATCTGAGTAATGTAAAGATATAATTACAAATATGTATATGAGATTAAATACATGCAAGAAATGAATAAGCACAAAAAGTAGAAAAAGAATTCTATTTTATGGAATAGATAACTTCATGTCTTTTTTAATTGTATATTAAATTATATTTAGTTAATTGTAATTCTAATATAAGTTTAATTTACGTTTCTAGTTTTTTACTTTATCTTCTTTTTAATTGCGTTCGCTCACATACAAAACAAAATAATGGAAACAGTGTATTAAATTAGATATGTATGTATAGATACTAATTAGAGATATCATTTAGGTATATTATAATTTATTAATAAGATATTAAATACGAAATAAAATGAGATAATAAATAAAAATAATGTTCGTTCAGTTGCCACGCTCTGTTATTTACTATCGAATGTCGCGTCGTTTCGTAATCTCCGTCTTTTTTTTTATTTTTCGCGAACCTTCCACAATTGCCTGTTAGTCGCTCATTTACACATGTACATCATCCATTGATTCACATCATATATCGCATTCTTCTCTCATATAAATAGTACATATATATGGTAGTCATACAAGATATCTACAAAGAATTTTCTTCACATACGAGCTATTTCATTTATATTTTATTCAATTCCTGTATGTAAATATTATATCGCGCAATATTCTTTTCTCAATATTTTGTGCATAATATATATTTATGATGTTTATTTTTTTTTAAACATACAGAGTCTGCATGTTTACATTATGCAATATGGAAAGAAATTCTCTTTATTTGAAAATTTATTAAGATGTGTTTTAATATTCTTTTATGGATAGACAGGTTTAATAATTAGTATACAATTGTTTTTTTGTAAAAATCGTTATAATATTAAATTTTTCTTTCTACATCTTATACGAATACGAAGTAAATTATTAAATATGTATTATTAAATGTGTGGACCGTTATATTCTTTATAGTTTAATTTGAGAACTTTGATGGATCTTCGATCTTGATGGGGTAATTTTATTAATTTTCAAATATCAATAAACAATAAATAAACTTTCAAATGCAATTTTTTTTCTTTTTTATCATTCATATTGTTCGAATAAGTGAATTTGATCAATTGGTCGAATTTACTTAGTCAAGCAGTAAATAAAATTTCATGGAAATAAATTAAATTCATATAAAGGAAGATTTACAATATCATATTGTATAGATATACCTATCGAGAAAGTTATTTGAAGAATAATTTACAAGATATTTAAATTTATGTGATGTGTGTGTCGTTTTAAATTCGTTACAAACACGTAAAAACATTACACTTTTAGTGAATAATTAAAGGCACGAATTGTATTAATTTTTACAAATATTCTATTATGGCTTGATTCTATTATGTTTAGTATAACCACGTAACATCTGCATCAAAATTTATAAACTGTTCAAATAACGAACGGAGAAAATGTTATTTGTACAGTGATAGAACATTTGAAAGTCTTTCATATATAATAGAATAAAAAGGATGCCTTACAAAATAGTTTGACCCAAAAATTCTGATTTTAACGAAACTTTGTTACTACATAGGAAGCATAACGAAGAGTAAAAAGAACAATTTTCTTTGGGTCATTACTTTCAAATAATTTCCCAAACATATTACTCCTGTAGCCGAAAAATATAGATTAAAAATATTATTCCATTTTCATTCGTTTTACATTGTACTATACTTTCTAATTTAATTTTTTACAATTTCTTTTTTCAAATTTGTATGTCATTAGATAACTTTTGAAATATTGTAAATATATAAATAAAATTTTGTAATAATTTAGTATATTAAATTCGAGCTGACACCGATAAGCTTATAATATCGAGAAGAATATATTATAGTACCTGAATCACTACAGTGATCCTTATTAATATTTAGGCACTTAAATATTTAGACATAATATTGAAAATGTTATGATTTTGCAAAAATTATAAAAATCGTACAATGATACACTTGAAATTATTTTAAAAATTGAAGTTTCTAGTTTTAAAATACAGCATTCATTTCGTTTTAAGATGTTTCTAGATTATGTAGCAAATAACAAAGTAAACACACTTTTCTTCTCAAAAATGCTATAAATTGTTATAGTATATAAAAACATCAAAAAAAATTTTTATGATTGAATCTACAATGAATTTAAGGACTAAAATCTCCTCTGAACAACAACTAAATTCAAAACCTCTAAAAAATTCTCTAAACAACAAATTCAAAACTTGTTAAATGTTTTTTTTTTACCAATTTATTGAACTTTGAATCTTGCAAAGACGTATATAACGGATATCACACAAAGATTATATTATATTAAGATTCTTAAATTTTCGTCATGTAAGCCTAATATTCAAAAATCAATAAAATGGTGGAAAAAGATCATATGTTAAGTTTTCTAGAGTTGTGTAAAAGAGAGGCTTCAATTTTTAAATTCATTGTAGATTCAATTTTGAAAAAAATTGTCCATGCTTTTACATGTTATGACAAATTGTAGCATTTTCAAGAAAAAAGATATCTTCATTTATCTATCCGCTACGTGACGTAAAAATGTTTTAGAATAAAATGAATAACGTATTTTTAAAGTAAAGATCTTAAGTTTTAAAAGTTTAAGTGCAGTGTTACAATTTTTTTTTTACAAAATTATAACAGTTTCAATATTTAGTATCTGAATATTTAAATGTCCGAATATGAAAATGAAATATACTGCATGTACTGTATGCCCGGCAAGACATAAATATTCTCCTACCATTTTCTAGTGATTCACAAATGTTCACTTTATATTTTTTTAAGTGCCATGAAGAATTATTGTCATATTGGTAAGCATTCGTTAATAAAACCGATGCTTCTAATTGTAAATATCGCCGTCAGGATACAAAGACTTACATAAATTTTTATAAACATATAATCATTTTACTTATATTTATAATATAATGTTATTATAAATTATTTTAGATATGTATAATTAATTGAACAGCAAGAGACCAAGGAAATAATATATCATCTATTAAACAATTTATTAAAACATAAAAGAACACAGTTTTTTAAACATAAAGAAATATAAATTATGTGTATAAATTCAAAATGGTATAATATCTAGCTTGGTGGTTCAGGATAGATATTATGTTTATTTTTTACAGTTAAATTATCAGTAATGAGAATATTTTTATATGAATTAAACTAATAAACGATCGGATTATTATTTTAATTTTATTCATCATTGTATTTTATAAAATAAATGCTCTCATTACACTAAAACTGCAAAACAGTAAGCAAAGAAAAATTATCTCCAAAATTTCTAACCTATTCTAACTGTCAGAGTTTATTTTGAGTAATTTGTAGAATAAGAATACGCGATAATATAATTGATAGGTAATGCATACATAGGTACGTTCAGAACGACGCTTCGAGATCAACTGCAAAACGCGAAGCCAGAGTTCATTTGTTTAGTTTACAAAAGACAATCACACTCACACAACTCACATCATTCATCGATATATTCCAACACTAACAATAAGTAATTTCTAAGTAATTTTACATATGGTATAAATAACTAAAAATAGTATCCACTTACTCCAGCTTGGCCAAATAATGCAGAACTGCAGTATAAACCCGCAAGCTGCATAATTTTATACAATTTTAGATATTTACACGTGTTTCACAGAGGGAAAAGGTATTACAGGAAATGCATTTATGTAAACATTTTTGTTCGCGCATTATTTTCACGCATTATTTAATATTATATCCTCAATCGTATATGTATTTACGTTTATCAATTTTCATTACATCCATATTTTAAAATATAATGCGATTTTCAGTAGCTTAAGCATAGAACTTTTGCAATATATATATATGTTGACGTTACGGATTACAGTATTAATAAATTGAAAATTCCGTACACAAAATACGAAATACGTTTAAAACATAAATAGAATATAAACTGATTATTGCAAATAACAATATAAAAAATAATTATGTAATTATGAGATATATTTATTTAATTCAAAATTGTTATTACCGATTAAAAATTGATACCTTTTAAAATAGTATTTTGTAGATACTGATAATGTACAAGATAATGTACATTTCATAAAATAATTTACAAAGATATATAGATTTCGTAGAAACAACAGAAAGCAGGATTTCTATGGAAATACGCGTTTTATCGTACGATGGAAGAAAATCAAGGCGAAAAAGTGATGACGCCCCGAAACAATAGATGAAAACGCAAGATTGCTGAAAACAGTGCGAACAAAGAGTAAGTCGATGAAAAAAGAAGCGAAAAACAAGTAGAAAAATGAAAGAGCGGAACAAAGAATATACGAGCAAGGAAAGAAATCAGGGAACGTCCAAAGGCAAGTATGGCTGGTGTAAAAAAAAAAAAAAAGAAAAACGTTACGATAAAGTTCAATGAAAAGAAAAAAATTCGGAAATTTCTGTGATTGTTCGCAAGGATAGAAAGGAATAAAAAGATGCAGTTCTTGTAAATACATTAGAAGCATTTGGCATGTATATAATTAAATATATACGAGAAATTGAAAAAGATTAAATACATTCGGTTGTATGCACAAGCGCAAATTATTAATTCATACTAATCGATCCTAATTGATGCGGACATATGGTTAAATTAAATGTCGAATTGAATGTGGTTGAATTAAATGTTAGTTTATAGAGTTTATAACTAAGATTAATTCCTAATATGCCTTTAATGAAATTTTTAAGTTTCAATCAATCCAATAAATTGTCACAATTTATATATGCAATAACATTTACAATTTAATAAAATCAATCAATTTCATTCCCTTAATTAATATATTTTTATTTCTGTATAATGTTTGTAATTGCTTATTATCGCTATTACCATTGTGTTTATGACAATAATTCTTTTACGACAAAAAAATATCTATATATTTGTATGTAATAAATATACTTACATTAACTTAAATTTTGTTGTTTTTAAAGAATTTCTCTAAATTTATTTTTTATAATTATACAATATGACATTATATACAATATTTATATAGTATAGTATTTTTAAATGATTATTATAAACTGTCCTATCTGTGGTTTTGTATGTGAAATGGAAATATGCGTAATAACGTAGACGTAGACGTAGACTATAGCAACAAAAACAATTTAGTTTCCAAGATTGCTATTAAAAATTAATAACTATTTTTTAATTCATTTTGCTTCTCATACATTTCTTATGGTCAAAAGTAAATTTGGTAATTTCTTAAGTTATTAATAATCCGCCCTAATATTATTGAATTTTTGCCTACTAAAGCACGCTAAATGCAAGGAAATGAGAATTATTTACTTATATAATATCTTAAAAGTATGCCAATGGGAACATTTTTATATTTAATAAAAATAAATCAACATGCATAACCTCGCACATTACCCTCACATAATCTTTGAAAGATCAATATTTACATCTCACAAGTCACAATTCAAATTCTGAATCTCAACACGTTCATTTGCGTATTGAAAGAAATCTTTTTTTTTATCAAGAATAAATCAATCATTTCATTAATCAACTGGAAGTTATCTAATCATTTTGACGATAAAAGTCATTCGAAGAATTAATGAGAATCATTGAGCATTAAACGATTAATATGGAAGTATCGTTTAAGATCGATTAATACTGAAGTATCCATCATTCAATATTGTCTACTAGCACTTTCACCAGATTGCTTGAAATTAATTTGATTATACCAATAAGTTATAAATAACTTATAAATATTATGCGAATAAATTATATGAATATTATAATGAGTTTGGAATTTATAATTCAAAAAAGAAAAGATTTTACACGTGATTCAATTGCGACATATCAGATTACTATTATACTACATATGAATGTTCCAAAATATATATATATATATATATGCGTTATGTTTTATACCTTAAATGTTTTAATTATGAGAAAAAATTCATGGTGGTCAATGAATTGAACATTACCTAATTCTTTTTATTTAGAAATTCCATAGCATTAATTTTAATATACTCTTATGAATTGTTCCAAATTAATACTTAGCTTTAATATTAAATTTGTGTTCGGATCATTTTCTATAATTCTAATTGTTAAAATTATACTGTACGAAAGACGTTAGGCTTTCTGTCCACATAAAGGAATTTATTATTCTATTTAAATATAATTGAATAAGGGCAACGACTCATCCATTTTTTCATGTTAGTGTCATATGCTCTATGTATTATATACCTTATGACCAGGAGCAATCCCACTATTTTTTAAAACTGCGATAATGGCTCATATAAATGTAACCTGGAAAATAAAAAATCACTCTTTAAAACCTTAAACGTCTTCGTTCTGTTTGACCACTTTTGTTGAACATCTTTTTTTTGAGCGAGGGAGGGGAGGACTCGACCAGCTACCACCGTAATACTGGCAAGAAGTCTTAACGTCTACCACGCTCTATCGTGGTTATTGTGACACTGTTTTCTTTCCCAGCCGCTGACTCGCGTGCCTATGTTTAATGTTGTAAACACGATTGGCATCGATCATTCTATCAATGTTTAATTTCATCATTTTTAAATGAATTACATTAGGGCAATCAAACAACTCACGCTTCAAAGTGATTAACCAGCACTCGCCATCACATTCGCATAAAGCAGGCTCACCATCAGCGGAGAAATCAGTGCAACAAAAATCAATCCATTACAAATCATTAAGACAAACAATTACAAATTAGTCAATCAATTACAAGTCAATGTGACAATGCAACACACCGATCAGTGCAACAGTTAAATCTTAATTTAAGCTACATTCGCGTCACTACTCTATCATATCATTACGGAAGATCATAGTCGTGTGAATTCGCGAAGAGATAAAATCGATAATTAAATTATACAATCCACTCATCATGATCTCCGATCTCCTATCGGAATCGTTTCCGTTTCGTTTCATTTTTATATTTTACCCACACAAAATTCAAGTGTTTCGAACCGGATCTATATTGCTTGGTCAATCGAACCACAACAATTTGGAATCTTCTATTCGTGCAAAGAATATTTTCATTTTTTAGAAATATTGCGGTTAATTTTTGAAAAAGTCTAATATGCAATTTTTTATTGTTGTATTTTTGGTCTTATTTTAATTCTTTAAAGTACTCTTAAGTCTGTTGTTGAGCATTCTGTATTATACCACATAGCTTTACTACTTTCAGCTCACAACAGGCTTCCTTTTTTTATGTAAACGATTATGTGTAAATATTCTTATAGGAAAGTATCAATTATCTTTTCAAATTAAAAGTTGTATACATTATATCTTCAAAGTTTATGAAATTATTTTAAAACTTCTTAAAAAGCTTTGAACTTTTCTTTTTCTAGAAAGCTTTGACATTATATCATTTTGACGGAAACTCAACAAAATATCAATACAAAATAATATATGTACAAGATATGTAAAAAATAAATATCCGTGACCATCATTTTAAACTTCTGGATCGATGAAAATGTCTTTAAAATATTTGTTGCAAAAATGACCTAAACTTTAAAGTTCAAAGTCAAAATTTTTTATTGTAGTTTTATTTTATTTTAATTTTATCGTATTCGTTGAGAGGAACAAAAATCTCCAAAGAATTCTGAATCAAAAATAAACAATTCTCATGAAAAATAACGTTAAATTTCCAATAATTCTTAGTGTTTTTCAATAATTATTAATTCATTTAGAGTTTGTTTTTCTTTTATATTCAGATATAATGGTGTTTCTCTAACAATGCTACAATTCATAGATATCTTAATATTAATGAGGACACAAGATTTGTAATTACAAGAATACTGCCCTCATTGTTCTTATATGACAGATTTTACAGAAATAAAATTAGAATATATTCTAAACTAAGATCTAAATATATCCCAAGACTTTTTGGCACAGACAGATACCTTTTTTTTTACAGAATATCGAGCTGCATTGAGTAGATAAAAAAATATATCATTTCATTTAAAACAGTGGAAATTCTTGAAATCTCCAAAATTTTTCCATCTACAAAACTATTGCCATTATAATAATTTTTGTTAATAAAAGTTCTTCATATCTTCAAGTGCAACGTAAGGTAATAAAATTATGTTATTTATCCTAAATTTAAGATACATTAATATCAAAATATCTATAAGTTGTAGCATATCAGAGAGATAATACGATTGCATCTAACAATAAGTATAAAAGAAACAAATTATAAATGAAGTAACGTTAAGAATTTGAAACTTTAACACAAAACTTTAACACAAAAACAGTTTTTCGATCCATGATTCCCTGGAGACTTTTGTTCCTTTCAACAAGTAGAATACAACAATACAGCAATAATGCAACAGTAAAAAAACGTTACCTCCAAATTCAAGATAAGATTTTTTTTGCAGCAAGATTTTAAACAAATCTTCATTGATCAGAGACTTAAAATCACACTACGTCGTAATATTTATTTTTTAATAATAAATATTGTCTACAAACCATAGCGTCGATAATTATTTTTCGTGATTTCATTAATTTGGACCAATTGTAAGTTAAGATACGCAATATTTACTATTGATTAAATCATATATATTAATAAAGGCATTAATTTTTGTTAAGACTGTTAAAAAAAAGTTCGAAGATTTTAAGGACATAGTTCTTATCGAGGAAGTGTCTAATTAATATGTATTAAAAAGTAATCCATTTAATATAAGATGAATTTTTAATTTGAGCATTTGATATCGTAAATCTATTTATTGAATTTATTTAGAAGTACTTATACAAAATAATTATTAATATTAATCGATTAATAATAATTTATATATAATCGATTAATAATATTTTATAAACGTAAATATAGTATAATTCTTCACATACATTACACTATGCACTATATACATATTTAATAAATACATATATATTATTATTCTATAAAACATTTTTTTCATTAAAAATATAAAAATAGCTTTAAAGATTATTTTAAATCACATTTTTGCATTTACGCACATTTTCGGAAAAAATAATTTTAAAATTGTATTAAACAATAACCCTAGGTAAATGTAGGTACATATGTATGTGGGATTCCCTTCTCCCGAGCCTCCCGAAAAAATACCTCAACCTAAAAAATCCCGCTAGCGTAATTAACAATATTTATTGAAATAATGTTTATTGAAATAATAGATGGTGGATAAATCGAACACTTTCTTCCTTCAAAGGTAGGACGCTGACTGACTTTGTTGTTCTCCTCTCCACTCATTCTATCACACCAATTCGAATACTCGCGCCGTTCTCCACATGTATGTACATGTGACGTACGCAATTATTATAATTTTGAAGGGAGTCTTCTTGTTTTCTATTTATGCTATATTTGAAGATTATAAATAACTCTCCATTTTACAATTATTTACAAATTACAATATATAATTTTTTTAAAAATTACTATCGAAGTAAGAAATCAATAACGTCACGTCTGATATTGAAATGATAAGGGGGTCAGGTGATCAGGTGATTTTTAAAGCATGAGACGTGAAAAAGCAATATATTAAGTCTACCTTGTGATCAATCATTGATACATTTTTTGATCATTGTTTTATTTGGGAGTAGTTAGCAATACTCTTTTTATGTTTCAAAAAACTGATGCTATCATTTTTTCAACAAACATTTACATTTATATTTAGTAGAAGGAATTGTAATTTTTCTATTATTTAAATTGTCCTTTTATTTCTAGTATATGGTATTGACGCAAATGTCATTCTTAATTATAAAACGAAGCATAACATTTAAAATGTTTTTTGTTAAAATATTTCTTAAGAATGTTTGAAACTGTTAAAGGGTAGGACATTGAAATAACTGTAACTTTAGCAATTTCACAAGCTTCCAATCAACAATTCTCTAGAATTTTACGATGAAAATGATAATTTGGAATTCTGGAATTTTCAATAATTTTATGTTGTTACATATTTCATTACATACACCAGCTTCTATACTTTTTGGTTCTGTCTGAAAGTGACGAAAAATATTGTTTAAGGCATTCTTCGTGTAAGTATATAGATATTATCTATTGTTAATTTTAACAAAACTTTTAACTACATATTAAATGATAAATGAAATTTTCCAATAAAATAGAAATTCTAAAGTTCTTACTAGCATTTTGAGAATTACACTTTGAGAACTTCTCAAATATAATCTCACATATATAAACTGAAACAAAGAAGAAAAATTTCTATTAAATTATAGGAAGAATTTAATCTCGGAAAAATATTATTTATTGAATTTTAGAAATTCTTTTGCTAAAGAGAATACTTTCTGGATTTATGTACGTAAGATGTCCCATGTTTAAACAATCAAACTTCACCAATATGTTCTATAATAAGCAAAAATAAGGAAAAATGTTATATAAATGTAAATCTGGAAACGCTTTATTATCACGCTATTTTATAAAAATGTAAAAGTATTACGTTCTAATTTACGTTTTCATTTTAAAATGCTGTTCCCTGTTTCAAATGTAAGTTTAACAATGTATCTCTCTTCTCGATTCTTCGTTACGTTCAAACATTTTCAAAAGTAGTTAGAAATCGCCTTCGATTTATTATTACATTGTGATATATCAACAACAAATCCTTAAATTTCATATTTTTATTGTAACGTTTTTATGAATGTATTTGTATAACATTAACCTAAATATTTATACGATATTTTTTTATTTTAATTTATACTGGTGAAATTTGGTCATTTAAACTTGTATATTCTTATATCACATTATGTGTAGTCTCTGTAATTCTATATTTATAAATTTTCAATAAATGCATAAATCTTTGCACATAAGGACATATATTTGTATTTATAGTAACATTGTATCGCGATATATTTTTATATATGTTATTGTTATATATGTTGTACTTATATATTTTTATATATGTTGATAATGTATTTCGGGCAGCAAATGTATAATAGATGTTTATTATTATACGCCGTATGTTTAATAATATTTATATCAATGTACATAAACATTCTAAGTCGAAAAATCTTACCGTATAATACTGAATAAATTTTAATAAAATATTATAAACTATATATAAATATAAATATTTATTTAATTGTATTCATAAATTGCACAAAACATTTATAATTAAAACTCAAAAAAATTTTTCTAGCCTTTCTCAATAATTAAAATCTGGCGGATTTTTTAAAAACTTTTAATGTTCATTAATTTTAATTATAACATAATCATATATCTTTAGTTTACTTTAACCTTTAGTTTAATCTTAAATCTATTTTCCGTTGCTAATCAATACACTGGTTATATTGCATCGTCTCTTTAATCAATTGATCAGCCTGTTAACACATTACCTTCATGTTGCAATAGATAATGTACATTGCGAACACCCTTCTAATTTTACGTGCTTTATTCCGAAGGAAATACGCACATTCTTAATTTAAGATAAAAATAAAATTATTAAGGATAATACAAAAAATTCTCCGTTATTATAAAACAATAATAATTCGTTTTTCAAAATTTTTCAATATATTAATAGTTATCTTCAAATGTCAAAAGCTCTAGTTGATTTAATTACATTGAATACTAGAAAGCAAAAAATATATATAATATATATAATAAAAGAAAAACAAAAATAATCTCGACTATTTGCATATATTATATTGCAATTTGTTATTTACAAATAATTTATATGAAATGTAAATATTTGAATATCTCTTTATTTTAATTTTCTAACAATATGCAGAAGTGGACAAACAAAATTTTACACTATTATAATTTCGTAAAAAACCGTTGATAACAATTCAACCAGAAGCCATTACGGCCTTACGTTAATTTTTTTCAAAGATGTTTTTAAATTATATATCAACTAAAAAAGCGAGAATATTTTTATTTTCAAAAATTGTAAAAATTCAAATGTCTCTGAA
Organism: Tetragonula carbonaria; assembly: GCA_032399595.1. Taxonomy (NCBI): domain Eukaryota; kingdom Metazoa; phylum Arthropoda; class Insecta; order Hymenoptera; family Apidae; genus Tetragonula; species Tetragonula carbonaria. Next base: position 18,680,920 of record JAUCRC010000004.1, read on the forward strand.
AACGTTAAAAAAATTTTTTTCGCGACTAAATCTATCATGATCTTTTTACAATGACTTTTTCAAACTTATTATAAGATATATTATAAGATATTTTTCGCCATTTGAACATTAGAACAAAACGACAAAATTAGATTTTTTGAATTTTTGTCATTTAATTCAATGTTCAAGGTTTGATAAAAAAAAGTGAAGAAAAATCGTAAGCAAGATTAAAGAGATTTATGTAAAAGGAAAACATCAATCTTCAAGATTATAGTAGATTTAGTCATGAAAGATACTTTTTAATGATTTTGGAAGCGTTTAACAACAGTTTTCGAAAACCATTCTTGTTTTTTTACATACTGCATGATGTAAAAATCTTTGGAAAAAAAGAACTCAGTGTTGGTAAACTATACTTTAAACTGAAGTCAACGAAGTGAGATGCACGAAGTTTAGACAATTTAAAATATCGATAATTTTTCATCGAGTGTGCAAATACTTTTGTTCCCTTCTGTATATCTTTATACAATATATGTAAATAATAATTTCAAACAAATATATGATAACGTATATGATATGACGTTTTACACCATATTATCTAAGAATTCTTGAAAGCCTTTCGGAAATGAAAGAAATACTGATTAAGCGACAAAGTACTATATAAATGGAACAAGCCAAACTTTGAAAACATCAAAAAAAGTATCGAGATTACAAGGTACATACTTGATGTTCATATGCTTCAACGTAAGCATATATATATATATATATATATATATATATATATACGCATGCATGCTTACGTTACATATACAGGGTGGCCACTGAAAGACTAAATGATATTAAACAAAAATAACTTTTACAAGATATGCAAGCACTGCTAAGTATCTTGTGTAGTAAAGCTGTATGGAAACATTTTTAAATCCAGTTTTAGAATTTTCTGCGAGAAGTGATGCTCTGGCGATATCTAGTTGAGCAGATCGACGACGGGTAGAGATAGATGGATCCTCAAGGACACTCTGCCGTACACTTTCCACCGCTGTGTCAGTGCGCACAATACGCACAGTGCGTTTAGGATGCTTCCTCTTTCTGGAAAATCGCCAACTGATCCAGTTCTTTCAAACCGGGCGATTAGATTCCGAATCATGTTGTCGCTGCGAGATACTCTGATATTAAAATGTTGCCGGTATTTTCTCTGAGTTTGAATAACTTCTTTCATTGAAATAGAAAAACTTAATGAATTTTATTCGTTGCATAACATCATACGTAGCCATTTTAATCTCTAAGGGATGCTCTATAACTTAAACTCTATAACAAAAAAAGAAAATAAAAAATATTGAAAATAAACAAGTTATGACTTTTTCAAACCTTTCAGTTTTTCAGTGGCCACCCTATATAAGCGAAAGTGATCAGATCTGGGTAAAATTGATTTCGAATAATAATTTGTAAGTAAATTTTTGAAATAATATTCTTTAGTATTTGGCAAATAATGAATTTTAGTATGTTCATTTGTTCAATTAAAGAAATTTGAAACTATGCAAATAATTGGTAAAATAATTGAAGAACTGATTATTTGAGAAAATTTATTTAGTATATTGAAAATTTATTTTCAAAATAATATTCAAAATAAATATCAATGAAATGCTTAAATGAAAAAAAAAGATAATCAAAATATTATTAGTGTGTGTCATCGTGTGTCAATTTGTCTAGCTTTTAATAGAACGCGTTCTTCAAACATTTGGTGACATGAACAAAATTCATGAACAAAGCATCTGTTAAAGTTGCAATTGAGAATAGTCTACTGACGACGAAGATGGGAGCAGAGTATTGTATTTTACAAATATTTGTTTTATTAATATATGGTTATGGAGTATATCTAAATTTCATCTATCATCATCAAAAAATCGAGCGATTTTACCTTGTATCTGTAGATAAGCGTAGTAACTATGCCGTAACCGCAAAATAAGAAATAGTAAATATAAATATTGGATGTTATATCTTGAGAAACCAGTTATTTCTATCAAAATCAAATAACAAATAAAGATCCTGGTAAGTAGCAAATAATTTATTTCATGAAATAACAAATAAATCATTTAATTGGAAATAAATTTCTTTATGAAATACTTAATAATATAATTTCGTTTTACAAATAGATTATTTTTGAAGTAACTTCAAAAGTAATTTAAAAATAATGATATTTCAAAACACCCATATAATCTGATATACAATAGATATGATATATGCATTTTTCAGCATAATTCGGACTTGAAAGCACGTTTTTCTTACGATTCCGTCTACTGCGATGTAGTTTACTATTATGACATTCAAAATTCTGTTTGCATCTTCAAAGTAACGTTTGTCAATCATTATAAATTGAATATTCATTAAAAAATTATTTTTATTTATTTATCGGTTTCTTAAACATTAGCAATTATAAATACATTATAAATTGTATAAATATATTATTTAAGTTTTAACCGGCAATATTTAATAATATTTAATCACTTAGATTACATTATATTTGTATAAATACGTTGTCTACATTATATAGCCTATTTATAAATTTATTAGCATATGTATACATATATACACATAATATACAAATCGATGCATTATATGATTAGAGAAGAGCATTATAGTATTATGTATTATAGTATGTATATCTTATAATTGGCTTAAGTGATTGATTATCCCTTTCATATATTTTTATTATATTTTTATTATATATTTTTTATTATATAGTGCTTAATGTTTTAAGGCAATTTTTCTTTTGTTCTTATATTTATATTGACAGAACATTCTTGTAAAATGTGTTTAACAGATCATATTGAATTGCAGATAATACATTTTAATTTATTTATAAATTTAATTTAGGCTTGTTAGATTTGCAATTAGATATTAGTGGATTAATTTGGCCGATTCTTAGATTTATTTAAATAATTTGTAACTAAGAGCTGATTAACTGGGAATATATCATTTCTCATTTCGTATAATATTATCCAAATAGCCGATTGTCAATCCGAGTCCCATTTGTTAAAAATTTTTTTTTTTATATTTTTGGGCACTGTTAAACTTGCTGTTTGACATTGATACTATTTCGTGAATAGTTTTATGTATATAATAGTATGCTTTCTAGAAATAAATTTTCCTCACAAATTGTTAAATTGTACTTTTGTAAAGCTCACGCTGTAAGTAATGATTAATGTTAGACTATTATCATGTGGATTATTTGTTAGGATATAAGAATTAGTTGTAGTTATTTTGTAGAAATTTGTCAAATTCGTTTTCAGCCATATAACAAGTAGAATGATATAAATTTTACAGAAGTTCTTACAAAAGTGATTTGGAAAAGTATCTGATTTTTTCTTCTTTGATATCATAATTCCATTGATAGAATTGTTTCTTCCTAGTTCTAAAAACGTCCGAATTAAAATACATTTATGATACTCCTTTCTTTGCTACTTGTTCTTTTATTATGATTTGAGAAGATAATAAGCTAGACTTTTTTCTAATTGCAGTTAATATCAAATTCTTCAAATTTTTCCTTTAAAAACTTTTCTAACCAGAGTATGATGTTTGGTTCTATTATTGAATATTTCTTTATCTTTAGGGTTGAATTTGCAAATCCTTTTAGAATTAGCTGCATTAGCTGTTAATTTTCGAGTACAGTTACTAATCAGTTTTATTCTACGATACTTCAAAGTTAGCACCAACAAAGCACCAACTGTCAATAATTTAAGTTATTAACTAATATAAAATGCACTTATTGCTATTCGAGATTATGAATAAAATTGAAGTCTTGTTATTTGAAGCTTGTATTATGGATTTGTAAATATTTTGCAGTTGGCTCTTCAGTTATTGACAGCTAATATTTCTAATTTAATCTTTCGATGCAATCAAAGTCTTAAACTTCAGAGGTTTTCATGAAATTTTCCTATCAAAAATTAAATATTAAGTGTTAAAATTAATACTAATTACAAAATTAGTATTTTAATTTGATTGGTTTAATATCTTCATTATGAAACTTTGAACTCTGAAATTTGAAAATATTAACGAAATTTTTTACATCTTGTTTTTGTTAATAATATAAATTTAGTTTTGTTAATAATAAAAATTATTATTAATTTCATTCTTGGTGAGATCATTAATTGCTATAAAAAAAATAGTGTTATACTTAAGATTGAACTTTCCATTTTAATAAAAAGAGACAACTTACCATTTTCTTTAATCTGAATACAAGAATCACGATTTTTCAAACACTTGTGATAACTTGACGAAAAAATTTGTCGAATAGAAGTTAATCAGTATTAAATGAGCTTACAAACTACAAAAGTAAATATAAAAAAACAATTAAAAATTTTTTTTAAATAAAAAATCGTGATCACTTTGGTTTTTTAAAATTGCATTCTACATTTTTGCTTTACTTTTGTTCATAGTCATATAGCTAGTGTCAAGATGAATTCAATGACTTATTATTTATCTTTAGTTGATCTTGAACTTTGAAATTTGTATTCAAGGAAAACGTTATCATAGAAAAATATTTGATTATACAATTTTTATTCTGTATTCTATATTCCATATTTAAGTGTTATCTTTATGTTATCTTTATACAAATTCATAGGTATTAGGTGTTATCTTTATGTTATCTTTATACAAATAAAGTACCGAATAATTCTATGAATCTATAATCTATGAATGATGCAAAAATTAATGAAAAAGAAAATATAACATTTTTTCATTTAAACTTTGTTCTTGAAAAAAATATACTACAATTTGGCCAATATTAAGCTGTATATATAGAGGTGAATAATTGACAGAATGTTATTCTATGCACGAAAATAAATAAAAATGTAGAATAGAATTTTTTTATTTAAAATCTTGTTTTTAAAAAATAAATTCCATTTAAAATCTTGTTTAATATGCAGATATTTCATAAATTTTCAAATTTAATTTTCTAGGAAATGAAACACCTTTTGAAAAAATTTTATTTATTTATTTATTTTCGCGCATAGAATAGATAATTTTGTGGATTATTTATTCCTGTTGCAATAGTCAAAATCAATTATGATTTTCAAACTTAATTTTCTTAAAAATAAAAAAATATTCTTTGTTTTCAACAAAGTATATTTCTCGATAATCTTCCAAAGTTTAAAAAGGCTCGCAGAAATTTTTAGAACATAAAAATGTTTTCAAAATACAAAATGTTGAACAGAAATGTTTGATATTATTGAATTCAATTCAATGAATTTTACAATTCATTTATTTACATTCATTCATTTTTCTACAATTTATATTAAAATCTTCTCATTAAATGAACTCCTTAGTTGACAAGTGAATTATTTCTTTTCGTAATGTTATAAAAATTTAACTCTCGTGTAACTTTAAATTAAAAATAGAATGTAGTGAAGAATAGTAACTATGATAATATAACTTTAAAAAAAGCTATGATACTAAACTAAAATAAAAGAATAGTAACTATGATAATATAACTTTAAAAAAAGCTATGATACTAATGGTAAGGTAACGAATAATCAAGTAATGTCATTTATTTACAGTACATATTAAGCTAATGCGATCAATTCGGCTTAAAGGACCGAATGTTGAATCTAATTTGACCGTTTGGCATTAGACTTGAATATCGTGTGTGCTCTAAATAAATCCCTGGACTTGAGTCCATTGCAACCGATTCGAGAATGAATTTATGTTCACTCGAAAAACCACCCATGACAATATACGACCGATTTCCTTAACCCTTTGCACTCCGAATTATTTTTCGATTTTATTGTCAATAATTCCTTAGCATTTTAAGTGCTTTATTTGAAATTCAAAGTCAAGTTTCTTGACTGGTACTTATTTTAAACAGATTTTTTTACTAATTATATTAAGTATAGCTCTCAAACAATATATGTCATAATTTATATTTGTGGAAATTCTAAATTTTTTTAACTAAAAAATAAGAAAATTTCTATAAATGAAATACATATAAACCAAATACATATAAAAACCCATTTTATTTACATTTTTTTTAGATTTTGTAATTTTGAAGGGTATGATATCTTTTGAAACAATTTCCAGGATGTAAACCTGGTTTTCTTTCATAAAAAGAATTGATTTCATTCATTCCTCTGGGTATTTTTGGGTTTAAGCAAACTGTACAATCCTTTTTTTTCTGGATGTAAGAAAATGAAATGATTTTCCATCTAAACGATCGTTTTCGTCACTTGTTCCAGGCCTTCCCAATTTTTTCTTTAGAACACGAAAATCACCAGTAAACAAAATACTTTCTTGAAATCTTTTGTGAGTCATAGGTTTCCTTTTTTCATTCTTACTTTTTTCTTTGTACAAAATATACATGTTCATTACAAAGAGATTTCAAGTCCCCAAAAGAAATATTTCCTCCACCACTTGAGTGTTCGACGTAAAAAACAATAAGATATCGTGTATTGGTTCGCCACATCAATACTACCCATATATTTGTTATAATATATGATTGTTTCCGATTTCTCTTATTTTATATATGATTGTTTCCGATTTCTCTTATTTTATCGAAATGTCTTGCCTTTCTAAAAACAGGGATGTAGATCTCAATTTTGTACTAAGCATAGTTATTATTCTTTTGTCCCTCCATGCTAGCACTAAAGTTTTGTTTTTTTCTGAATGCCACTTTTTTTCCAATTACTAACTTTGGTTTTTTTATTTGATGTCTATTAATCCCTTTCTATTAGGCATTATTGTCCCAATGTAGCATTTTTTTTTTTTTTTTTTGTACAAATCTGTTCTAAATTTTCATGTTGCCAATGCAGGACTGGTGTAAAATCTGTTAGTGAAAATATGATATCCCTTGGCCTCATGTATATTTTCCAATAAATTTTGATACTGTTGTAATACAATTCTGTTAGTGAACTGAAATTCTGGATGAATCAGATGTGATATTTTCCATAGTATGGGACGAAGGAATAAACTGCTTTTAGAATCTGGAAGAACATAGACACGTAAATTCCATTTCGTTGGCTTTTTCGGGCTGTAGGTAATAAAGGAAATTTTCCTGTTGAAACCAACTGTCAACTCATCAACACATATGTTTTTAGGAACAAAATATTCCATAAATTTTGAATTTAAGTAATTCAAATAGTTACTTATTTTCTGTTTTCTAGTTTTTATATTTCGATCCAATGTAGAATGAAGAGATCAAAAAATCTTTGGAAAAATCTTTTCCTTTTCAAAATTTTAGCAAAGAATGGAATTCTTCTATTGAAAACCAATATGACTGTAAATCGGGTAATATTGCAATTCCCATGTTTATTATCACTGCCAAAAACGTTTTCATTTCAGCTTCAGTGATATCCTTCCAATCATACCAAAGTGAAAATGGCCTTATAACTCTGTTCAAAATTAGTTTTGCAGCGTATGCATTTGTCTCGTCAACAATTTTTTTTATCAATTAGTAAAGTCATTTTTATTAACTAATAAAATAAGTCATATAGTAAAGTTATTTTTATTAACTGACTTTGGATTTACGCCATTTGTCAATCAAGGAATTCAATAATTTTCATTCATGTTTATATTATTTGTATTCGTTTTCTATTATGCAATATTCAATAATTCAATAGTTATAATAAGAGAAGTGTATAAAGCCTTTAAATGATTGAATCTAAAGTTTTACCCCCAGTGTGAGGTGTGTGACAATCCTAAAGAAAATTGATGGCGATACGTGACGTTTATTAACCACTACCAATTTATTAGCCACTACCTAAAAGAAAAAGATCATTTCACTGAACGTTAATTAGTTATTTTACAGCTAAAAAAGTGTTAAGTATATTATTCTATTTAAAGAATAAGCAAGTGTTAAATATACTATTCTATCTTAAAGCAATTCTATTTTATATTTATCCTTTATTCTTGCTGTTAATGTATATTCTAATACTCTATCGATTTAATCAATTTAAAAATGAGTAATTAATGTTCACTGATTTATAAGCAAGCACCAACTATAAAATTATAACATCAACTATATAAAATGAGTAACAGCACGTTTGAATAACTTATAAGAAAATTATGGATATTACGTTTGCAATTTATTTCAATATAGTTTGAAAAAATATCGAGGTAGAATAGTAAAAGAAGAGTCCGAGCTTTATACATATATTAATCGAGAAGAATAAAAAATGTCCAATTTACATATGTTAGTCCTAAAATCAATTCATATAAAACTAATTTTTGTTATTTATAAGTTCGACATCATGAGTTTCTCTGCGATATATAATACTATTGTGACTAATGAACCAAGTAATACAAATCCGGTTCGAGACATTTGAATTTGAAGTGGATAGCAACTGTGTGGACGAAGTATGTAACGAAATGTAACGATTCCAATAGAATCGGATATCGTGATGAGTGGACTATACAATTTTATTACGGAAATTATCTCTTCGCGAGTTCACATGGCTATGATTTTTCGTAATATTTTGAGATAGTGACGTAATACGGTAACGCATAATTTCTTGTAGCTTTCAACTGACTTAAAATTTAACTGTCGCACTGCTTAATGTCACACTGACTGTCACACTGATTGTCGCATTGTCACACTGCTTTATAACTACACCGTCACATTGATTCCTAGCTGACGACGGACCTGCTTTATGTGATTGCGAGCGCCAATCACTTTGAAGCGCGAGCCATTTGATTGCCCTAACGTAATTTAACATGATGATGATGAAATTAAACTTGATGATTAAACTTAAAATTGATGATGAAATCGCTAGGATGATCGATGTCAACTGTCTCTAAAGGACATAAGATACGCGGGTCAGCGGCCAGGAAAGAAAACAATGAAAACTCTAATCAAAACTCCAATTTGAGCCTATATTAAATTTGCAATACGTGGAAGAATTATTTGTATTAATTCCAAATTATAAACGCAAGATTAATATCAACAAAGATTGCTTCATATGTAGATGTAAATTTTTAATATTCATTCATAAGAAAAAAATCTAGAAATTCAGAAAATTATGAACTTTTGGAGATGAGTTCTATTTTTCAGAAGAGAATTCACTTAAGGAAATAAAATTGATTCTTAAAAATTTAGCTATTTTTTGATTTCATATTACAATTTGTTAAATTAAAAGAGATAGAAAAAAAGGTTTGAGATAAAAGTTACTGCTTTAATCATGATAAAGGATTTATTATTATATAAATAGAAAAAAATTATAGACAAAAATATTAGAAATTTTTTCTAAAATTCATTTTGTTGCCTGAAATCTTAATGAATGATTTAAGTAATTATGAAATAGATAGTTCGAATAATTATGGAATGGTATTTCTTTTAAGATACAAGCTCTGTTGTACAGATAAAATATACTCGTTGACAAAAGGATTTCTAAAATTCACTATATCACATATGCAAATTTATCCAATACTTACATAAATAATTTATATCACACACTTTTGTCTTTCATTACACAGTAAATAGACAGAATTAAAAGAACAGAAAGAAGATAAAAGAAAAAAAATAAATCATAGAAATAGAGGAAAAGAACAGAACTGTTAGATATAATTTATCTTTTATAAAACATTCTATTTTTAATATAATCTTCGAATTTTTCTTTATATTTCTTTTATATTTCCAAAAGTCAGAATATAGGAATTTTAATATAGAATATAGTCTGCTTTCATTGCATGATCATTTTTATATCAATTTTAATCAAAGATATAAACTGTGTTATAATTTAATATTACATCGAATAGACCTTGAAGAATACCTTGCTTGATTGTAAATTGTATTATTTTATGTGTCTAATGGAAGTGAAAGAAAAGTCTAATAGAAAGCAAAATTTATATTGAGTTATGGTTATAAAAAATATAATGTTTATAATTTATGACTTATGAATGTTCATAACAAGCTATAAAAATCGACGAACAAAGCGAAATGTTTAATCTAAATATCGAAAAAGATAACACGTATGCAAATAGACGAAAGGAAAAGAGACAAGAACATCCACTAAGTATCATGCTACAGTAGAAATAAAACAAAACGTAAAAGTTGAACTACATAGAATCTGTAAAAACAAAAGAAAGAAGATGAAATTAAAAAACAGAAAGAAACAGCGAAAAATTAAAATGAAGAAGAAAACGAAAGAAATTTAACCAAGAAAACGGATAGAGTATGAAACTTCGTAGATAGTTTAAACTTCATCAAAATCATAATCTCTTCTAAAAACAGAGTACAGTGGGTAATCGGTTAACGAATAATTTATTTAAAGATGGTGCTACCCGAATTGTTCGTTAACCGATCATCGATGACAGTAAAATACAGTTCTACAAATTTTACATACAGCGTCGAAGTGTTCGTTATCTGAACGTGTTTTCGTTGTCTGAACACGAAAATCTTTCGTGACAGTGAAATTCGTTATTCGATTTGTTCACAGTTCGAACTGTTAACCGAGTACCCACTGTAGTGCGCTAACTGTAGTTGATCGTTCAGCTGGCTGAATAGCAGATGTCTTTGATCGTATAGAAAATCCATTTATATATGTTGCTTCATACATTGAGTATTCATTGAGTGAAAGAAGGAGATAAACCTGTGAATTTCTGCTTATTCACAGTATTCACGTACGAAACGATAGAACGATACTATCAGCTTTAATAAATTCCGAGGATTTATTTTTGCTTGCAGTCAATCAACAAGCTTCGAAAAATAATGAACATGTGGAATTGAGTATCAAATGTTTTCATTTACATGTATACACATATGTCTGATTTATCATTAAAAGGTGCCAATGCATACTTTTGTTCTAAACAAATATCCAAATACACGTTCACAATTCCTTTCAAATTCAAAAAGAATCGGACTGACATTTTCAATATTCTAATTTTTTAAATTTTATAATGATGTTCAGGCGTTTTCCATGACTCGCGAAATACTCGCAAGATGAAATCTCTGTTGGACAATCGGTTCCAGAATCCTCTGGAAAAAAGGCGATTTGGACTTCTTGTCCGTATGAAGGAACTTATTGTTACATTTATTGTAATTATGCTTAGCCAAGGGCAAAGACTGCTTTTTCATGCTGGCAAGAAGTCCTAAATGTCTTCATCACGCAAATATATCGTGCGCAAATATTGTTTTATTTCCTGTCGTCGACCCGCGAGCCTGTTTTGTTCGGTGTCCTCCAGGAGCAATCATATCCATCGTTCGGTCAAGGTCCAATCTAACAGACCTGCACTAAGCAAGCCAAACGTACCTCGCTTTAAAATGATTAGCTGGAAGCCATTTGAAAAATGATATAAATAAGGCTCGCCTCGGTCGGCACCTTGCTATAATTAATTATTATTTTCTACACGCCACAACACATCGCATTACTGCGTATCACTGCGATATAGTTAGTTCCTTGCTATACCGACACATTCGCGCTACAGTTAATCATTTGCTATACATCATTTGCTATACAGCCACAATTCGTCGTCAGTGCATATCACTGCGACTCGGGATATATTCGGTCTTCCGCTATATCACCAACACATAAATCTCATAAATATAGTTCACTGCTAGCGATATTCGATCTTATATCGGAATCGCTCATCTCATAAAAGTTCTCGCCTTTTTTAATACACTTCTCACACGATCGCTATCGGCCCCGAATACAAGCGTGCGAACCGCAGTCATATCGCTTGACGCATCGCGTCGTAACAATGAATATAAGTTCCCATACCATAATTAATTTAGAAAGAATTGTATATGTTTATGAATAAGTTTTTAATTATTAGAATTATGGATACGAAAGACGTTAGGCTTCTTGCCCACATAAAAGAATTTATTATTTTATTTTTAGATAAGAGCAATAGTACGCCCGTTTTTTATACTGTCACCTAACGTTTGCCACGCTATTGCTATAATGAATATTGGGTCCGCATTCGTCATTTTGCTATAAAACAGGCTCGCCGTAAGCGGGGAAATGAGTGCGTTAAATTCAAATAGTGTGTTTCAAAGAGTGCATCGATAAATTCAATAGTGCGTAAATACAATCACTGTGTAAATACAAACGAGCGCGTATCACATCAATGCATTGGAATCAAGCATTGATTCAGACACTGTGATGTCAGTGCGATTATAGTCAGTCTTTCTGTTATACCACCATATTTCGACTATCGCTGTTATTTATGCTATTAGTGACGCTACTAACACGTGGAATAGTTATTAAGAATTAGTCAGTTATTAGTCAATTGCAATTCCGTGCGACGTCTGATCCACGCGAATCTATCACTCATCAAATATACAGTCCACTTATTTCGATCTCTGATCATCCATTGGAATCGTAACAATCTCGCAATACTTCGCCGCACGGTTGCTATTCGCCTCAAATACAAACGCGTGAACTGCATCATATCGCCTGATTCATCGTGCCGAAATTTTTTTTTTAATTTTCAGATTTGAATTGAAATTATTTGTTAATATAGTAGTTGAAGTTTTTGCTTATGTTGCCAAATCTTTTTGAGATAAAGATTCGAAGAAATATGATGAAACCAAATTTTTCAATCCACATATTTCCACAAACGTTCTGACTCATTTATATTTGATGATTGTAAGAATATTTATGTCTGCATTTCGGAATATTGTATAAAATTGTATTATAAACATCGAATCGTTGTTTCAGATAAAAATGACATTATATTTCATACATATCCCTACTATATGGTTTGAAAAATACTATATGGTTTCATAAATTGTCAATATACATTTTGTTGTCCATGATATCAATAAAATAAAAAGAAGCCAATATCATTTTAATCGAATTCTTGCATCCTCTTCAATTACATTTAGCAATTGTTGTAGCTTCAAGAATCGAACAAACCGTGTTCGAAGTATTCTCCATCAGATCGCGAGGCGGTTTTAACTAATTGTAATCAAAATACGCAAAAAAACCATCGAAATTAAAAGACTTGGACTTCTTATTGGTATGAAAAATTGTTTTTAAATTCAACAATGAATTGTTGTAAATTCAAACTCTTATGATCAAAGGTAGCAGTTCGCCCACTTTTTCATGCTGGTGAAAAGTTTTTACGGAGAAATAAAAAGATCACGGTCAAACCTTTGTTGTCTTCTCGATAACTGCGGGCGTCGCGTTTAGCGATTCTCTAAAGGCAGTTGACCTTGAATCACCATACAACGAATATTTGAAAATTAACGCTATTTATATTATCCGAGCAATCGAACAATCAATTTGATTGGTGGTAATTCGCCAGTCAAAATCTATAAAACAGGCCAGCCGTCAGCCGGGAGGCAGATATATGTTACATGCCCGAAGATAGGAGATGTACGTCATAGTCAAGATATACGATATTCGTCAGTACGCATAGATACGCGCAGGAATACAATCCTACTTCAAAATCGGGAAACATTAATTGGGAAGCGTCCCATTTATTTAATAATTGTGCGTCTGCACAAAATTAAGTTTGAGTGCAGATAATCCGTTTCAATCAGACCCAATCATAAGCAGACGCGACTCAACAGCAATGGATCATAGTTTTTCTTTTTTGCATTTTGTATTCTCTTTTTATTTAAAATCTAGAATTCAAGAAAACAAATTGAATCATTTTATTTTATTGAAATTTTTTAAGCATATCATTTTGCCATCGAACTTTTATGTACACATTCATATATGTATTATTAACAAATGTATTAATGCTACCTTATTTTTCTATTCTGAAATTTAATTCTAATTGGTATCTATTTTCTGTTATTGTTTAATGTGTTTTATATTATATATAAAATATATTTTATATTTACATATATCGCTGATTAATTTTTTGCCCAACTCTACTATAATGTACAATCCAATGTATTGGCTATTATTTATTTAATCAGCGAAATAATCAGAGATTAACGATTAAATTTTTCCAATAATCGCGATTAATGATTACATTGCAACTTTATTGTTAATCATAAGTAATAATTAATTCTTACTTTTACCCGTTATTAATAATTAACCGTTAAAATTATTTTTGTAGAGAAATTAACATTTTTCATATATCTAATTCGCAGCTAGCCTTGCAATAATGTATGGAGAAATGATAAAGCCTTTGTAAGTCTGTGAACAGTGAAATAATATTAATGTAAAATGCAATGCAAAATTTTTTATTACTTGTTCATTTAACAAAGTTTGAAGGAATTCAAAATATAGTTAGTTTTGCTGCCAAACATGAGTCGCTCCATATCTCCCGACAGTATAAACCAAGAATATGTTTTATTTTAATTACATATCTTAAAATAGAATATCGTCGCAATATGTATGACATTATGTTTGTTCGCAAATATACTACAACACCGTTCATCTTATGAAAAATTTGATGTTATATTTAGGATAACCAAATATGTATTTTCGATTCCGTAACAATTGTAAAGCATATTTTTATCTCTCTCTCTCTCTCTCTCTCTCTCTCTCTCTCTTTATTACAATTTCAAAGTATGGTTCAAGTATATTTCAATGAAATTATAATTAAATTCGATGTAATAAATAACAATTGACAATTGCTAATTAACATTATTAATCAATTAAATCAATTGCCGATTTTTCAATGATTAACTTTCTTTAGTCAATGATTGACAGTTATCATTAATCGATGAAATTAATCACCAATTTTTTGGCGATTACTTTTATTTGTAATTAGTCGATCCAATTAAAATTTTTTAATGATTAATGCCTAACTCTGGAATAAATGTTTTGCATTTATTCTATAAGAATATAATTTTCTTTATTCGCTTATCCTTATTCTTCTCTGGTTCATAGAAGAGTGGTATTAACATGATGTACAAAATGTCATGTAACTTGTACAATCGATAAGGAAATATTTATACCTACATAAAAAAATTAATCAGAAAGGAAAAATATAATTTTTTTATTTGAAGTTTCATTTTCGAAAAAGTCGAATTTGAAAATTTGTCAAATATTTATTATCTTGAATTTAATTAAGTTTGGTTTTAACTAAATGGAAAATTGAGAATGGAAACAGAAAATTGTTCTACCTGTAAAAATAAGTTAATAACATAGAATAAACTTTTTCTGAAAAATACTGTTACCAGGAAAAAACACATATATTAATGTAAATTAATTTGTAACTAAATGTTCAAAGTTTATTATATTAAAAATACATAGTATCAAAGTGATCATAACTTTTTATAAAAAAAAAATTGTTTTGACAATTTTAACTATTGCAATATGTAAGTATTTTTCATTTTCATTGAAAAACCATGTACACCATTTCGATAAACACTGTATGTATATATTTTTATTGGAGAGTAGTATTCAATAGTTTTAGCTAATAAAAGTTTATAGAAAAAACTAATCACTAGATTCCAAAATTTATAATCAATGGTGAAATGAGGTGGTGAATACGTTATAATAATCTACGTTACAATGTTATAGGAATAGATATTTATCGATAGAAATATGTTTATATACAGAGTGAACCATGTAACTTGATCACTTTGAATATCTTTGTTGTTTTCGAAGACATGAAAAAATTCCATTTAGTACAAAAATTGTTTAGGGCAGAAGATATCCGAAAAAGAAGGCATTTCATTTAGTTTACACAAACTTCAGTAATTATACAGGCTCCATCATAAAAAAAAATTAGTAAATATTTTAATGAGGTTAATTCGCATCAATCTGAGAGGCGTATTTAATAAGCATTTTCATGATTTCCTACTACGTCACCCCTCAAACTGGATACTTCTTATAGAAGTGTATTAAAGTAGCGTATTGCAACTATCTGCTCCAGTTCGCACATTTAATAAACGTTAGACATTACTTGAGGACTTTAAAACATATAACTAATACCTAGAAAACTGGTATGTTTATACGAGCTAAATCAATCAACGTACATGTCACACAGTAACTTTACACTCAATGATTCAGATACAATAAATAAAGAAGTTCAAGCTATCATTAGAAATCTTAATAACCGTAAAATTCTTGGACACGATAGAATTAGTAATGTTATTTACAAATATCTTTCTATTCAAGTAGTATCCCGAATTATATCACTCATTAACGCAATGTTTAAACATGCATACATTCATTCATAATTTTAGAAAGACGTGTTACTATTATTACTCTTCCGAAACCTAAAAGAGATACGTCTAATTCATGTAATTGTCAACCCATATCACATTCTACCTACATTCGCTAAAAAGTAGCAGAGTGCGTCATTTACTGTAGGTTTTTAACTGTCATAAACCTTCTCAAAATCATTCCTTAATATAATATAGATTCGGAGCACAACATTCTGTTGTAGAACAGATATATAGGTTCACTACACACTTGCACAAAGAAAAATGCGTCGCTGTTTTCCTCGACATACAAAAGACATTTGATAAGATTTTAACAAATTATTTTTTACTTTACCATACAGTCTTGTTTCTCTACTTCATTCGTATGTCTATAACGGAACATTTGCAATTTACCAAAGCGGTATCTTTTCATCAACTAGAAAGATCTATGCTGGAGTTCTACGGAGAAGTATATTATCTTTTAAACGTCTTTATACATACAATATGTCAACACATATTACTTTACTTTTGCTGTTGTCATTTTCAGCAAAAATACTGAAAAAGCTGCTGCAGCTTCTGCAATTAAAAATCGTCTGAATTTTATTTCTATTTGAGCTATAAAAATCGACACTAAAGTCGCAACACATAGTATCTTCCACTAGCACTTACCAAATTAATCGTACAGTCATCGTATTCCAAAATACACAGATTTCTATTATAAAATACATAAAATATCTCATATTCACATAGGTACTTTGCTAACTTGAAAACCTGATATCACCTTTCTTTGGAAGACTACGCACAATTAACAAACAGCTGTGCTGGCTAATTGGGCGACATTCTAGATTAAAATTAGCACTAAAAATTTTGATATATAATGCCATTATAAAGCCTATCTGGAGCTATGTTTGTCCTGTTTATAGTTCTGCAACAACAAGTAGTATTACACAAAACAAGTATTAACACAAAACTTGACACTCAGACAAATAACAAACTCAGATATAGTATATACATAACACAGATCCCTGAAACTGACAGGTGTTCTAGAAATACAAGACGGAACTTCTCAATTACGCATTTCATCCGTTCTCTAAACCACTCAAATCCCGACATAGTCAACACAACTTCAGATATTCCCATAAGATTAGACGAAATCATCCATTAAATATCATGAACCGATAAATCTACGTTAACTCTACTATTTCCTACTTCCATTTCCTTCACTACTTTCACAATAAAAATTATGATACTTATCATTGTTATAACAACGTAAATCACGCTTAAATACTGTTAAGACGGGATATATATAATTTTAGTTCTAAAAGTCCACTAAACTAAATATAATAACATAAGTACAGAGGACAGCAATAGCTTTTATGAGTAGAGAAGAGTATTTCAAGAGTATTTCCACTTTTTTGGCTGGAATGATATATTTCTTATTCCATTAATCTATGCAGTTTGGTATTTTCTATAAAAAAAAACTTATGTATATTGGAAAATTATTCATTTAGTAGATATTTTGAATCCAATTTTATAAAATTTATGTATGAAAAACAAGGACAAAAAACACTGCCTCTGTCTTTCCTTATCTAAATTAGCAAAATTTTATACAAAAAAAATGTTTCGAAAATGTTTTGTTCCTTTCTTAGCAGACTTTTTTAAAATTATCATAAAATCAAATAAATGACTTCTCGTTGAATGTAGACTCCCGTGATCTGTCTCCTTTGATACTATACAATTTTTATCAGAAACATTCTTTGGAGATATTTTCCTTGAAAAATTAAAATGGGACACACTGAATATTGCAAAACTTTTGAATACAATTGTTTTAGAGTAATTTGGATACAAATAATACCTATATTTCTAAGCTCTTACATTTCACGTTCAAAAAATATCACGTTTCGATATTCAAAATATAATAAACGAGAAAAATGGGAAAGACGCATTTTTTTTGAGACATACATATGTATATCAATATAAAATTATTAATATTGTTATAAACTTAAAATATAGCAATGTATTTTGTTTTGTGCAATGTCTTTAAATTTATATATTATATGTAATATGTACACAAGAAGAATACATGAAATGTAAATATTACATATATACGAACTTATTCTTGTTGATACATATTACGTATATATCTTTTATAAGAAACAGTAGAAGTGTTCCCAATAATTTCAAAATTCATGATACAGAAAATGTTTATTTCCATTTAATATTCTATTATGAAAATAATATTCTATTATGTTGAAATATATTATCAATGATTCCACATCAAACATTGCATTTGGTCTTTTCGACTTTGGATTATCAATTATCGAAGAGAGTATTATGTAAATTGTACATAAACTTAACTTATCGATAGAACACAGAATTTCTCTATGTAAATTACAGTCGTTTATTATTCTTTCAGATGAATTACAAAAGTGAATTAGTATTATCTTATATTTTATGATATTTGTAATCGTTAACATTAAAATTTTATGATCCAACGTAATAGGAATATTGTATGCTTTGCTACTTGCTATAGTCTTATTGAGGCAAATAGGCATTTATTCTTGAAAATATAATACTTTTAATTTTTTGTTTTCGGGGAAAAGACATTCGACTAATTGTAAGACATTGTTCTTTCACAGATCTAGTCCTATTAAAACTTTTTTGCAAAAATACTGAAATTATATAGTTGCATCATAGAAAATAGAAATAAACATTGAAATAGTTAAGCGTTGAATACGATATATACAATAGTTTTATTAATACAGAAATGAATTAATTAAAAATGTAATATTACGGTATATTCACTATACTTCTTTTGCTTTTGATTTTGTCATTTGCTTCGACTAGTATATAGTTCTTTTCAGAATGTATAAAAGAATATATAATATTTTATTTATAAAACTAAAAGTGGCCGAAAAATATTTCAAATTAAAAAATTGACGTACGTTATTATATTGGTAATAAGAAATATTAAAAGCTTCTCCTCTTCTATTTTTTTAAAATACTTATAATTTGTGAAAAAAATGCTGTCATAAAATCAGTTGTTAGGTTCAAAAAATCCGATCAGTGTCAATTCGATTTGTGTCAATTTTTTGTATTGCGTTTCATAATCCTAAGATTAGACAGTTTCCTGATTAAGACGGTAAAGATTCTTGAATAAACTGAATGCGTTAATTGATCTGACTAATTCAATTATTTTTGGCTAGTTAACTTTAACGGTCAGTTAATAAACGAATTAAACTACGCTTCTATTTTCCATCTTCGCTCTCCAGGAAATCATTTTATTTTTACAAAAACAACAATCAATTTTTTGCTATTTTTAGTCTTCAATGTATTGTTTATTACAATATAGATTTTTGATTAATAGATCAGCTTTATTTTTTTATTTACAAAGGAAATTTGGAATGATTACTGAAAATCACTGATTTGATGAAATTTAAGTATAACATAGTTCTCATAAATATATTTAACACATTTTTTTTTTATCGGCAATTATTCATGTTAAAAGACTGAAAATCATCCCCAAATTTGAAGTTGCGAGAACTATTTCTGTTTCATAGTTGTATAAATTGACAAAATTATTTTTTAATGAAAAATTCAAAACATAATATATTAAAAATAATATTTTTGATCATTTTTTCAATTAAATGTTATATATTTTCTTGAATATTTATTTATAAAAATTATACATTCAAACACAAATTATAAATAAATTGGAATTTTACTTTTTACATGCACATTGCACAAAGCAGGATAATTGAGTTGTTTCTTGCTTCTAAATATATGATAGCCTTGAATGTAATTTTATTGTCAGATACCCGCTGGTGTTTCTGAACAATTCGGAAAAATAATTAATGTAACTTATTCGATACAATATTTACAATAGTGGTATTCTTGGAAAAAATAATTAAAACATAAATATTATATATTATATATTATTTATTATTTATTATATATTAAATATTATTATTCTGAATCCCGATTTTCCATACATCGATTAATCGAACGAATAAATATAAATGAGTATGCAAGATTACTGATGGTACAATTGGATATTGGATGATTCTATGATAAAAAATAAGTTCAGAAAAAAAAATAAAATTTTTTCGCCCTTCGTTTCATTTTCAAGAAAATTAACTCTAGTTTTGTTTAGTACTATATATTTGAACAAGACTTGACTTACTAACTTTATGCAATATTTTCTTTAGGATTTACAGTTACTTCTAATTAGTTACTTCTAATAAAAGTGGTGTCATATTAAATCAATTATATATCAAGATAAAGTTACAAGTACGGATTAATTAAAGGAAAAAATTATTTTTACATTCAATATCTCCGCTAAAACAATAGAATGTGTTACATAATGGTCATACAAACTTAACAAAGAAAAGTACTATATTATTGTATATTGAACATTGAACATGAGAAACTTTCCAATAATATACAGGGTGGTCCATTTAAGTGCGGACAGCTAAATATTTTTTTTGAATTGTGATGATCATTTTTTGTCTATCGTAAATGATATCTAAAGACGTGTATAAATAATAAAAAATTTTTTTCTTAAAATTATTTTTTTTCAAGGACTTTTAAGATCATTAAGATGTTTTTTCTCTATACAACTATATTTCTTTTACTGCATCGTGTAGATGGTAAAAAAGTACGTTCAGATATGTAAAGAACTAAAAAATTTAAGTTATAAATTTATCTCTTTCGAGATTAGAAATATTTTTTTCGAATTGGCCAAAGCGTGACGTTCGAGAATCTTATAATAAATATAAATAAAGATGTTTACTATTTATTAGATCGTCAATGATAATCTCTTTTAGTAGCTTGAAATCCCGAAATCCTGATCAGTGTATAGAAATTTGTCAGTAATTTTTATAACGGAATACTCAATACAAGAAAAGATCGATATGACATTTATTTATGGTAAAAGTAACCAGTGTTTCAAAGAAGCAGTTCGAGTGTATAGAGATACATTTCCTAATCATAAATGTCCATCACGAAATACATACGCAAAAGTGATCAAAAATTTTCGTCATATTGTGAAAAAATATGTGAGAACTAAAACTATTAATAACGAAAGAAGTAAAAGAATTATTGTAGCTAAACTTAATGGAAATTCATATGCGAGTTTAAGATTGAATGTGAGAATGGCATTTTTAAAACTAGCATAATAACGGGTATTAAACAAAGAAAATTGTCAGCCGTATCATTTATCTCTACACCAAGATCTACACGGAATAGATTTTATAAATTGTATGCATTTTTTTCAGATTTGCAGCAATGCGAAATTGACCAATCATTCTTTAAAAGAGTGTTATTTACTGATGAAACATCTTTCATCAATCATGGTTACCAATCAGTCGAATCTGAAAAACATGCATTAACCATACTGCAAGTAGAGAAACAAAAACCCTTGAATAATGAAATAATTGGTCCGTATTTTATAAACGATACTTTAAACGGAGAAAAGTATGTAACATTTTTGCAAGATAAACTAGAAATACTCATGCATGATATATCATTCGTCTAAGAATGTAATACGAAAAGTCATTATCCAGCCCATTCTACACGCCTTGTCAAGCAAATTTTAGATTACAAATTTTCAAATCGATGGATTGGTCGTAATGGAGTTGCATGGCCGTTCACCGGACCTCATTCCAATGGATTTTTTTTTTGTAAAGAAAATTAAAACAAACAGTTTATAACGAATGTCCAACTACATCTGAGGACGTGAGAAATTGAATAGAGCTATTGCTGCTATTGATTCGGAAATCATCGAAAGATTATTACAATCGCTTGTTACTCATTTTAGACAGTGCATCATCATAGAAGCACACTTTGAACTTCGATAACTTAAGAAAAAAGTAAATATTGTCGTAAACATTGTATGATTAAATTTTCTCGAATGTTTTAATATGATTTTATTAGCTCGATAAAATTTATATGTAAAAAATTAAATTTTTAACATTTATATGTAAAACTTAAATTTTTCGATATCATTGTCATTTCAAAATCATACTCTTTACATATCTGAACGTACTTTTTTACCAGCTACACGATGCAATAAAAGAACATCAAAAAAACATTAATGAAAACATTAAAAAAAAACAATCTTGAAAAAATGACTTTATAAAAAAAATTCTTACCAATATGTCTTCCAATACCATTCACAATAGGTAAAAAATATTTTTTGTTTCATCACAATTGGAAAAGACATTTCGGTGGCCTCACTTAAATAGACTGTATATAACATAATATATTTTTAAAGTAAATAAAATTTGGATGCATTTTCGTGATATTGAAAACGTTTATAAATACAAGCATTGACAGCAATATTAATTTATTACGAAATAAAATTTAAGTCTTACTTACATAAATGCATGTACAAAACGTTGAACGAAAAAATTTCATTTTCTTCGTTTAATTAATCTATTAGAATATACACAGAGTAGTTTATAACTGATGGTAAAATTGGATATAGAATTTCACAAGAAAAAATTCAAAAATTTATTGAGAAAACTAATTAATAGTGATGTATTGACGATTAGAATATCGTCAATACATCACTATACAGTTGAGGTTGAAATTAAGCTAAGAGGAATGTAGACCCGTTTTACACAAATAATAAAATACATTTTAAAAAACATATGAAAAAGAACATTCTTCGATATATTCTACGATATTTAACGATAGCATCAATTCAACAGCTTCTCATTCAACAATTGGAGGCGCACCTGCTGGTGTCGATATACTCATTGGTTCCAATATTTTATATGGTATATAAACATATCAACGAAACGTAAGCGTATCAATTCGATTAAATAGTGGTCAATTAGATCGCCAGATTGACTAATTCGACTAGACAATGGTAAAACCATGATTGAAATATCTTATGATTCGAAAATAAACAGTTTGTGACATAAAAGAATGAAAATGTGAAATTGACTTAGCGAGGGCATGTTTTATTGTCAGTATACGTAAAAAAGTACGAAATCTGCTGAGAACTTATATTATAGGCTCATCATTCACGAAAAAAATTTTTATAATATAATGTAAAATTGAAGAAAAATCATCTATTAAGAAATATAATGGAATTGATTTGCGAAAAACTTTGATTTATCAACATGAACTTCAATATCAACATAAAATTAATAAATAGAATTACAGTTTTTGTTTGAG
Source organism: Tetragonula carbonaria (assembly GCA_032399595.1). Taxonomy (NCBI): domain Eukaryota; kingdom Metazoa; phylum Arthropoda; class Insecta; order Hymenoptera; family Apidae; genus Tetragonula; species Tetragonula carbonaria. The sequence continues at coordinate 18,704,120 of JAUCRC010000004.1, forward strand.
CAAATATCTCCGGAAATCATAAGTTTCTTCCTTTATTAATTGAGAAAAATTTGATGTTTTAAGAAACCAAATTTGATTATCAGTCTTATCAAATTACTATCAATCTGTTCAAATACATAATCTAAAAAAGTATTTGATTGAATTCTAAAATTTTTACAAATGCTTTTCGATTTTTGCACTAGCAGGAAAAAAATAACAGTTAAAAATTGGCAAAAAAGAGAAAATATTATTACTAATAAATATAATATATATGTATAATATAATATATAATATATAAATATATAAATATAATATATATTATATATTATAGTTATATATATAAATTATAATTATAATTTATGGAATGTAGTTATAATATGATATCGATTATTTGAAAAATTCAATTATTTCGTCATTCTGTACACGGTTAGTTCGGATAATCGAGATTATATTTTGAATAATTTATCAATTTTATTATTAAATAATTATCAAATAATTTATCAAATAATTAAATCATTTTTAAGAACTTCTGGTATTTGACAATAATGTTGTATATTTGACAATAAAGAACAATTCAAGTATGTTTTGCGGAATTCAAGTAAGTTGAGCAGAAAATTTTCAAATATAATAACATCTTTTGTAATGCAATAATCAGAATTCCAATTGTTTTCATAAAGAAATACATGAGAAAATATATTAACATTTTATTAAAAAAGTGATCGAAAATAATATTTTATTTAAACAAATGAATTTTACAAAATAACTTACATTATCGAATTTATTGTTAGAAAATACCAATTTCATTAACTTACACAATTACTTTTTCTCTAATAGGTTATTTATCGAACTAAATTTCGCTAAATTTGGACACGAAAAAAATACCTACGTGACAAATTTTTCTATTGAAATTAAATTATACATTAATTTCATTAAAATCGATGATTAACATTTCTGTATGTTCTCTTGGATTCACCAGTTTGCCAAAAAAAATTTGCCTTCAATATTTGCAGGCAATATGCAGTTCTATTATACATTTCAAATATTGATATTTGATAGATTCAGTTTAACTAAAATTTACGTTAGAAACACAGCATATTTACTTATATTATTTATTTATTTAAATTTATATATAGAATATTTCATTTTATAAAAAGAAAATAAAACAAAATTGAATATAAATATTAAATAAAAATTTTTTCATAATTTCCTGATACGGCATACTTTACTGATTATATGTTAGATACATTTTGAGTAATTACTTTTGGAACGGTACTAGTGGAAAGTAATTACTTTTGGTAATTAATATTAATTATTATTAGTTTAAATATTTTCTTAATTGAGCTTTGTAAATTATTACGAATACACTTATTAATCTGATATAATTTCGATATAATAAAAATGTAATTTATTAATATATCTAAATGCAATTTTGACAAATGTATCATGCTGGCAGATTGGATCTATTAGCAAATGCATTTATCAGAGAGATCTTGTATACTATGTACGTATGTTCGTAAGTACATGTTTATGCCGCAAAGTCGTATGAATATATATATATATATATATATATATATATAAATGTATATGTATATGTATATAGATATGCGCAATTCAAGTCGTACCTACTTCTATTCCAAATTCATTTTTAACATATGATTTTGTGCATTTGCTTTTCAATAATATTAAGATATTAATAACATATATAACACAAAATGTCAGATTTTAATCTATAAATTCAATTATTTTCAAAACTGTTTATTACTGCAAAAATATCTCAAATGAAACTTGTTCGTGATGAAATTTTGAGATGGAAATAATTTAATGTACTCAATTAGTCTGTAAGTAATAATGGAAATTTAAAGTTAATTTTATTTCTTTTATGGAATCATATAATCTATTCTGGATCGTATTAAACTATTTATGTCGAAAAACCGATTAATATATCTATTTCATTAGATATCTTAACTTTAATTTTGCAAAGTCTCTCGCATGAAAGACAGGACAAGATACGAGCGTTATTTTTCTATTTATCTTGTCCTCGTTTTTTATACAACAGGTTTCACAAAACTAAAGTTAAAATATCTATTTAACTAATGATTAATGTCTTTCAATTAATTAATCTAATTAATACTTTTTAATAATATATATATTACCATGTTTTTATAGAGAATGTCAGACCGATTAGTGCAATAAAAATTACGATTTCATTTAAAAAAATAAAGTTGGCCTTCGTATCTTTCTTGTATTCACTTACACAAATAAACTAACTTTCTCCTTGAAATCGAGTTTCGCTTGAATATATATTTGAATATATATATTTTTTTTTCAATAATGAATCATTCTGGAGATAATTGCATTTATAAATTAAATAAGATATCCTGTGCATAATTATACAAAAAATATGAAACACTCTGTAATTTAATATAAAAAAATTTATATAACTGATAACAGGACGATATAAAAAACATTTTGTTCAAACATTTTGGTTTCAAATTTTATAGATCCAAAAATCTTATCAGGATTACTTTTCGTTTATCGTCCCTCTCGAATGGAAATCTAGATAAAATGAATAATTCTTTGTAATATATTTTTGAAAAGCTATAAATTTAGTTTAAAAAATTTTTGGTAATTATTTGAAAGAGACACCTCTCTGATTTTAATGATCTCAATATATGTTGTTGTATAATAAGTAATTTCTCTCTCTCTCTATCTCTTTCTCTCTCTCTCTCTCTCTATATATATATATATATATATATATATCTCACGCAATGTACTTTAGTGTCCGAGATATATATTTACAAAAATACTCTATATTCGAGGGCCATACTCTAATTCGTACGAGCCACCAATTAGACAAGCCTGATCCAAGACTGCGAAAGGAGCTTAAAATAGTTGTTTATTAAATTAAATAAAATTTCATATTTTATGAGAAAAAGTGTGTTCGGATATCGTTGCGATTGTTTTGCACATCTTTATTCACTCAATATATTGGACCAGATTATATTATCGTATATATTATGAAGTAAAAACGGTAAGAGATGAGCGAAGTCTTCTACTCCGAATTTTTTAATCGAAATCTAATCCAAATTGATGCAAAATGTTATAAAAGTTGAAAATATCGTGTCAATATATTTTTGTTGCAATGTATTTTAACAACATTTTAACGCATATTGATAACATATTACGCATTTATACGTATTTATTATACGTATTTATTAAAACGCATTTATTTAGTAAAGTGTCCTCTTTTGTAAATTTTTTCCAAAGTCATTAATTTAAAAGTTAAAACATTTTAAAGCATAATAACAAAGAATGGTATCGAAAATACAAAATTTTTGTAATTCACTGTTTTATTAGTCTGTTTCATATATTCATTAGTCAATAATGAGATTAATGTATTAAATACGGAAATTTATTTCATTTTTATTTATGTTGTTTAATATGTAAATGTATTTCATGTTTATAATATGTTTAAATGTATTTCAACATGCAGATTTCGAATAATTTCTTTTTAAAAACTGCAAAATTCTGATTTTACAATTATATAAAATCTTGCAATTATACAGCAGATTTATAGATAAAATTTATAAAGAAAAATTATGTTAATTTCATGTCAGAATTGATATTTATCTTTGTTATTGAATTTCCAAACTTCAGTTTATGAAATTTAATAGATCATATTGATTCTAAAGAATGATTACTTATTAATCTTTACTCAACAAATCGTCTTTTGTATTCCCACAAATATAAAAAGTACGAATTTTTGAAAAACAGATAAGTTTAATTCGGTTTAATTTGCTTATAAAAAACAGACGGCGCTGCTGTCTTTCCATAATTATAAAAATAATTGAGTTTATTTAAATTATATTCGGCATTCCCAAATGTTTTAATTTTGATTACTTTTATTTTATTATTTGTATTTCTTCTTCTCTACATGTCGCTCATTTTTTGCAATAATGACATGATTAAAAATTTAGAATTTTTGAGTTAATACAGAAAAAATCACAAAGTTGTTATTTGCACAGGGTGGAAAGAAAAGTTTCGCTATCATAGAAAAATTCTACACGTTCGATTTGATGGAGATACCTGTAAAGAACCTGTCGCAAAATAGACTTTGAATTTCAAGGTTAAAATTCTTTTTGGAAGAATTTCTTTCTTCTAATGGTTCCCCTGAAAAATGGCAAAAAAGTTTTTTAATTATTTATCGTTTTAAACTGCGGACGCATGCCTATTAACAGCCATTTTACAGTGTAGACGCATAATGTTTATATTTCAAGATAGTTTTATCATTTCATTATGGTCCACCTTGTGTCAATTGTAGCAAATTTAAATATTTTTGCGTTTCGTTTACGTTTGAAATGTAATTTCAGTTGATAAAAGTTACTTCTGTATGGCTTTCATAATAAATGAAATGATAAGATATGGCAGTATCAGTAAATAATTAAATAACGTACCGACACACGGAATCAGAACTTCGAGTGGCTGTGAACCACCTGTTCAGAACGATAAAATTGCTTAGCCGATTCTCAGCAGATACGCGTTGAATACACAGTGCTAAATGATTAAAAAACTGTTTTGCCATTTTTCAAGAGAACTGTCAGGTTGAGACTTATGGTTCCTCGGAAGAGTTTTGTGTTTGTGCTAAATAGAATACAATACAAACCAACAAAAAAAAAAAATTGAAATGAAATTAAATTTCATGCTGTAACAAAATTATAATAAGAAAAACATTCAAATTTGTTTTTCCTAAAATCGTTATTTTTAAGTTGTGTTATTATTGCAGCAAATGAGCAATATGCCTTCATACAAAAATAAGAGTTAAATAAATATTAATAAATAAGAGTTAAATAAATATTAATTTAAAATTCTCATGTCTTTGTCTTTAAGACAGTTACAATCAATTATATTTTTCAATATTAATCAGTGTTTTCAGATTATATTAGGTTAGTTAGATTAGGTTGATTATACAGGATGTATTTTTTAATTGTGCGCGTTCTAATATCTTATTTTTGCCAGCTATTTAACTTTGAACGACAAATATTATGATTCATCACTGTTTTTAACAAAATTATTTTTTTTCAAGTTTCTAAGATCATCATCTTTTTTCAAATAGCAATGACATATTTTTTCCCAATTATTATTCATTTCCATATATTATTCTAACCAAAGAAAAATGCATTTCAGATATGTATTGACTTTCAAATGATTTGATATAAAAAGATTATAATAATTTGGAGGAATGTAATTAATCGAAGGTTTTCTTATTTCTTTTCTAAATGTTTACTTCACAAAAAATGTAGTTTCAACGTAGTTTTCAAGATATTTTTAAATACGATGTATAAAAGATAAGATTACAACTCGATCATAACTGGAAGAATGACAATAAATGTATATAGAATTTTTTCTTAGTGTAGTAATAGTTTTCTGATATAAGAATCCTTATTATATCAATATCTCATTTTTCATTAAAAAAAAATCTGCCTCGTCAGTAGATTGTTGTATAAGAATAACTTATCCAACAGCGATTGAGAAAAATTTCATTGAGTGCATTTCGTACATATGCATTTAGTATAATTTATGTTATAATAGGTAGCATTTCACAAGTATATAGCGAAAATTGGAAGCTTTCAAAAGCTTGAAAAGATTATGCGATTATGATATACACAACGAAAGAAAGTAAAATTGTTTCTATAAATGAAATATCCTTTTTTTAATATTTTCGTCGTAAATTGATTTTTCTTCATTATAGAACTTTTATCTTAATTAATAAGCAGGCAAAATATCTCTATTACAAGTAATTAATCTGTAAGAAATAAAAAATAATGTTTTTCATTATCCTAAAAAGAAATTTTTTGGCGATAATAAGATACATGATTTTTCTTGCCTTCATTTTTATGAATGAAAAATGAAAAAATTGAATTTAATGCAACGTTTTTCTAATACTCTATAGATTGAAGTAAAAAGTTTTTAACAATTTATGTTACCAAAGCAAAGAAAATTTTTTATATATTATTAAAAACATTGTTGAATGACGTCAATATCGAAGTTGCAACGCGAATATGTGAAGACCAATTTATCCTACGAAATGAATCCGTAATCGTAACGAAATTTAATTCCGCGACTATATTTGTGGACTATATTTGTCGTAACCAAAATCTTGATTACTGAAACGTAGATTAAAATAAACACTTTCTCAATATGATTCTTAACGAGAAGACTAAGAATAAATCTAATTGTAAGACTGAGATCACTCTTCACTGCCTGCGAATTTATTTTATAAGTTGACTAGCCAGTGATAGCCAATCACTTTGACGATATTTTATTGTCCTAACCTAATTCGTGAAAATCAAAATACCAATAGAAAGCTCGACGCTAGCAATCGAGGCTGATTATACTTGAAAACATAAAATAAACAGATTCGCAGGTCAGCGAAGTTGACAACGTTCCCAACACAATAATCGCAATGGAGCGTGATAAGCATTAGGATTTCTTATCAGTACAAAAAAGTGGACAATGAATAAAAGACAGTAAATTTCTTTATATTGACAAAAAGTCCTTTCTTTAGCAAATTATATTTACATAAAATTATTATATTGCGACTGTTTTTACAATGTGCTCGGGTAGCGTTAATAAATATATTTAAAGTAAAGTTTTCGATAAACAAATGTTTCAATGGAGATATACTTATGAAAAATATAAATGATGCCAAAGAATTTTTTACATGCGAGTGCTAGTGTTAACTGCCCTGTGAACATTTTTCAGATTTTAGATCCATAGAAACAAAGCATAAAAAAGGAATGTATCTTATTACCTCACCTTTCGCTAACTATAAACAGATTATTTCTCTACTAAATGGAAAACTTATATCATTCCTGTAAAAATATTGATAGATCTAACATTAGCAATTGCATAACCGTTGAAAATATTATGCTCAAAGTTGCATAACACGTTATGTCAAAATATGTTATTAAACAAAAGTGTATAGCTTCTGAAAAAGCAAATTACGTCTTACAAATTGAAATCACGAATAACATGAGAGGCTAGCGTGATAGTATTTTCTAAAGAAATATAGTTATTTCTAGTGGAAATATTGAAGACGAGAACGAAGTTTATGTGCTTCTAAGAATGGAATTACATACAAGTAAGCCCGATGCTTTATCAGAGAATTGCAGGAGAGTGAAACTCCGTAAACAAAGCTGTTTGTACGAAATCAGGATACCATTAGAATGAAGGTTTACAGATAAATTGAGCGCACAGTCAGAACTGTTAGAAGATTGAAATATACATAGACAATTGGAATATACATATGGATAATCTGATGGAAAATCAAGAAGTTGTTTCGAGCTGGAAAACGTAACGTCGATCTTACTATAAGCACTAAGAAACCAAAAAAAAGCGGACGAACCTGTTTTAACAGAAGTGTACTCTAGGAAACTTAAGTTGTTGTAGGAGTTTAATCTAAAAATAAGAAATTTTAAGAAAGATTTAAGAAATCTTCTCCTCTTAGCGAACCTAATACGAGATTAAAAAACTACAAGAAATCTTGTAACTTTGAAAGGTGAAAAAATTCGCGTGATAAAATTATATATGAGAAAATGATGCGATATGTGAATATGAATCAGGATAAATAATAGGCGTGTGTAAATAACCGACAATCGAGGAAGGCATGCGAATGTACATAATAACAAATTAATTAAATCTTATACGTACGTACGATATTGTATCTTTATATCTATATATCAATCAATTCAAATATTCTCAAGTAATTTATTTTCGTAAACTATAATAATCATCATTTTAATATTCTAGTATTCTAATATTCTAAATATTTTAATATAGTATTCTAATGTTGTTCTAAATATTGTCCTAAATATTCTAATATAGTATTCTAATATTGTTAATATGATCTTCAAATTCAACAAGTCTCCTTACTATAAGTATCATTTTGAATTGAATTCTACATGTATATTCTACATGTTAAATGTTGCAAATGTAAATGTTCGAATATATTTAGAAGTCATTATATACTTATATGATGATAATTACTATTGATTCCGAAGACACGGTTGTAAGTACAGTCGTATATTACTTAACTCACGAACACGATATCGCATTTCATTCACATATTTTGATAGAACATTACTTCTTCTTGTGCTGATTTTACTGAATATTACGTGTCTATAATTGTCGCTAATTGCTCGTATTGGGATACTTAAGGGAAAGTATCGACGCCTAATAGTCATATAAGCATTAACATGATGTAATTGTTTTTATTTGTTGACTCGCAGATTATCCTATTCCAATAATTATTAATTACTAATTAATTATTCTATTAATATTCTATTCTTATTGTATTAACATATAATGAATTACAAATGAATTATTCTAACATATAAAAAAATATGTACCTAAATTTCTACGCAAATAAATGAATAAATGTTTTCCCTATTTTAACTTCTTCTCATTGTTTTATGAACTGATGAATCTCACTTTCGAAAGATTCAATAAGTTTTAGTTCTATTCTCAATGGAAATTGATAGCAATGTTTTGTCATAAATACGATAGAGTTTTTTAAAATATCTCTTTGTCCATTATTCTTTCTAGTCCAAATTCGTGTCTTTTTCTCGGTAATAAGTAATACTCAATTCTTTGTATATTGTATTAACAAAATAGCAGTATACTTAAGAATAATGATGAAACATAGGTTTGATGAATTTTCTTAAGCAAAATTGACATTGAATACAATAAAATTTCGTGGTATATTTACGTGGACGTACTGCGTGTGTAATAGAACCGAGGGATATAGAGTAGAACGTAACTCAGCATCAGAGTTGACCGGCGAAGCCGAAGCTGAAGCCGTAGCCAAAGCCAGAGCTAGCTTCGCTTGCCGTTCCTGTATTTCAGTAATCCCGGGCAACACGAACTCACCGAATACCCCTATAGATATCCCATACGGAGCTGCGCCATAGCCGTTCCACTTGCTAGTTACTTTGAGGTTGAACAACCCGACCTCCTCCCTCTTCAGCTTCACAGCGTTCTCCTGTCCGCTCGGATGCGATAGCATCTTAATCGTGCTAATTCGCGCCCACCCATCACCGGCTGACATTCCCTGTACTGTGAGCTGTAGTTGGTAAACGGAGCTTATACTCCCAGCTTGCTGTCACATTTAATAAAGAGACTTAATAAGGAATCTATTGACCGTCTTGCTTTTCAATTAACACCAAATTAATGTCCTATTAAAGATCAAGAATATGTTATAGTTTTTCCATAACTCCAATTATCTATCGGTATTCCATATCTTCTATACTCTTATATTTAGATTTCAGCAAGTTATAACCTGTTGCTACAGCAATAATAATCAAATATGTGAAGAACCTACGCATTCGTGCAAGATTTTCCATTTGTTATTAAACCAATTATTTATCTAAGTAATGGTCACCATTAATTAAATATTCGAGTAGTTAAAATAAATATCTGTGATGTACATTAATTTTATGTTCAATTGAAATTAATCATTTCGTTAAATCATTTCAAGTACAATCATTTGTAAAAACATTATAGATTTTATAATGGGGCTGTATCCTATCGTTCATATCATTATTACTAATGATATGTTTGTTATTAATGATGTGTTTATATCATTATTATTAATTAAACGATTCATTATAATTGAATGTAATCTGAAAAAAATAAAGAGATAATATCTCAGATTTGATTATTAGACTGCAGATTTTTATATAATTATATAAATATATTTATAAAAAATTTATATACCTATGTTAAGGGCCAAGAGTACGCAAACCTATGGCATGGATGTTCCCTAACTTAGCGTGGCAAATCAGGTCTTTGGCTTTCCACTTCAAACCTCCAGACAAGGCGCCCCATGTGGGTCAATTTTAAGTACGACGAACCATTCCGCACTATGAAGATCATTGTATCGTAACAATTGCGTACTCGAGGGAGTGTCTATGCAGCGGGATAGTTTTCCTAAGACGACCCTCCCAGAAATGCTCCACTCTTGGGTGGCGATGGGAAAAATTGGAAACCTTCCTCCATACTTTCTGATTGGATTTGGCATATTCTCCGCTCTACAACTCTTCCTTTGGAAGGGGTAATTCAAAACTGGATAAAGGAGAGAGTTAGTTACAGAAAGTTATTCAGGACAGAGTCAAAAATAATTATTCAGTATAATTAGTCACAAATAGTTATTCAGTAGAGTTAGTCACAAATAGTTATTCAGCATAGTTCAGCATTCAACGATTGATTATTCAACATTTAGTCTCACTTTGTTCAACATTCTTGCCCAAGCAAGAATTGCATAGGAGCCACCAGACTCAATATTCAATAAATGTAAGTAAGAAAATTAGTTTCATTTTCATTTCCACATCGTGGGTGGTCCTTCGCGCCCAAGGAAAATACGCAAAGAACGACAACAGTCGTGATACAGTTACAACGTACATGTATTACTTACGGAATTGTTTATATACTCGATGAAAAATTGTCAACATTTTAAATTGTTAACTTTGTGAAAAAAGGTCATACAAGGATTCCATTGGTTTCATTTTAAAGTTTGAAATTTCTATTTTAATAATTTCAAGTTTGTTTCTCTTTAAAAATGTTTTTACGTCATTTATATTGTATATAATATAAATTGTTATTATTGTTGAAATTTATTATACAACTTTTACAATTTTATACGATTATATGATTACGAATAATAATCAAAATTTTTTTAGATGTGACCATTTTCACCAGTAAGGAAATGGTATATTTTTGTCAAACACAGCGCAATAAGGACAGTTATTCATTAGTCCAATTTACATATATAAAATTTATTTATTTTGCAAATATTTATTTTCTTGCCTTAATCCTTTCTTATTCTTTCATATTCAAATTATATTAGTTAAAAGTATAATAATTATATTAATAATTTCTCATTACATCTGAATAATCTTATTGAATCTTTTAATAATTAATATGGATATATTGGATATATTGATTCTACTACACTAATATACTGCTGATATAAAACTGGCAATTTTTTGCTACAAATACATGGGTCAATATTTCAACTTTTTATAGAATGCGTTTCACAGAAAATGTATTTATTGAATTCTTCTATGAAATACTGGATTCATTTTTGAAGATAAAATTTTCCTAATCCGTATTTTTATTAAATTTTATAGACGCACTTTTTCAGAAATAATTGATTCGTAAGTAAATTTTATTTATTTCTTTTATAACACCATAATAATAAGAAAAGAAGAAAGACAACGGATGGAAAGGAAAAGAAAAAAAGAAGCAAAGTATTTGAGACCTGCTAAAATAAATTAATAGAATTTTCTTAGCAATATAATCGAAAGCAGGTTTAAAGATGTATAATACATACCTACGTAAAAGAAATAAGTAGTGAGAAGTTTCAAAAAATTTGTTTCCTATTACATTTTATTTCATTAGCAACTTATTACTAGAGAATAAATAATTATCATTGTCGTTAAATTATAACAATCAGCTGAAAATAAATAATACTTAAGTATATTATACGGATATGTGCGGGGATATCAAATTGGGCTATGCGTTGTGCAAAACAAATAAAATACATTTTTTTGTACTTATAAACCAATTATCGAATCTTCTTATCGAAAAGAATAGATATAAAAGTCTTTAGAAAATATAGATTTCAATTTATATTAATTACAATTTCATACATAACATCAGAAAAGTTAATTTCTATATTTTATTCTAAAGATTACCAATGATGTCAAATATTTTGAGTTATTTGGACAATTGTCTCAGTGTGTCAGTTGTTGCACCATGAATGGATCATGAAAAGAAATATAGTAATACTAATCATTAATACGTGATATCTCATTTTTATATTCGTTTCCTTCATAGGAATTATCATCTCTGACAAGTTTTCTATATTTAGAATAAAAAGCTTATTAAAAAAATAAAAACTATCCAGAAAGATTAGATATTGGACTCTAGTTTAATTTTACAAATTAAATACTGGTCATTTATTTTGTTAATATTATTCAAAATTAATGGAATGCATCTGATATTCAATCGCTTATATGCAACAATATTATCTTGATATATTAATTTTACAAGCTGTTAAAGATATTTTATAATAAAAAGAGATTAAAATTGAAGAGTATCAATCGGTAAAAAATTACAATTTTAAATATTACTAAAATATTTTTTTAAATTACAAATAAAATTTATAAATTATCTATATATACTGTAGCTATTGCCACGATTTTTTATGGACTTCGAATAGTCTGATAAAAAAATGTTAGGAACGAAAGTTAATCGTAACAGTGATGATTGAAGTTATAATAATTGGTCATGAAAAATAGAGCCTTCAATTTGAAATATTATTGACTCAAATTATAAAAGTTTGGACTTATACTACTATCATTCTCAGTCCTTTGTGCTATTGTTTAAACAAATTTTTTCAAAATTTATTTAAATAACTATATTCATCGTATAAAAAAAAATTTTGTCCAAATTTCATCCATTGATATATTACAGAGAATATAAATATTTAAATAACTATAAAGATTGTTTTTACTGCCTAAATATGATAATAAACAGTTTAAGTACATTATTGATTTGAAAATAAGTAAAATTATTCTGCATATCTATTTTAAAACTCTTAATACTTTTATAGGTTTTTAATAAATAATTCTTTTATTTCTCTCTTTTCTCTTTTTATAGCATATTCAGCGCGTTATTTTGCTGTCAAGTTTCATAAGATTGATCTTGGGAATTATTAGACATTAGCCATTGTCATGTAATTATAAATGAAAGATAAAATGCTATTCAAACATTTTCCCACTCATTTTTAAAGTCAGTACTAACTTCAATAATAATATTTATATCTTGACAATAAAATCCACAAATTTCTAATTCCCCAAAATAACCTTTTATTTTCTAACGATTAACTTTAACAGGTATGTAGTCCTGTTAGATTATAAACATTCTCCTGAAATTATATCATTTATAGATACATTACATCGTAATATTTATGATTTTACATACTATTTATATTATTTTAAAATTTAACTGAATATTTAATTAAACAACATATTTAAATATGTTTAATTAAATAATTTACAGAAAGACCGCTCACTCATTTTTGAATATATTGTAGAAATCGATATTTGAAACTTTCCTGTTTTATAAAAGCATTAAATTCTTTTAATTTCTAATATATGTGTAAAGAATTGCCAGTTTTAGAATTTTATTCATATGTGTATATTTATTAACAAATATAACTGGCACGTTCAACCATTTGACATAGTCGTCCTTTCCTTTGTATCATAAGTATCTTACGAATTTAAATAAATAACTTCTAGGAAAACCTAAATTAATAAGTCTACTATGTATTAAAATGAAATACGTAAAGATTAGTAACATCTTTTATCAAGTAAAAAAAATTTCACGCAAAAAGTGCCGATTGAAAATCCTAACTCACACCCGAATTCAACATATTGGTGATATTCATTCATTGTTAATTGAATAATAATAAACATTTTTTATAATTTCACTTGTACACATAGCTTTACTCAAATCTGCCCAATTTTCGTTTATATAAACTGTAAATTAAAGATAAGAGTTTAGGTTATGTGGTTATGTACAGGGTAGAAAGAAAAGTTTGTCCGATTATCATAGATGAATTCTATATTTTCAGTTTGATGGAGATACATATAAAGAATCTGTCGCAAAATCGACTTTGATCTTGAAAATCAAAATTTTTGTTTATTTGTATTCTACTCACCACGAAGGTCAAACTTTTCCAAAGAACCATAGGTCGCAACTTAATAGTTCTCAGAGTTGTCTAAGCAATTTTATCATTTTGGACGCGTGGTGGTTCACAGTCACTCGAAGTTCTGATTCCGTGTGCGTCATTTGATTATTTACTGATACTGTCATATCCTATCATTCTATCTATTATGAAAGCCATAATTTATGGCTTCTTCCATTAACAAAAGAACTTTCATCAACTAAAATATTACATTTCAAACGTAAACAAAACAGGCAATACAAACAAATTTGCTACAGTTGACACAAAGCGGACCATAATCAAATGATAAAACTAACTCGAAATATAAACATTATTTATAGCGTCTGCACTAGAAAATCGCTATTAATAGGCATGTGTCCGGCGTGATTAAAACGATTGATGATGATATATTGATGATGAAAAATATTTTTTGCTATTTTTCAGAAAAGCTATTAGATTGCGACTTATAGTTCCTCAGAAAAGTTTCACCTTTATGGTGAATAAAAGACAAAAAAGATTTTGACCTTGAAATTCAAGATCAAGATCAATTTTGCGGTAGGTTCTTTATATGTATCTCCATCAATTGAAGGTATAAAATTCATCTAATAGCCTGATATAATCTTTTTTTTTCCATTCCACAATATAATAATTGTATTCAACTGACTAGTCATCAGGCTAGCACCCACAATTATGAATAATTTACTGGCAAATATATATCATAACCAAAAGAATTTGACCGTATTGTAAGAGGAAAATGTTGTACTAAATGTCGATTTCTTAACATATTGAAAAATCGTCGAAATCGATGAGGGATTGATGGTCTTCCTGCAAGGGCCTTCGTCCGTGTTTCCGGTGACCTTGTGGGAATTCGCGCTTCCTTAGGAGAAGCTGATGGGATTGCACCTCCCCGCTACATGTTTCGCTTTTTTCTTCGCCCCTGGCACGGGAGCTGGTGATCCCCTTCCTTGCTTGTCCGAGGCAATTACGGCGGCCTGGTGACAGAGACCCTAAATATCTCGCGGATCGCCGCGTTATCTTCAGCTGGGGATAGTAGAGTTCCTGATTCGACGTCCAGACATAATTCTTCTGCGCTGATTTCCCTGTTTAGCCTTGTTCTTCTCTCGGCTCTTCTCCACTACTTCTTTCTTCTCACAAACAGTGATTGCTCTTCGCTGATTTTTGTCGGCCAGTAGCGCGCCTACTGCCGTGGGCGAAAGATCTTCCCTAATCGCAACAGTAAGAGCGCTCCGTTGTTCCTCGAAGGTAGGGCACTCTTCTAGCGTGTGCTAGGCCGACTCCAGTTCAGCCTCACATTTTAGACATTCCGCCGAGCCTTTGACACCAATTTGCATCCATGCCCGGTGAGCACCTGTGTGTGACTCTAAAGGTGAGCCTGCCCATTCCTCGATCCAGCCATAGACCCCAGCGCCAGGACCGCAGAGGCTTCCTGGACGCCATCCGGCGAATGCGGCTGTGGGCCTCTCTTTGCCAGCGCTAAATTGGTTCCCTTCCTGTTCTTGAGATTCTTTTCCTATCTGTTCACCTTCTGCACCGATGATGTCGCTGATCGTGATGTTACGGCGGCAGATAAGGCGTTAGTTGGCCGATGGCTCTCCTGTCTGAAGGCAACAAACTTCTCCTCAAGCTTTGTGTACCATGCTCTTCTTCTGTTTCTCTAGCGACGCCCCAATCGATTCCAGGAGATGAAACATGGACTTAATCTAATCTAACTTAAACTTGATTGGTAGCGAAACGAGTTTGTAACGACGGCAATTGCTGGAATTGGCTCAAACGTGCACTGTGTGCTCGTACTGTGTTTTCGTTGGTTCCTTTTTTTGTTTTCAAATAGTGATGTGGAATCCCGTGAATGTCCTCGTGTTGTTTAAGCGATGTTACTTCTATCAACGTGACATCTAGCTCGGAAGAACAGAAAACGTATATACGTGCCATAACATATATGAAACATGGATGATTTCTAGCGAGATCGTAAATTTCCGCAGATATTTGTTTCACTCATCAAATTAATCTTAAGCAATTAAAAGATAGATTACAATGGCTCCGAAATAATAGATTAATCTATATTTATACGAAACTAAAAGGAAATCGACATAATGTCGCGGCTTCGAAAACTTTAGATACGATACTATCGATTGCAACAATTGTACGAGTTATTCACGCGCAATGCACTGAATCCAGCTCGGAGGACTAATGTTTATGGAACTACATATCCACTTCATACAGTTGATCTGATTCGAAAGATCGACGCTGACTATCAAGGAATTGTTTCATCTATTTAAACGCAATGTTACTCGAAGAATGCTTAGAAGATCATCGGTATCGATCGGAAGTTAAATAATTTTTTGCCGTGTTAAACGACTGTTATTTACCAATGTGGGACAGATTATTATGCAATGTATATCTCCGAAATTGGACGATTTATTTCCATCGACTTTGGAGTTTTTGTTTAGGTTCTCAAGGTGAGAGCAAATTGTTGACAACTCATGTCAACTCCGCGTAAATAATCCTAATATTTTCGGTAGGCTGTCATCTAGACTATGTACATATTGTACGTTATTGAGATACATAACTGTCGGGTAACATTCTTCGAATTCTAATAAGTCAGCAAGATTTGAGTCCTTTTGCTGGATTTATTTTCCAAAAATAGCGTAAGACTCTGGTCGTCCCATAAATCAGAGCACCGCTCAAAGTAACAAAGTAATTCTTACTAGTATAATGGTTAATGCGATTTTATATATGCTCGATTCGATATACATTTCTTATAAATATATTCTACTCGAGAGATAAGGTAATTCTTACACTTCAGGATGCACAGCGATTCTAGGAATTGTAGCAATTCGTCTATTACAGCGATTGGAAAGATTCATTCAACTTTTTAACATTCACAGTGATTCAAAGGCTGAAGTGAATAAAACAATCATAACTTGAACTCGATCTAGAGTCACGCGTCGATAGTCCAAAAACAAAGAGGTTAGGTTATGCGTAAGAAAGACGCTTCTTGTCCACATAAAATAAATTATTGTTCTATTTTTAGACAATAGATTTATGTTTTTATGCTGACAAGAAGTCCTAACGTCTACCATGCTCTGTCGCGACTATCGAGAGATAACTATCGTGACGCGATAATTTATTGTTACCTTTCCTGGTTGCTGACCCGCGTGCCTGTTATGTTTGGTGTCCTTTAAAGACGGTTGACATCGATCACTCTATCGATGCTTAATAATTTCATCGTCTTTAGAAGAACTACGTCAGAGCCAAACGACTTATAGTTTAAAGTGATTGGTCCGCGCTCGCCATCATCTTTTCATAAAACAGGCCCGCCGTCAGTAGAAAAATTGTGATTCAACATTCGTCAGTGACACATCATTCGACAGTGATACAACGACATTTATCATTACGATATTCATCACTCCGCAGTTAATGCATCACATAATCAAGTGCATCATTCGTCGTCAGTTCGTATCACTGCGACTCGGGACATAGTCGGTCTTCCGTTATATTGCCAACACATACATTTCAATTATACAGTTCACTGCTCGCGATTTCCGATCCTATTTCACAAAGGTTCTTTTCATCATACTTCACACACGGTCATTATCCGCCTCAACTATAAGCGCGCGAATCGCGTCATAACACTTCGCGCCGCCACATATATACTGATTGATTTTCGTTAAACATACGAAAATTTTATCCGTATGCTTGCTAGGTATCACTTATATCTTTCTTCTGCACCACAATGAACACATTATAGAAAAGAAAAGGTCGAGCGATACCTGTGCAAGCAACTGTGAAACTTTGAATATAATACAATTAAATGGCTTCTAACCGACTAGATGGTTACATGAAACTAACTACTCTCTGAAAAGATCAAGCTAGTGACTTTCAGTTATTGACATAGTGAACATAGAAAATAGTAAATAGTAAAGTTGTTAAAAAATTCCAGAAATGGTGAAAATAACTCATGTATGAGTAAGCTACCATTTTCATCTCAATATCGCTGCAGTAAAAATATAGTAAGAAAACCTCACATTTTTTTGTTTCTTCGGACGAAATAAATATTTCATAAATTGACTTGAGCGCTTTTATTTTACTAATTGCCAATATCTATATTGGTACATATTGAATGTATGTTGTATGCATATTGTACATACCTCTGTATATCTCTATATTAGTACTACATATTGAAAGAATTTAATTTCCAAACATTACAGTATATTTTATCATATTGCATAATATCATATTATACTAATAATATTTAATACTAATAATATATTAATACTAATATACTAATAATATTTAATACTTACATACTAATAATATATTAATATTTAATACTAATAATATACTAATACTCTATAATAATAAACTAATAATATTTAATAATCAGAAATCATAGAAAATAATATGTGAGACCTCTAAGTTCCGGTATCTCAAAACAAATACAGTTAACTACTTGCAACTAATTGTGCCTATGATATTGATAAATTAACTATCTCGTTTGTTTTTGTAAATTTAATGTCACTTCAACTGTTGACAGATATAAAAGCAGAATGAAAAATTATGGATTTAAGAATTATGACTCATTGTCAAAATTAAATTGTTTTCAAACTACTGAGTCCTACACATTAAAACATACGTATCATATACGTATTAGTATTTCAGAAGTAACATAAGTTAAGATTCAAATACCAGATTGCTTAATCGTTAGTCTGCATTAGCCATTAAATTTTTGCGAACTCACGTAAATTAATTAATAAAAATGCTATCTAATTCATTTCTTGAATTTTCAATAACTCTGCACATGTATATCTGCATAGATAACAAATAAACTGCTCATTAACTTTTCTTTAGACAATCTTCGCTGAAGAATACTTTCTATACCTAACAAACATATTGAAAAATTTTTCATCTCCAAGATTACAATTCTAACATAAGAGCAATCATTTGGGAACCCGACTTCAACTACGTCTTTTAATTTTAAAGAAAGACCTGTTAAAGATTATGGAATCTTTTTTAATTAATCATGATGACACAATATTGCAAATTATTAAAACTAAAATATAAAATAAAATAAAAAATTTTTATTATTAATAATTATTATTATTAATTTACTAATAATCATCGTTTCAAATGATAATATTACAGCCTTTAATTCTATCATTAATAATAATAGCAACAATAGTATTACGAATAAAAACATCGTTACAAATACCCTTATAGTAATTAATAGCAAATTGGATTATTCTCGTAACGATGACTTTTTTTAATAACTTGTAGAAACTACATAAACAATTTTCTTAATAAAGTATTCTTTGATATTAAGAACACCATTATAGAAAGAAAAGAAAATCTAAATGAATCTAAATCTAATCAACTTTAAAGAAAATTGATGAATATGTCGATATTTGACAAACGCAGCATTAACTTCGTGTTAAGTTATGACCAATTTAAAAATATGTTTAGAATATATCAGAATTTAAAATTCAACTATTTTCACAAAAGAATGCATTTCTAATATAAAAGCGGTGATTCAGATGGTCAAAGATATTATACTCCTTATTAAAAGACAAAAACATTAAAAATAGATTTACCATGGTTTAAAAAAAAATTTATCAGAAATCTCGTCTTATGAGAAAAGTTCACTGAATCAAACAACTTCTTGACACCTTCCTTTCTATTACATTTAATTAAAACTACTTGTATTCTTGATATTATTATTTTAACATTTGTTTCATTCTTTCCTATCTACATATCACTAAAAATTTTGCAATGGAATGTGAATAAATTCTATGTATTAAAATTTTGTTCATACTCCATTATCATAAAATTATTAGAAATCTGAAATAGTATGTCTTCAAAAATCATTTCTAAAACGATTATACTATCATAATTTATTATATTGTCATGGTAATAAAAGAATTTACCTCTTATTATACAAATCAAGTGACTTATATCAATGGAGGAGTTGTCACTTACGTTAGCGATTTACTACATTAATTTACTATTAATTGTATTTTAAAAACCTTAACATTAACTCTAATTTGAATCAGTAATAAAGTAATAAAAATCTACTTACCAAATTTATTCAACATACACAACACTTACGTATATTCCGTATAGTTATCAATTAATTTTGGTAATGAATTATCCAAACATTTGATAGTGAATTATCGAAATTATCCAATTCATAAAATCCCCAAATTTTTTATTATACAAAAATATACAAGTTTTATCATACAAGCATTAAATAACAAAAATTATACAAGAGGGATAGTTATAAGAAAGATAACATGCAACATGACCTAACTATTTGATAAATAATGACAAATCAACTCATTGTGGTATTGTTAACAGGATCGATTTCCCCTTGTTTCACAAATATACTAGCCTTATCAGAAACTTTGGTAGCCTTACTGATTAGAAAATATCTGATAAATTAGACAACAGTGACATCTTTACTATTTGACATTACTGTATTATTTAAAACAGAATGTGAAATTATTAAGAAAAAAGTGCAACAAACAAGGTTCAAAAATAGACTGTTAGGAAATCAAAGATACGATATAAAAAAAAAAAAATAAAGAACAATGAACTGACAATTATATGTATATACAAGATGATGCAGGATAGAGTCCCACATTTCAAAAAATGACTGAAAAGTCCTTTGAGCAGGTAGGGAGTCGTGGCTATTCTCGTTAGGTCAAGTGATCAATGCAGTTTTCAATAGCCACCATGCCTTGGTCGGGTATACATTATTTAGTCAATAATTAACTGTAAGTAATTGACCAAGTTATATATATCAATATAGAATGAGACTGAAAATTAACTGCGAATATGTTATTTATTTTTCTGCTAAAATAATACTTTTAAATCCTTTTGATACTGTTCATAATTCAGCTCTCCGTTTCGGCTTACAATTGGTTGTACCGTACGGACGTCCGATACAGTATCTCTCATGTGTGCCTACTACTACAAAGATAGTGTTTGTATAAGTGTAAGTATTAGTGCCAACAGTGCTGATTTTGTACCCTCTATAACACAGGGATCGAAGCAAAACCATGGACTCACAGATTAATCACTAGTTTCCGGGATCATAGGATATACAGAGGTCCCTCGGATTCAAATCTAACGGAAAACAATCGAAACAAATCTGCAAAATCTTTCTCCCATGCTGCGAAATTCGTTTCTCCACCTATCAAACATTGGCATCTACGCAGTTGATGATATAAGTCTCCAAGATTATGCTTTCGCAAATTAAAATTAATTAATTTGCCAAAAACCAAGAAACACATCTCTAGACTCTCAAATAACTGAATGTGCATATCTGGATGAGAAAGAAACAGTCATACATCTTACTTCCTTGCATAAATCAATTACCATCAGCAATATATATGTAAATATAAGACCAATGCTAACAGAGATTGAGAATAATATTTTCCAGCATCTCTCCAGTATCATACCAAATTCTGAATTTGAAAACATCTTCAGAAGGAACAACTATACTCTAAAATATCTACACTCAAAGCAAGAATGGCAGACTTAGAATACGCCCACATATTAAATTTTAGAAGATAGGTATATCAAAGATATCAAAAATACCAAAAATACCAAAAATATACCTTCTTCTTTTTTATTAATCCATGATTCCGAAGATACCAAAAAAATACTTTCTTCCTTTTTACTAACATATGAGGATATGACCTATCGAATTTTCACTTTCGCTGACTTTGCAATCAAGAAGGTCATTTAGTTTCCTCACAAAATCAGGAATTAAACATACTAATTGAATCGACAAATTCAAACAAAATTTCAACAAAAAGAAATACCCACAAAAGTAGAAAGATTACAGAGACAAAAATAGACAGGCTCAAATCAACAAACATATTACCTGTAGAGCAACCATCATACTCTGTCAGTGTCAAAAGACTTTCCCAAACATCAGTTGGCGACAAACCTGACTACGTAAGTTTAAATAACATCAACTTTTAGTCTCCATCAACCAATCCATCTAAAAAAATAGCACCAACCAAACATAAACTAACACGCTTTCAGTCACTAGCATCCGAACACTCTAAATTTGAGGAAATTAATTGACAATACGAATACCAAACACATTTTAAACTCTCAGCTTAAGAGCTTTCTTGAAAAGTCCTTCGGATCTATCCATCAAATAGAAACAGCTAAGAACTACGCTGATAATATCTCGGTATCCTCATACAAATGCTTGAGAAATCTATCAACACTTGAAAGAAAGACGTATAAAAATTCACCAACTCTGTAAAGAGCTTATTAAGCCTGCTGAAACATTAGAAAGGGATGTATCAATTAGCTGTTCATCTGAATCCGATGTAGACTTTTCATAATTGGTCTCAATAAACATTTTATAACAATATTTTTAACTAAAATTTAAATATAATTAAATAAAAACGATAATCCAATAGAACATAAATAACTTTTACATCCACTAACAATTCCAAATTGTACTAAAACAATTCATACCTGATATAGTTTGCCTCCAAAAAACTAACTATAAAAGATCACTTGCCATCCCTGAAACATTACAATACCTACGTTAAAAACCGAGTAAATAAAAACCACGCTAGTAGAGGAGTGGTCTTTGCAATATCGAATAAATATGATTGCAATATTCATCGAAATTTCGTTCAATTTCAACTTAGAAACTGTCCCAGTAGCCATTTCTTTTCCAAAAAAATTTATATCTGCAATTCCTGTTTATATCCTAGATTATACCTTCTTCCTCGATTTACAAGATCTTGATAACTTGTTAATACAAATCCTAGCTCTACTGATCCTGTCTGAAAATTTTAATAATCACCATCTTCTTTAGGGATCGATCATGATCGACAGCAGAGGCAAGATAATCGAAAAATTACTTAGCCACTAAGATTTAATCTTCTAAAATACTGATTCTGATTATTCTCTAATATATTTCAGCATCAGAAACGGAGAAATGAGAAACTTAAACATCTAAAATGAGAAACTTAAACGACAGTGACCATTTCCCCTTAAAAATTTCCTATAAAAAAAAAATATCATCTCACCCCAAATAACTCATGGATCAAAATAGAATATCAGAAAAACTAACTGGCCAGTCTACCAAAAAACATTACATTACAATTCGTAGAAAAAGAAACAGTCCCTGAAATTATTCCAGTCCAGATTAACAAAACAATAAATGAATTCCAATAAATCATAATGTCAATCGTAAACAAAGTTTTTGCACTTTCCACAACAAATAATCAGGAAAAGAACTAACGTGATGGAGCGAAGAATGTAAAGTTGTCATGCAGGAAATATATTTAACAGAACAAAAAAACATTCTGCAATAGAAAATCTAGCCGAATTCGAAATGAAACGAGTCAAAGTTCGTAGAATCGTTAAATAAAATAAAAAGAAATCATGAAGAAACTATGTAACATCGATAAACTCCTAAACACTAATATCTGAAGTATGGTACAAAATCAAGCTCGTTCATAGCAGCATTCAATTCTTTGAAATTGGTGATAGCAAATTCGAAACACAAGTTTACGACATTTACAATACCCTGGCCGAGAAATTCAAGAAAAATTCTAACAATATGAACAACAGCCCATTAAACGAGTCTAGATTCTACGCTAAAACGTAGTTAATGGATTCTACATTTTATATACTCTAAGATCAGACCGACAACGATAACAATTCATCGCTAAAGTTACCATTAACGATTAATTAATTTCACCCTTGCATCAACTAAAAATTCCACCCCTAGTCCAGATAATATCTTAAACTCACTATTAAAAATTCTTTCAAAAACACGAATAAATTATCTGCTGAAGATCTTCAACTGTATATGAATTCACAAAATTTTTCCTGACAACTGGCGGAAAATGATAGTTCCGACAAAATATTCTAATCCCTAAGCCAAACAAAAGTAAACAAAATGCAAATAACTATCTTCCGATTGCGTTAAACAACGCTATGTGCAAATTACTAAAGAGGATCTTAAATCGAAGGCTTTGTTGGTACCTTCATATAATTGTATAAATTAAATTCAAACCAATATTTTTGGTTTACGACACTATTATTCCACTATAGATGTCCTAACAAATATGGATTTGTGACGCCTTCCCCAATATTGAGTTTCAGCTTCGATAAAAGCTTTCGACACAATTTGGAAATCTAAGATTGCAAGTTCTCTTCTTCAGTTAAAAGTGAATAGTAACATGCTGTTTATAAATTAATTTCTTATCAAATAGATTCATCCAAGTCAGAGCAAACAGAACTCTTTCATATCCCGTAAAAATCCAAAACGAAATCCCGCAAGGATCAATAGTGAGCGTCATCCTTCTTTTAATTGGAATAAATGACGTCACTTCTAACCTCAAACCACTAATTAAAGCCCATTTATTTACGGACGATACTATTATTACATACAGTGGGAAAAATGTACATTCCATAAATGAACATATGCAAATATCAATATTCTCCAGGATTGGTCAAATACATCTGTTCTATAATTCTTATCAAAACCCAAGGCATCCTATTCACAAGGAAAAACGAACACCAACTTTTGCTTAAACTACTCTTGAGGAGTACAGAAATGAGACTACTTTTGAGGAATACAGAAATAAGATAACCGTCAAACTGTTAGGCCTTATTTTCGACCAAAGCTGTCTTAGGTACCATATTTAAAATCTTTAAAAGATTCTTGCATAATAAAACTTAAAATACTTTCTAATAACAATTAGAGTGCCGACCAAGAAATTCTCCTAGAAACATACAGAGATCTAATACGTTCCAACCTATGGCTTTATTGTTTATAACTCAGCCACAAATCATATTAAAAAAATAATAAAATCAATTATCAAAAATTACCTATAAATAATATATTATTCGAGGCCCTAGAATCCAGAAAGAAGTTCTTAAGCCTTAAATACATAATAAAAATTTCCTCCATTCCAAACAACTCTATCTATAATTGTATCTTCTAATAGATCTATTATCTACCTATAATTGGATCTTTTAATTCACTCTATTTCAATAAATGCCGATGTTGAGGTTACATCAAATTTAATAGAACATCTAGATCTTTTAAAATACCATCATTGAAATCGTTAATTAAATAAGACACACTGATAGCTTTGTTTCTGAAGGTGTTACTGAAATATTTAGATTATGCTACAGTATGGACATCAAAAAATCAGCTAAAATAACAGAAAAATAGTAAGTTTTTAAAATTGTGGTATAAATTATTATAATATTTTTATGATAAATAAAAATTACCGGTAAAAATTAAATTTTCATAGAATTCAATTTAGATAATATCATACTTGAAATATTAGAAATAAATAAATTATTCTTATTTGGATCTTTTCACACATCAATGTTTCTGAAAGTGAAGGAACAAGCACGATGATAAAGATAATGTTATACATTCCAAAAGTCTCCCAAAACTATAAAATGACTATAAAATTTTATAAAAAAGTATCCTTCAATGATAGTGAATGAAAGGGCTCTGCATCATACGCATTGCAAATAAATAAGGAACTTTTTCAACAAAAATTTAATTATTACAAAATTTGAACAAATAAGATTGAGTAAATTAGAATTAAAAAACAGATATTCACAGTAGACCTAATGAACACGTCATTTCTGTGTAACATCTCTATCAATATGTAGTATTTGTAAATGACAAATTATCATTAGACATGTTTTTGAATTGTCATAAATATAAAGACTCTCGCTTCAAATACCAGATCAAAGACATTCTAAGTGCCAATCTGAAAGAAAAGAATTTTTCTTCTTTTTGAAAGATGCTTAACAAAATCTAATTAAATAAAATCACCGTTAATACCCGCATGTGTATAATTAAAACAAAAAGAATTAAATTCCAGTCTTAATAATTTATATTTATGAATTTTATGAACGATTTTATAAACCAACTAAATTTATTAACGTGATTTCTAATAATTAATATTTTCCAATCATAAGTATTAATAATTAAATCAAATTAAAAATCTTGACAACGTTCAATTTTAGTATATTTCTATTCTATTCTATATTCTATTTAATATTCTATTCCTTCTTAATGCCACAAATTAAATGCCAATTTTACTGAATGTGCAAATTTTACAAGCTACGATCTTTATTTTGTACTTTAATTTTTCCATAATAACATTTGACGAAGGAAATAAAAGATTTTTTTATTTATTCCTTTACTTGTGCAAATAGTTGAATCAATTAAATTATTGTATCAATTATTCAGGTTATGGAATTGTATTCTTATAACTTCAAGGAATTCTTTGAAGAATTTAAAATTGTTTACATTAGAGAAATTACGTGTGGTTTAAATGTTAAAACATCCTGATGAAAATTATTTGAAAAATACTTAATAAAACAGTTAAAGAAACTTTAGGCTAAAAGACTCGAAGTCGATATTGGTATCGACGTCGATAGTCTTCAAACTTTCTACTCAATTAACTCAACCTTGTCCAGCTTTTAATATCCCGAAAAAGAAATCTGATCACTTTAGAAGAGATATTTCACTTGAACTGAGTTGCCTATCCCATTACAACTCACGGTCAGGTCAATGTCTCGCGGCGCAACATTTGCAATCAGCTACTTCTGGAAGTCCATTTCCAAGTCTGACCTCGAGCATCGAGCATCGAAGTAGTTAGAGGAAAAACGAGAAAAGAGAAAGAACTTCCCTCGCCGGATGAATTATTTCGAGGGAAAAGTTATAGCATAGACGGGTCACTTTCCGGTAACTGGTTCACTTGTTATGCGACAGGCACAGCTATCATAGTATTCCTTGCATAATTATTACTGTACAGTATTCTAGAAAGATTTTATTCCTGACTAGAATATGGGATTATGGTTACTGGCATAATTGCATTTTTTTATTATACATATAAAGATTAAATTAGACCAATCACTGCAAATAATCCAAGATCTCAGTCCATTCATCATATTCATGAATTTATAATATAGTTTCATACAGAATTTACGAATTTATAATTGTTTACTTTATACAGAATTAGATATTATTAGAATGATTTGGAATAAATATTTATTTAAAATAATTACTCCAATATATTTTCTATAGTCGAATATCTTATTTGGATGATAATTATTCATTATTCGTAATAACTTATTTATATTCTCTTTGTATATTCGAATATTTTGTTTGAATAAATTTTTCGAACAATGTAAATAATTATTATTTTTATTTTAGATTTTGTACGCATACATATGATCGTATAAGCGTAACATTCAAAAAAAGATTTATTGAAAAAACCAATATGAAAATAATTGCACAATAAAATATGCAAAAAATGAGAAATTACTTTGTATATTAAACATGTTTCTTTATATATAATATAATATAATATAATTAAATAAATATAATAATAAGATTTTTATTCGAATAAATGTTTATCTGAATACGTTATACAAATAAGTACTTATTCGAATAAACAACTATTTGATTGGATATTTAATCAATAGTAATAAATAAAACTTTATTCCTCATTTTTATTCCTTATCCGCCATTCAGATGAAAGTTTGCTCAACACTGTTTTATATTTTGTTTAATAATAACACAATCTTTCTCATAACTATTTATTTAATTTGCTTTAATGTAATATTGAATGTTTCCTTCAATTAAAATTGAGTTAAAGTTGAAACATGCCATGTAAGTAATTAATTAATATTAAATTAATTAATATTAAATTTGGTAATATTAAATTTGATCTTTAGTATTCAAACAAAACAGAATATGACATCTTTTTAGTTAAAAATTTTAATAGAACTGCATTAAAAAAATTTAATTAGCAAGATACAAAAATATTAAAAAGTATAATTCCTTTAAACGACTTATTTTCCAAGAATAGTTTTACAGTTTTAATTGCATTCACAGTTGAGCAGAGTGAAGTTGAATAGTTGGAACATACTGTGTACTTTCTTCAGAATTCACAGTAGTGGAAAAGCAAAGTAACAAGATTTCACTGCTACTAACTCGAATTATCACCGGTAATGCCCCCGTTGCAGCTTGACGAACTTTGAGGAGAGTCCTTCCGACAGAGGGAACTGAAAAGTTTCCGAGAAAGATTCAAAATCTGTTAAAGAATACCTGAACAACGTTCTCGACATTACCCAAGGATGTCAGCAACAGAAACGTCGTTCTCGACGGTGACAAGAATTAAGTTTCGTCTTCGTGTTGTGGCACGTGGCTTTCCACTACGACGAACAATGAGCGGAATAGTGAGAAAGTTTCTTCGTCTTTTATGTTAGAGTTCGATGTGGCCCAGAAAATAATTAGCATCAACTGCTTTAGTAAAGTTGTACATCTTCTTCAAAGCATCTTTACACGTAAATGCACAGTGGTTTTTTTTTATTTTCCTCCTTATTTTCACTCCTGTACTGTTCATCATGAAGATAAATATAAATACTAAACTGATTTGCATAAGTAATAAAAAACGAACCCTAACCGAAACGTGAACGATCACACTATTTCCAAGAAAATGCGAGAAAAAAAAAATTAATAAAATTGAAATTGTAGTTTTATATGTTGCATTGTTACACTTGTATTGATATAGTTTCTTTAATTTTGGAGGAATTATCAACTCTTTCGAAAAAAGTAGTTCATGTTGCAAAGTCTTAATCCGGTAAGAGCATAATCACTTATTAGACAAACAACATATTTTATACTTTTAAACAGTTTTTGTAAATATAAAAAAACGATATAAATTTTAATTATTGTAAAACATCGATATATCAATATTTCAATTTTTTAATAAATCTTTTAATAAAGACAAGCACGTTTTTTTAAAGATATTGATATTGATAAAGATATTTTTAAAAGATATTGACCACTTCGATAATAATCTCTACAAATCATAGATTAATCTAAATAACTCATAGTTTTTTTTTCTGTATATACGATGTTCCAGAAGTCATAGTGGACATTGGATCAAGGGGAATTATTGTTATAAATATTAGAAATTCTACCTGTTTATTTATATTTATATTTATATTATATATATTTATTTTATGTTTATTTATGTATATTTATTTATTTTATATTTAGATATATAAGGAGCTACGAAAAACAAGATGTTACTAATTATAACCAGAACTTTTAAGAAAAGACCATTTGATGTGACAACGAAGAAAATCTTATTAATGTCAGTTTTTAAGGGATTTCAGGACTATCAGCTCTTTTTAGATAACTTCATTATTACGTTATAATTGATATCAAAATGAATTCATTAGCGTAACACATCGGCATAATGCATGGATAAAATAATCTTGAATTTGAAAATTTAAGTTCGATAAAAAAAGAAAAATAAGTTTCAATTGTAATAACAATACGTGTATTATTAGCCAAAATAACAAATCTTTGTAAATAATTTTAATATTTTATCAAATTATGTTTCTCTTACATTTTAAATTTTATTCGAACGATATAATTCTTACTTTCAACGAAGGAAAGAAACTTGCGCAACTATGTAACATGTTTTTAAAAGCATAAAACTTGAGAAACGATTGACCGCATTTCGGTTTCAGGTCTACCTTTAATACTTACTGGCGGCACGTGAATTGCAACTATCGGCGATTAAAGTGGTTTTAAAACGTTGGGAAGAATATAGCAAACTATACGTTACTTCGTATGAAATATTCTTGTAGCAGAGGTCCATTTCATTGAGGTCACCTGTCAGAATGACGAAGGCGTCTTGATAGAGGAAACATGTTACGGAAGTATGCCGTGAATACAAAAGCGCATACTAACGTGTACCTTTTCGCACGTTGCGCATCAGTCAGCGAATGTATTCTCGAAGAATAAAGAGATATTTTGCGAATCAAATATCATCGGTCGCTCAAACGTCTGAGAAATTCGTCTAAATGGAGCAGAAAAACATTATATGATTCTTCCGTTCTTGTAGTGTGTCTTCGTTCAATAAACTTATTCTTGTTTTAACTGTTTTGAAGAATTTCTAGTGTCTTCTATTGATATATTTGTTTTGTCCTTCAATTTTAACAATAAATCGTATGAAAGGATTATTAATGATTTAAAGGATAATGATTTTATATTTAATTTTACTTATCGAGGAAATTATTATGATTTATGAGAAAATTTTTTCTTACGCAATAAAAAATAGAATAGTATAACAAAAGTTTGAAACATCATGTAGAATATCATTATGATTCGATAAATTTTTATTCAAACAAATTTGCTATAAAAGAAGATTGCAAGTAAAAAGAAGATATATTACAGCGGCATCCTTAAATGCATATTTTAAATCGTAAATCTACGCGTTACGACACGTAAAAAACATGAATCTGTGCCTTACATCTTAATTTTCGAGATATAGATAATTGAAGAAAATGTACAATGTGTCTATTTTATGTGTCTGAATACTACTGCTAATACTTCTTTAGAGTTGAATTTCGTACTTGTTCAAAAATATTAACTATTTCTGGGATAGTCACAAATCCATTCTGAATGCTTTGTTGTAGATTATGTATTATTCACTTCAAATAAACATGCAATAGATTTTAAATTGCATAAAAGTTTAATGGATCCAATTTTATTTATATCGATGAATATTTTTTGTAAATGTTGGATAAGAAACATCTAAGCATGTTTAAGCAGAAGAACACATCAAATATTTTTTTCAATCATCTATAACTCGAAAACTAATATGTAATGTATGAATACGTGTGATATTTTCACTCAAAAATAGATATGCATTTATTTTATGAATTTTTTGGACTGTGAACACATATTTATATTTAACAGTTATGAGAATGTTGGAAACTTTTTCCTCTTTATGACTTTAAAAATTATTTGGAGATAGGAATTATATGTTTAAAAATATTTATAAAAATATATAGAAATTCACTCTAAAGAATTTGTGAATGGAAAAATTAGTATTTCTTTCAATACATATGCTCGTATAAGTAATTCACATGAAACAATGACATCTATAATAGTTAACGATAATCTGTAAAAGAATACATAAATATAAATTTAATTTTGATCTAATTCATAATATTATATTAAAACAGACTAATTCATTACTCGGTTATTCTACAGCTATAAATTAATTGATTAATTAAACAATAAAACATTCTTAACAAATACTGTCAAATGTACAATAGTTGGAATAAAGATCCAATTTTATACATAAAAACCTTGTTATTAGATCTTTACTCAATGTTGAGGTAATAATTGTTAAGACAATTATTGTTCATATGTAATGTATCATTGATATTATAATGCATACAGAATGCAGCCGAATAACATGTAAAAGTGATTTCTGATGAAAAAATAAGAAAAAAATAAAATTTTTTTATTTTCGGCTTAGTTTTCAAGGAAATCAAGTTTGAATATTATGTACATTTCTATATAGTTCCGGCAAAGTTATACCTTCATCGAGGTATAATGCTTATCATATTTATAAACATTGCTTTATGAACAATCAGCTTTAAATACCACAACGAGGAATTACTCGAACAGGAAATGTTACATTACCATGTTTCGGCAATCAGGCGATTAGAGTACATTCGATATCGAAAAAAACATTTCAGCAATTTTGTAACTAAGAAATAAAGTTTTTTTTTATTCATTTTCCTTGTATTTTTTTCTATTCAATAGCGCCGTATAGATATTGTTTACAAGCATAAAACATACTATACACCTCTCAACAATCCATAATCTTACCGCAATGGCACATAAACGTAGCAAAATTTTTAAATTCAATTTTCTCGAAATCTAAGCGAAGAACGAAAACATTTTATTCTATATTTTTTTCCCATTTTTTCATCAAAAATTTTACATATTATTCGGTCGTGTCTTATATATAATAATAGACATAATATGTAGATATAAATAAGTTTATATTGAATATTTTTTCTATCCATTCTAGAACATACAACTATATTATATAATATAATCATTTTTTTGTTAATTACAATTAAGTTTTATAAAATTACGAATATCTTTTTATTTTATTCTTTAAATTTAGTCATTTTTATGACTATATTTATTATTAAACCAATAAACTTTTCAGAAATTTCAGTCAAGAAATTCATGAACTGAAAATTAAACTCGATCTTTTGACTTGAACAGAAACAACTTGTAGAATTGTTATGCGATGGTTCTAAGAAAATTGCCTTCCTGAGTTTTGATTGTGCGTGAGGAATACATAGAACTGGTAGAAAAACTATCAAACAATTACTCTTCTTTCTCACTTATTTGTACGAAAAGCATTCTCTAGCCTTGTATACATGAAAAACAAATATAGAAATCGATTAGATGCCGGATACACGTTGATCATGTAAATATCAAATATTGAACTAGATATTGCATATCTAGTGATAAAAAACAGCATCATCCATCTCACAGTAAACAGTAATAAATAATAATATTTTACTTTTCATAAAAATATAATTATGTTTTTTGTTATTAATAAAGCTGGTTTTGGCAAACTTTGTAATGTAAACTTGAGATAATTTAAACTTGAGATTGTAACAATTTGTATAGTGAGAAATAAATAGATTGTATACGTGAAAATATATTTTTACCTTCTATTAAAGAAATAGTTAGAGGTAATGCACATCATATCAAAGGAGTCCTCGAAATCACAAAGTTTAAGAACCGCGGAGTTAAAGAATCAAGAACTATCTAATCACGAAAAATTAAACACTCTGAAAATAAATCCATAAATCTCGCAGATGTGTTAAGTTTCCTAAAATCAAGTTTTTAGGAAAACTTGATTTTTCGCAAAGATCTTTCAATTTAAAAACATAAAACGAAAGGAACATAGTAAAAGAAAGGTTTGTTCCCTATCAATTAATCACTTTAAGATCAATTAATCAGTCTTAACCAGAACAATCAAGTCAAGGATATCAGATAAGCAACTCAATTCTGCACTCGATCATTAAACAAGTTTTTACTCGCAAGAGAAGTTGTACAATTTGAAAATTTCACAAAATTCGAAATTTGTAGAATATATATCAATGCTAATAATGAAACCAGTTCTTGTTCTGGCAACTAAAAGGTTCATAGAAGTAAAAGCACCATTCAAAATAATTCTTCTTGATATTATGATAAATAATACGAAATTAATGATATGAACTTGATAATAACTTTTTCATGGGTAGAATTTTCATATAGTAGTTATATAATTTCTATATTCGTAGCGATTTTATGATTATTTACGAAATAAAATAACTTCATTAATAAATCGACGGAATTATTATGGATCAAATAAAAAAATAACATCCTATATTAATGAAGAATGTATATGAATGACTGAATGACTGAAATATCTGTATATTGATTTATTTAAAAAAGAAATCGATCGACAATATTTAAGTTAAAAAATTCCATCAATTTCAAAATAATTATCACGTTGTTCCTTTGTTTCTTTGGAAAAGGTAGACACAAATACTACGTATATAAAAATATATATTTCATCGCTTACACCAGTAATATGAATATGACCTCGAAATCAATACCAAGTTATGTTTACAATATACATTACATGCATACAATTTCTGCGTGAACACTTTTTTGATAGTTTTAATTTCTATTTATATTTATTATACATATACTTATTTATATATAGGTATATATATATATATATATATGATATAACATATATTATATACTGTATATTATAAATATAATATATATATTATAATGTTTCATATATATATATATATATATTATATATTCATATATATATATATTTCATATATATATATATATATCCTATTTAATAGATTTTATTTAATAGGTTTTTATTTAATAACGACCGTGTGTGAAGCATAATGAGAGTGAAAAATGATACGATTCCGATAAATGATTGAAGATCGCGAGAAGCGGATTGTATAATATAAATGAGTGATAGTAGTGCTGACTATAGCTCACAGTGTGGTAACTATTACCTACAGCGGTGATAATAAGTACAGCCGGAGTCGTAGCGATACGCACTGTTGAATCACTCTTGAATTTATTGTATCACTGTCTAAATTTGTTGCATCACTGTTTTCCTCGCCGGCGACGAGTCTGTTTTGTAGAGACGTGATGGCGAGTGCGGATCAATTACTTTAAACTGTGAGCCGTTTGATTGCTCTGACATAGTTTCTCTAAAAACGGTGAAATTATTAAACATCGATACAGTGATCGATGCCAATCGTCTTTGGAGGACACCAAACATAACAGGTCGACGAGTTAACGGGGCCGGGAAAGAAAACAATAAACTATCGCGTCACATTAGTCACGATAGACTGTGGCAGACATTAGGACTTCTTGCTAGCAAAAAAAGACGAGTAATGATTGTCTTTATCTACAAATAGAATAAATTACTTTATATAATATATACGTCTTTTGTACGCATAATTCTAATATATTTAACATGTAGAATTATGGGAAAATGCCGAACAGGTATACTTATACATATATCACCAATTCATGTTTAACTTACAAAAAAAGAAGCAATTGGAAAATTTAAAAAAATTTGGACAAATGTCGTTTATACGATCCTAGCAATAACTTTTTTCCTGTTGAAATCTTTTATACAAAATTTCTTTAAATCATTCTCACCGTTGATATTTTTAATGATCAGGAGCAAGTTATTTAATTTCGAGTAATAAATATTGTAGTTTATTATTTTCCTTAACGAAATCTTTTTTTTTATAACGAAATCATATTTTTAATCGTGGTAACACATTTTTCTTTCCATATTATTGTGGTCGGGAAATATACGTATAATATATGTATAATATGTACAATACATATGTAATATATTAAAATATGTATGATATATCAACCTTTAGGTGACTTGGTATGAAAAAATTATAGTAATTTGAAAAAAAAGTGATCAATTAAAAATTTCACTTCTTAATCTCAAATCTTAAATATTGAAATGACGGATATCTTACATATTATGTATCAAATGTTCTCAATGAAATCTTTTCTTATAGCTGCTGGATAGATCGTGACGCAAAATCTGCTAATCAACTAGTTTCATCAGATTTTGTACCAGCCGATTACTTTGTGCATACATGAAAAATAAAGTACAGGTGTAATGAATCTTCCTCTACCAGAAAACAGAAAGAATTTTACATATATGTAAATACCTTACCATTCCTTCAATTATGATCGAACGTGTAACGTTATCTTTTATGTATCGTATTTTAAAATATCTTAAAGTTAATGGAAATCACATTGGACATCTCTTGTAAAATACGTTTAGGTTAGGTTTGAAGAAAAAGGTAGATAGAAAAAAAAAATAAGAAAATCTTCATTCTGCAAAGTACCACAATTTTATACCAGATCATTTGAAAGTCAACAGATAATACATTTTTAAAATTAGAAAACAACGATAGTTTTAAAAAATCGAGAAAAAAATAATAAAATAATAATAAATATTTGTCCTACAAAATTAAATAACTATTTTTCTTTATATCGGGAAAGATATAAAAAGATAACGACTATTGTGATGAACAAGATAAAAGGAATACTATACTGTTTTTTGGTGCATTGATTGCTATATTGTTTTGGGTATTATCGTTAATATAACTAATATAACTTGTATAAGATACTAAAAATTTTTTAAAAATTAAAAAGTTAAAAAGAATTTCAGTACAATAATAAAAAATTTTGTTTGAAGAGAAGGATATTTTTTCCTACAAGATTATTTTGCAGTAAAAAAAAAGATTATTTTTTTAATTTTTCGTTATTAGTATCCTATGAACTGTAGGTATTTGTGTAAAGTTTCAAATTTTTTTAAATTTTCCAACTTGAAAATTTCCTTTGTTATTGAGACTGATATTTGCGAGTATAAATTTATTCTAACTTATTATATTATTTCGATACAATTTTAAAATTCTTTGTAATTGTATATAAAGTTCTTCTAATAAAAATTTTAAAATTCCTTGGAACATAAGTTCCTTTATAGAATGCGCGCGGATGGAATCGACAGACGAGAATAGAAAACGTTAAATGAAAAGAAAATTTTTTTCATTAATTTCTTGTTGCATGTGTGTTTTTGTCGCAGAAAATGTCTATTAGTGGCACCAGAAACAATAAAAAACTATTTATTTTAGAATTCTATTTTCCATAACTTTCTATTTTTCCATTAACATTTTCTATTTTTCCATAAAATAGAAGAGATTTTCAAGATTTAAAATTACCAAAGCTATAAAAAAATAAAAAAGAAGGAAAATATTCATGTAATATGATTTACATCTTCAATTAATATTTTATTTTCATAGTTGAAAAATAACTAAAACGAAATTTATTAATTCTATTATTAAAACATTAAAACATTCGATTATGTACGTATGTATAAATTAAATTTATGAAATTAAAATATTAATTTTCAATCGAGGGTAATATTTTTTATGAAAATTATTTACATAATTACTATTACAATAATATTACATATATATATTATTTCTAAGCTTAGTTGAGCAAAATCTGCTAAAAACATATAGTGAAATTATTAATTTTGAATTTTCAAAACTTTTCAGAGTCAAGATATAACTCGGAATATACAAAAGTTTTAACACACTTTTAACTACAAATATATTGATATTTTATAACTACTAAATAAACTGTTAAGATATATGAGTAATTTCAAAATCTAGCATTTGTCATCATTTAGTAAATAAAATAATTGTCTATTTAGATTCATATTAAATTATATTAAAAATAAGTTTACATAAAAAAACTGCTCTATTAATTACTCATACATTTCTTGTTAATATTACTAATTTCGTTTCAAAATTGTTACTGAGAATTATTTATTTCTCGCATATACGAAATATTTGTCTGAACACGAACATGTAGTAAATATCTACTGTCTTGGATTTCTTTCACAAATTCAATTACAAAATTCAAAGAACTTATAAAATTTTTTAATTTTATAATTAAACTTTTTATAATAGACTACTTCTTTGCTTTGTAGACAAGAAATACTACATGAAAATACTCTTATATTATAGATATATTTGATATTTCTTTGTGTATGTTTTCATTGGTATCTTTTCATTATTACATAAATGATTATAACATTTTTATAAAACCCAATTCTATTACTTGTTATTATTTTATTATATAAGGTATTCCGAATTTAAATACTAAAACTTTGGAAGCATGTAGAAGATTGATAAACTATTGTAAGGAAAAATGTTCTTTAGAAATTTGCGTGTTTTTGTTTTGTTTTTTTTAATTTTTCTGTAAAATGTAGCAAAAATGAGAAAATTCCTAAAGGATTCCTTAGTTTAATTCTAAGTTTATCTACACGCTTTTAAAGGTTTAATATTTAAGTTTGGGACACTTTATATGGAAAAATCTTTATTACTGCTTTATTACTTATTTATTACTTATTTATAATGGCCAATTATTGTTATATTGTTTATCTAAAGTTTTATACGAACTTGGCAATTACTTTTGTTCTTTTCTATTTTTTTTCAGCTTTCTCTACAGAATTTTTTTCCTGTTTCTAATATATTTTTCAAGATCTTTTCTAGATCTAATTAATCCTTCGCTTCACTTTGTTTTCACCCTCTATTTCTTTACTACCTTTATGCTTTTTCCTTTCTCTTTTCTTTTTAAGAACAAATGTTGAAATCTCCAAATTTATCGGCGCAAGCATATATATCTACTGAAATATTATTATTTGTTACAAAATGAAACAACTAACGTACATAGCTTTGACTATATTACTATTATAGTATTACAGATTTTTCTAAAATTACAAAGCAATTACTAACTTGATACTTCATAATTTTTCGGATTGAAACGTATCGAATAATGAATATTTGTTACATGCAAGTATTCAAATTAATGTTTATTAATGAAACAGACGGAACATCGCTAGTGGAACTGCCGAAAATCTCCTGTATACTGTTCTATAGAAATTACGCAGTAAAAATTACGAACTTGATAAATAAATAAATGTAATAATCGAGATTAAATATTTCTAATTAAATCATTACATCTAATAATTTAGTTATTGAAATAATTGAAAATATTGAAAATATAATATTTTTTTTAAACTATTTATATTTATATATAGAAATAAAGATAATTTTATATTTTAGTAAAGTTAGGAGTTTTAATTTGTTATTTCAAAATAAAATATTAAATTTTTATTTATAATATTTATTTATAAAAATAAATAAATTAAAATTTTATTCAATGATTTTATTACTATGAAAATTTTATTCAATGATTTTATTACCTTTTTTTGCTCATTTAAATGGAAATATGAGAATATGAGGTAAGAATTTATATTCAATTTCGGCATAAAATCTATATTAATTCTTATTTATATTATTCTCATTTAATTAATAAACATAATTAATATAATGATATTAATGATAAATCAAAATAATAAAATTAGTGCGATTATGGGATGAATTTATTTATTTTATTTTATTTTATCTTAAAAAATTATTGCAATTATTGTAGTAATTTCAATATCAAAAATTGAAAATAATAATCTAATTTAAAAATAAACGGTATAGAAAATGATAATATGAATTTAAAAATTAGAATTTAGATTAGAACTACATTCGATCATTTTTGAAAATTTGATTTTAGTTATTGAAATTAATTTATTTAAATTATAAATAATGAAAGATAATTTAAATTAACATTATAAAATTTAAATACAAAACTATACATATAAATTAAATTATAAATCTTTTAATTAAAAATTAAATGTAATGGCTGTAATAGATTTTAGAAATGTAATAGATAATAGAGATGTTCTAATTAAATTATTTCGAAATATTATTCGCATACATATATCTTTTTAGTGAAAATGTAAATTTACTTTTTATCAACATTTATCCAGAAACAGAAAGAAGAAGAAACTTCGAGGCATATTTTATCACCGCAATTTCGTCCTTTTTAATTATAGTTAAATTGCACAAAGTTACGTAAGTTACACATGTTATATATCATGGAGAGGAAGGCAAAATGTACACGTTCGAATAACCTGTATCGCTTGACTAAATAACTGCGAGCTACCTGTCAGAAACAGGTATTAACGTCAAGCGATAGGAACCCAGTAAGAGTATTATAGAATAGGTGAACGAAAATATTTGTGTTTTTCTTTAGTTCCATAAAATTTATCAAACAAGCCGCATTCGTCTGATCATGGCCGATACATTGCTTATAGGCGACTGGAGACAGAACTTATATCCCGGTTATTCACGGTTCAATGGATCAAACTTGCCTGAACTAGCTATTATCTCGTGTTTTTGACAAACACGACAAACTTCCGTTATCACTTTTGTTTCCTGCTTTATAGAGAAAGGAATATTTATATTCTAATTAACAATATAATATTACTATCAAATGGTTTACTTTTATAAATCCGTTATAATATCTGCAATGCATATTATTTAAAGTTCCTGAATTCAACAATAATGCTTAATCTAACAATAATAATGGAACTAACAATGCATTATCTTTTCTTAAAATACGATATTAATAGTTAAATAGTAACAAAATATGTAATGATTTTTATGTAATGGTAATATATATGTTTCTTTCGATTAAACTTACAATTAGTATTATACAGTATGTACTATATATAACGTCACCTGCACTTTTATAAATAAAATCATAAATTCATTAGTCAATGCATAAAAAAATATATCGACATTCTCTATAAAAAGCTATATGTTGAAAAATTAATTTAGGTAATATTTTAATTCTAATTCTATAAAATCTATCGCGTGAAAGACAAAAAGAATAACGTTTCTTTTTAAGATCATTTCTTCCATGATATAACATATGTATTACGTAACTTTGTGTAACTTAACCTTAAATAATTAAAGGATGAAATTGCGGTGATAAAATATGCCTCGAAGTTTCTTGCATCGTGTAGCTAGGTAAAAAAGTATGTTCAGAAGTGTAAAGAACATGACTTTGAAATGACATTGATATCGAAAAATTTAAGTTTGACATATAAATTTATCTGTATCGAGATCTTAACTAATAAGATCGTACTGAAACATTCTAGAAGATTTAATTATATTAAGTATATAAGTTATTATTATCACAGTAAATGTTCAAAGTGCTTCTACGATGATACACTGTCTGAAATGAATAACAAGCGATTATAATGATCTTTCGATGGTTTCCGAAACAATAGCAACAATAGCTCTAACTATTTGATTTCTCATATCCTCAGATGTAATCAGACGTTCGTAATCTGTTTGTTTTAATTTTCCCCACAAGAAAAATCTATTGGAATAAGGTCTAGTGAACGCAGTGGCGATGCAACAACTTCATTACGACCAATCCATCGATTTGGAAATTTGTAATTTAAAATTTACTTGACGAGGCATATAGAATGAACCGGTTAATCACCATTCATATCACATTCTTAGACGAATGATACATCATGCATGAACATTTCTAGTTCATCTTGCAAAAATGTTGCATACTTTTCTCCGTTTAAAGCGTCGTTTATAAAATACGCATCAATTATTTCATTATTCAAGATGCCGCAGATTTACTCTCCCGGTTTTTGTTTCTCCACTAATCTTGCAGTGTGGATTCTCGGTTGACCAATAATGCATTTTTCTTAGATTCAACTGACCATGATTGGTCAAAGATTGGTGAAAGATGGTAAATAACACTCTTTTAAAGACTGGTCACTTTCGTATTGCTGCACACCTCATTAAAAAAAATGCATATGATTTATAAAATCTGTTCCGTGTAGATCTTGATGTAGAGATAAATGATACGGGTGAAAATTTTCTTCTTTTAATATCTGTATTATGCTAGTTTTAAAAATGCACTCAAGTTATCTTAGACTTACATATATATTTTCATTAACTTCAGCTACAATAATTCCTTTATTTCTTTCGTTATTAATAGTTTTAGTTTTCACATATTTTTTCACAATACTGCCAGTTTGACGAAAATTGATCACCTTTATATGCATTTCGTGATGGACATTTACGATTAGGAAATGTATTTCTGTACACTCGAACTGTTTCTCTCAAACATTGGTCACTTTTACCATAAATAAATATCATATCGATATTTTCTTGTGTTGTGTATTCCATTATGAATCACTGACAAATTTCTATACACTAATCGGAATTTCAAGCTGCTAGAAGAGATTATCATTGACGATGTAATAAACATTTTTATTCATATTTAGTATAAGGTTCTCGAACGGCGCGTCAAGATTTGTAATCTCGAGAGAGAGATATACGTATTATAATCCGTAATTATATACGTATAATTTAAATTTTTCGATATCAGTGTCATTTAAATGTCATGTTCTTTACATATCTGAACGTACTTTTTTACCAGCTACATAATGCAATAAAAAAAAAAAAATAGCTTTATGGGGAAAAACATACTGACTTTAAAAAGTCTTTGAAAAGAATGACTTAAGGAAAAAAAAAGTTCTTATCAGTTATACATCTTTCGATACTATTCACGATAGGTAAAAAATATTTTTTGTATCATCACAATTTGAAAAGATATTTAGGTGACCTCACTTAAATGGACCACCTTGTCTGTGTGTGTGTGTACACTTATACTATGTATATACTTATTGCTAGTGCTTGTTCTTATTTGCTCTGTGTATTTGTATGTCAGCGGATGTATGTGTACACTATGTACCCACACATTAAATATGTTAAATAATGTTAAATAACGTATAAATATACACTATAGTTAGTATACACTATATACATTAACTTCTGAACATTATACAACATACACACAAAAGACAAAGCTTCTGATATTAGAATTATTTTAACACCATGTGCATTATTTATTTGAAAATTTCTTTGACAAAATTTTTTATCAACTTTTACAAAAATTGTTGCTGATAATTGTAAATGATAGAGTTTATTTTATATAGACATTTAATAAGAAACCTTTTGCTCACTCAGCTTATTTCTGATTAGTTTCTATATGTGTATTTTGAGTTCTATGTGTATTTTTCATGAACTCAATATTTTTAACTATTTGCTTTCAGATATTTTTATCTACCTCTGGATTCTATTGAATTGTAAATTGAAACATCAACTAATATATTCAGATAATTTCAATTTTTGATATATCATGATGGTATTATTAATATAACCATATGTTATTTATTTCACTTTCAAAAGTTTAAATAATTTGCCGTGAATCTATACATCCAATAAATAATGGGGATCTATGTGAATCTATACATCCAACAAAAAATTGAATAAAGATTCTATTTTATCCAAAGTTTGAAATTTTTAATAATATGAAAAAAAAGCGCTATTGAAAATGTATAATTCAAAAGAAAGACAATGAACTAGCATTCATATTCTACACGAAATATTTTTTAATGCATTGGGAATCAATGACAAGGAATTCTTCTTGAAGTTATCCCTTTTCCTTTCTTGGAATTTGCTGGACGAGCAAACTGCTCACAGGCCGATACATTGGCTTGGTGCTTATTGCCATAGGCTGATATTCAGAGTTATGGAGACTAACAATTGAATTACTTCATGAATTACAATAAAAATGATAATAATTCAATTAAGTTATAATAAAGTTATAAAAATTATAAATAATTCAGTTAATTAAGTTACAATAATTCAGTCACATCGTATTTCATTATATTATTATTCAGTTTTTTCATTTAATTAAATTATAATATAATTCGTAATTCGTAGATCTTTCATTCAATTAGATTATAATTTAATTCGTTTTTACAATCGAATTACAATAATGAAACGCAATTTAGTCGAGAATCAGAATTAATATTTAAAAAGTAAAGAGATGCAAAAAAGCAAAATTGAGCCATAATAAAATTTAGAAAATAATGTAAAATTTTCAAGGCGAAAAAAATTAATATCAGTGGTACGTGCTATTCATAAATTTATTTATATGATTAGAAATAAACTTCTTTATTATATATGTTTTAAATAGCAAACATAAATTAAAAATAAATAAATTAAAAAAACCTTATTTACCTAACTTACAATATATATCAGAAGAAAGAAATAACAGCAATCATCAAATGTACTTGAAAAAAAATTATTAATAGGGAAAATTAAATGAAACATTACTTAAAAAAGAAATAAATTTTGAAAAAGACAATAGTGAAATGAAGTAGAGCATTATCTAATGAAAACAGAAACCAAGAAAGAACAATGTTTTTTACTAATTATTTACAAAATTATCACATTCATTGAAGTTATCAATTATAACAACAGCCAATTTTAAAATGGTACTAATATATACTCTTCTTTCAATTTGTTTTAATATTGCTTGATTTTGAAAGGTTGATCATGGTCATGTTCTTATAAGAGATCCTCTCTACAACTGCAGGTGATGGAAATGATATATTGTATTTAACGAAAATTCTTTTAATTAATTAATTGATGGATATCTATCAATAAAGACATATCTTGCGATGATTGAAATATTGAAGTACAGAGAAAAATTTAACAATATCGAGTCACATTTTGAAATTCTAAGTAATTGTAATATATTGTAATTCATTTCAATTACATTGTATTTCAATTATATTGTAATTCAATTAAACTCGTAGTTACAGTACCTAGTCATTTAATTAACTTAAAAATTTGAATTACGTAATTGAATTAATATGTTATTGAAGTACAATATAATTAAATTGTGTAATTGAATTGATGCAATTCTTTTTTCGTTCAAACATTCTTCGTTAAAACTCATAAAAATGTGCATATCAAATTGGCCTTGGTAATTTTCAGATATGTTACGTATTTCAGATTTACACGAAAAGGATTAAAAATTAGTTAAAGAGATAAGATGATTACTGATTTAGTAATTAAATAAATGCTTCCGTTTGTTATTATAATATAAAAGGATAAATATGTTCAAATATTTTTTAAATTTTTCTAATAAAGTAAAAGAAAGTTTAGCTGATATATAAGATTTCAAACACATTTCTACCCCCATTTTTCTATCCGCATCACGTAGAATAGAAGTATTGTATTTTTG
This sequence comes from Tetragonula carbonaria, assembly GCA_032399595.1. Classification (NCBI taxonomy): domain Eukaryota; kingdom Metazoa; phylum Arthropoda; class Insecta; order Hymenoptera; family Apidae; genus Tetragonula; species Tetragonula carbonaria. Next base: position 18,747,928 of record JAUCRC010000004.1, read on the forward strand.
TTATATCTCTCATACGTTATATCTCTCATACTCAAGGAAGAATTTTCTCTTATAAGTAGAGTCTAAAATTTCCTCAAGTTCAACACAATGCAAATTTCATCAATCTTCGGATAATTTAAAAAAACTGTCATTAGAATTTATGTTAACATTGTTAATTTTAAAAAAAATTTCGATTTTGTTAAATATCAGCCGAATCTTAACGAAAGTGATGTGACTTTGTAATGTTTCATAATATGCCCATCTTACCCGAAAATGACTGGAATTTAAGAATCTAAACAGTATAAAAATTAAGTAAAAACTTCCATGCCTTCCATATTCCTTACATTTCTTATATAGAACGTATTAACAATAAATCAAATGTATTCTTAAGTGAACTTGAGGAAATTTTAGACTCTACTCTTACAATATTTTAGATATTTTAGCATTTTATCAAGCATCATATACAAAGTTTAAATTTATCACTATTTTAATTACTAGTAATTGGTAACTTATAATTAGATTAATATAAATATAGTGCTATACTGTTTTTATTAAAATTATTTTATTATTAATCATTAATAAATTGATTTTATATAACACCCAAGATAATTTTTTCAACATGTAACTCTATTATCACGATTATCTTTATTTAATTATCTAGGTTCTAAACGAATATTCGTGTCCGAATTGTAAAATATTCTGGAATAAAAATATTAAATTCTCTTCAGCTAAAGTTCTAATGGCATGTTAATATCTTTATTAATATATTCACTAAAAGATTTCCGCAAAAAGTGTGGCAATTACATAATTTTGTTTGATATAATTAACATTTCAATTCCAAGACAAATATACCCCAGAGAAATTTTAATGTGAATTCTTGAAAATTTGTGCACAGATTTTGTTCAGTCGAAGTACGAATATCACTATTAAAGATTCCGTATAAAATATATTGTATTTTATTTCTATACTTTTTTGCTATAAAAGACATTTTACTTTTAATACTGATAATAATGGGACTACAAAAATAGATTTGTTTAAAATTTTTCATTTCTATATATATAAAATAAACAAAAATACTGCAAAATTAAATTCTCTGGTTCAAAATTTAAAAAAATGGTATGGAAGAAGTTAAATTGCCAATTGCATCATTAAAAAGAAATTTTAATATAGAAAATTCCAAGAGTTCAGTAATTCTGTTCTGAGGATATATTTTATGCCTATATGTATGAACTATTCAATTATGTATACAACGTACTTCCATAATAAATTCTGAAATCTGAATTACGGAACGAAACGATTTAATACAGCGAAAGAGTAATCATGAATAATGTAAATAACAATCTCGTAGTAATTGTGAAATTCTCTGTAATGCTTATATTATATTTAGTGATATTAATTATGGAAGTGTTCCGACAAATTTTTGACTTAAATAATGTAATTATTAGGTGTATTTTAATATATTTTAGTACTAGTTAAAAAAATTGAACAACTTCAATAATTCAGTAACATAACTTTTAAATTCAATAATTATTTAGCTATTATTAATGTAAATAAATAAAGTTTAGTGTAAATAAAAACAAGAATTTGTATTTCTCAATGTGCAGAAATTGCATTAAGATTGTAATGTTTTGTGCATTTTCAGATATCATTGGCATGATATTGAGTCATTTTTCGGTGAAAGGTCTTCATTCGAAAATTTTATATCGTTCATGATGAAGTTTTAGAATTTTCATGTTTTCAGTTTATGGAAATCATCTATATTTTGCAATAGTTGAGATTATATTATAAGTTGTCATAGAAACTCAACAAAACTTAAAAAGTTAAAATTTCAACATATATACATAAAATTCCATAATATTTCATTATATATATAATAAAGAAGGAAAGTTGTATAATTAAGTATATATATAATTACAGAGAGGGAAAAACTATATTAATATAAATATTTACTAATTTATTAATAATGTTATATATGTAGTATATAATATATATGTTGTATCGAAATTATTATAATATGTAGTTATATTTTTAGTTATTTTTACTTGTAACAGATGGCCTGTTTGCTGGAAATGCGTGAACAGGAAAGTATGAATGTGATGTGAGAAGCACAGCGTCGGCATCGAGCGTTTGAAAAGAGGAAAGTCGTGCGAATGGAAAACAGAGGGAGGCAAAGTCGTGAAAGAGCGTTGAATGAGAGTGGTCTAAAAGAGTCATGTGTGTTGTATAAAAGAATTAATTGTGTCGTTTGAGTTTATTTGAATTATTGTTGTTTGTGCTGTTTGTCTTATTAACTGTTGTTTATTAACTGTTGTTTTGTTTCCGTTTCCTCCGTTACTTAATACAATAAATATTATTTAAATTATATCACTACATATATATATATATAAAGAGAGAGAGAGAGAGAGAGAGAGAGAGAGAGAGAGTATAATAAATATTCTTCGTATATAGATAGTTACTGTAAGATTGTAATAATATTTTTATATGTAAATATTTATATTAATATAATCTTTCCCTTAATTATATATAATATATAATATATAATAAAGCATATAATCTCAATCTAATCTAAAAGTATATATCTTAAAGTATTTTAAGTATATACTTTTTAATCTGATATAATGTATATAATATATAATATGTAATAAAGTACATAATATGTTCCTTAATTATATATAATATATAATAAAGTATATAATTAACATTGAATTTTATATTGATATAGATTCATTTAATTTAATAAATTATTATATAAATTTAAATTATCAATGAACATTACACAATTATTACATATTATACAACATTTCATTTAAAATATTTCGTTATTACTATCTGTTGGATTATATATGCATATTTAAAGCATAAAAATAAGCTTCTAAGTTTCTAAGCATATTTAAATGTTAAAAAGTTTGGATTAAATGGATTAAAAAGTTTTTCATTGTTATAAATCCTTGGAAGCATTTTTTTAGGTAAGATGTATATTTATCTAAAATAGAAGATAGATGAAGATTCTATTTATTGTTAAATGCATAAATTCTTTTTTTATAAATAAAATTTGTATAATGTTTTCCAACTGGATTTTCATTTTTATTGTCTATAAAAATTGTCTAAAACAGGGGATTTTATATTTTAGTAGTCTTATTTTTGTATCTTTCATTTATTTTACGTCATTTTGTTGATTTTAACTTTATTTATTATTATTATTATTTATGCTTTTTTATTTCTCGGAATTTTATTCCGATATTTTATAGAATGCTACTATCAAATCCATATCCTACCATTTTGTCGCCTCCATTTTTATAAATAATTATAGTTGATATAGATACTTCAAAAGCAACAGTTCTGTTGTATATTACTAAAGAAACAATATTCTTTACAAAAATTTTGCACGCATCATTGTTTTTGAAATATATGAAAATTCTAGAAATCTCATGTCATGTCGTGATGTAAATCTGAATCCCGTAATTACCAACGAGCAATTCACGAATATTATTCACGTATAACACTGACAAGATTTTCCTGGCATTCTCAAATCTCAGTATTCATTAAATGTGTTTCAAAATATCAATCCTGTTTTTAAGATTTCCAAAATTCCTGAAATTTTCAAAAATGTCGACACATTCAGGAATTCCGAGATACACAGAAATCCCGATATAATCGACAATTCCAGCTCTTTTGGCGGCAAACCTTATATTAAATTATAGAGAATCTCGATAATTTCGGGAATCCCAAAATTCGCGGGAACCTGTCCCATTCCCAGAATAAATTCCCGTCCCGTCTCGTTCCAACAATTTTGGGATCTCACGCATCATCGGAATCGCAAATATTTTTCACTTCCTGAATATCTACATACATAAATACATCAGTCTATAATAATTGGCTCATTGATTGTTGCATTTGTTATTTATTAGAAATAAAGAATTTGATTACATATCAATAAGGTTAATAGATAAGCAACAATAAAATAGTTGGTATAATCAATTGTTGATATAACCAGTTGTATTAATTAATGGTAATACATTTGTTAACGCAACATGAATAATGTTGGTGATAGAGAAAATTATTTCAGAATCACGATTTGTCAAAGAAAACTTTTTCCAAATAAATTTTTTATATGGCAATGATTCTACGTAACAAAAATCGAAAATACAATAAAATTTTTTTATATAACACTTTGTTCTCGAGAAAACTGAGTTTGAATATTTTTGAAGTATACATGAATTAAATAGAATTCCGACTTAAACAGAAGTGAATAATTAACAAAAGATTATTCTATAGAAAAAAGAGAATGAAAAACGTTTACACAATTTCTTCATAAAACGTTTCGTTTCCAAAGAAATTCGATTTAAAAATTTATTAATTACACTTATATCACGGCAATTTAATGGAATACATATGTCTATTTTCTTGAAAATGAGGCCTTAAATAAAAAATATTTCATTTCACATTTTTCTTTTATTTTTGCATACAAACTTGTATCAATAATTTATTACTTCTTGTATCAATTATTTATTACTGTTCAATATAGATATCAATTATTTATTACTGTTCAATATAGAATCAACCAAATTTTAAAACTCGACTTTTTCCAAAACGAAGGCTGTAATAAAATAATATTATTCTTTGTTTTGATTTACTTTTTTATGCATACTAATCTAATATAGTAATAATAGTTTGTAAACTAATCTAGTATAGTAAGAGATAACATTGCTTTAACATGTTTGCAAATAAATATGTTTACTTTCCTTTAAATTGTGAAATTATAATATTTTATGCTAAATATTCCAAACAATTTCAGGTACATACATTAGTCGAAGACATTATTATATGTTCATAAGAAATATAATAATTCACATATTTTCTCGAGTTTCCAAGTTTTCAAATCATCGAAGTATTATCACCGATATAAATAAGGAATCACAACATGGATTCCTTAAAAAGTGCAGTTTCAGATATTATATTTTCTATTAGATAAATTCTCACAAGGATACATATTCAGAATACAAGAACGGCGAATTAATAGAAAAAGAATTAGGAATTCACTAAATCTTTAAAACTATATCAGAATTTTGAATTTCGAATTTGTAACTTATACGTATTAAAATACAAATTAAATTCTTTAATAAATAAAGTTTTTTTTCAATTAGTATTTAATTAGTAGCAAAGGAACAATTAATCAGTTAATATATTTATTATATTAATCATTCATATTTTTAACATAATAATTTTTATTGTATTAATTATTTATGTTGATATTAATATTACAATATTAACAAGCAGTAATTTCTCAAATTTGTTTGCAATATTTATTTTAAAATTTTGAATTATTCCTACATATAACAATTAGTAATAATAAAATTTTATAAAATTATACAATGTACATTTAACAAATTGTTTTCAAAAATATAAAAATATAGTGTAAAATCATTTTATTCAATGATTAATTTTATTTATTTCATGCTAGATCCTATTTATATTGAGTAATAAGATAGAATTAATTTCATACGATTACTGCATTTTTTAAATTTTGCACTATTAATTATTATTTATTAATTATTAACTATTTTTTAATTCATAAAAGAAATTTAGAGATTGTATTTATACATATAAATATACTGAATAAGTATAAAAATATAAAAATATAAAAATATAAAAATATAAATATGAAGATATAAATGAATTAATGTAGTAAAATAACTTTTTAGTATAAATGTAGTAAAACAACAGAATAGAAAGAGATTTACAAATAATTCTACTGCAAAGAGAAATTCAATCTTTTAGAAATTGTATTTATTATAAATGTATTATTTTTCATATCACCGTTCTGGAAATATTTTTATTGTAGTTTAAATTTTAGATATATTTGTAAATAATAAATATATTTATAAATAATATTTATAAATAATAAATATGAAATTACTAAAATGCATGAACAAGAAAAATAAAATTTTTTTTATTGTTTATTATACATTCACTATAATTTTGAAAATAATGTTTTATTTTGTCTATGAAAATAACAGAAATAATTAAACTAGATTTGCTATTAACACTATATCACACATCAGATGAATTTATAATTCTAAAGAAAGTTATTTAATTATATTTGCATATTTATTATTATTATATTAATTATTATATTTGCATCCTTTAATTCAAATTCAAACAAATTCAGTGTCTTTCACAATATATGTTTTATAATTTTCATTTTTACGAAATTATTGTTAATTGGAAAATAAGGTGAATTGGTAGGAAAGTATTTTGCAAATGAAATACATTTCTGTCTTTGTCTTGCATTCTATGGAACGATGTAATTCGTATCCAGTAAATTTTATCTCTTCTAAAGCATTTTATATCCAAGTTTCAATGAGCGACATTCGTAAATTTAACTAGGTTGTTAATTTATAAGAGACATTTATTGAGAGAACAATTCAGTGAAGCCAATATTCTGCAATGCATATAAACTTTCTGTAATTCCATTGCATTCTGTAAATAATGTCATTTTGATACAATACACGACTCTCTCATACATCGCAGATATTTATCTAGAAGATAAACCAAAAATTGTAATCAGTTTAATTTAAATTACAAAAGAGAGAATTTAAGTAAAAGAATTTAAGTAAATTTAAGTAAAATCGAGAGGGATATAATATATTTGTGGATAGTTTCTGAAGTCAGAAATTCAGGTTCATCCTTATCATTTTAAATGACATCTTTAATAAAATAAGAAATTTAGTAATTTAATAATTAATTATGCAATAATAAAATTTAATAATTTATTATGCAAAGCTATTTGATATTTAATAAAATATAATAAAACGACATTTTTGTTTACTTAGAAAAGGAACTATGACGATGTGGCTACGTGTCAAATTTCTGAAGTATGTATACTTCCGATGATTTCCTAGTTAGTTGTAATATAATAGTTTTAACGGCGCCAGACAACTAACAAGGAAAGTTCTGATAACATAACTGGAAAATTTAAAGAAAAATTGTAACTTTACACAAATATAGTTTATATTCTGTAGTGATAATAACGGAATAATCTTTCTCTGCTTGTTGAAAAATAATTCTAGAGATGAAGACAATCATTCAAAAAAGTTTCAACTTTTTATATTGTCGTGAGTAATTAGAATAGAAGTTAAACTAAAGGTTTTCTATGGTCTATAGTATGATGATGAAAAAAATTTCAAAAATTAAGAAAAAATGTAATATATAATTTTACGACATTGTACAATAACACAATTTTTAATTTAATTTTTTTTCTGTATCTCGAAGTCGGATTTTCTACTATAGTGCCAAACGCATTTATACCAATATAAATTCAAAAGTATTGACGCACACATTGAAACGTACAATAAATCCCGCCTCTATGCAGTTTTATAAATATTCTTGAAAATATGAAATATTAAGATTTCTTTCAAAGGGTGAATCGTTATTCAACAGAGAACAAACTGTTACAGACATTATACAAATTATATTTGTAAAACATTTCAAATTCTTTTGAATTTTCTAACTACTGAATTTTTCTTATAAGTAAATATAAAATACTCCCAATTCCATATAACGTTTACCTTGTAAAGGCATTTTTCACAGACAAGCAAATCTGAGTAATCTTTAAGGATCAAAAGTCTTTATTACGTATTTTTAACGCTCGGAATTTACTTTCAGCGTTACTCAAGGATTCATGTTAAAAAATTAATATTAATTAATAAACAGAATTGGGTAAAAAGTAATCTAATTAATAATTAACGATTGTAAATAATATAGAATTAAAATATTAATCATTATTAAATAATTAATAATCACTGATAAATAATGATAAAGAATCAAAATCATTATAATCAAAGGTATTTATTAATGTATTAATGTAATAATTAGTGAATCAAAAATGATGATTAATTTAATAATCGTTAATCGTAAAATGATTATACTTTTGATTATATCAATAATTTATTTCTATTGACACTTTATGTATTTTATAGAAACTACATAATTATTATTTGCATTTGAAAATTGTTTTGCAATATGCACAATTTCAATACTTCATCATCTGTAATTAAAAGTCTCATCTGTGTGTTGTTATTGGTAATTCTTGAGTTGTTATTGGCACAATTTTCCGTATGACTTGATGAAAATGAACTTTAATAATAAATTTATCGAATGATCGAAATTTTGAAATCCATTATGATACATTGATTCTTATATCAAAAATATATCAGAGTATTATAAACTTAGACAAATTACTATAAATTCAACAATACTACAATATACAACAAAAAAAAAAAAAACGCGTAAATATTTTCTCTAATCTTGAGGTTTACTAGTGAGTCTAATATTTAATCTGCAAACGGTTTTCAATAATAAAATTTAATTATTGAATAACATCCTAGGTTATAGCAATGTGAAGAAATAATTTCGTTACGGATTGTAATAAAATATAAATTAATTATTTAATGATTTAAAATTATTGATTAATGATTACAAATTATAAGAGTCAATCAAGATTATTATTAATTTATTTTAACAATGATTAGTTAATTAATGATTACAATTACTACATTTAATAATTAATTAGAGAAACAATTACAAAATAATTTATTACCGCCCAACTTTGGTTATAAATGAAATAGAATGGAAGATAAATATTAACTAACTTTTCTTTTCACTTGTCAAAATTATTATATTAGTAATCATGTAATAACACATAATTTAATACTAATAGTATAACGGATGTCAATATTATCATAAAATTGTTAGAGAAACTTTTAATATATATGAAATAAAATATGTACGTTATAAAGTTTCCTTAAATAAAACATTCGAAGTATAAGAATCTTTTGACATTAAACATTTTAAATTTTTAATGTTATTTAAATTATGTTCACTAGTAGCTTTTTCAAATATTTTTCTATTAACTATTGTTTAACTAAGCTTTTAAAGTATAATTTACTTAAATTTGTAATTTTTAATTTTATATATATATATATATAATTTTAATTTTATATATTTATAATTTTATATATATATATATATATATGTGTGTGTATAATATATATATATAGAATACTTCCAAATTTACAGATTTTAACTAACATCATATTAATCCACAGTTATTTTAGAATTTATAATTTTATTGAAATATTATTTCCTTCCAATCTCTTTGAGTAATTTCAAATAAAATTTTGTTTAGTTTCTTGAAAGTAGTTAATTTAATGAAAAAATACGTATTAAATAAAACAAACATTAAATGTTTTGCAAAATGTTCTTCATTCAAAACATTATTACTTCATAAAATATATGTAAGAAATCAATTTTTTCAGTGATAAGGAAAACATATAATTATATTATATTATATTATATTTAAGCATGTGGAATAATTATATTATAATATATTATATTTAAGCATGTGGAATAATTATATCATATTATATTATATTTAAGCATGTGGAAAATATATTCAAGCATTTGAACAATATATGTATTGATATATTGTATTATACCATATACCGTAATATAAAGTTAACATAATTGTAACGTATTGCCTCAGTTTTCGCAATCAGTATTGCATTCATAATTAAGGAAATATATATTTTAATATTTTAATATTTTTCAACATGAAAAAATGATATAATTAAACTAATTCTTGGATTTTTTAAATATTATTTAAATTAATAAAAAGAAGCGCGTAAAATAATGAGGCATACTATTGCAGCGTAATAAATGAGATAATTTAGTCAACAAAAGATCATTGAGTTAAAAAAGATATTAATTTTGTAAATAATATTTTAAAGAAGATCTATTGAAGAGAGATCATTAAGAGTTACTTTTCCTCATCAGCTACATACAAATTTATAGTCAAATAATGCCTACTGGTTTACTATAAGTAAAAATATTCATTATTGTAAAGAAATTTATATATAATTTTTCGAAATAAGATAGGAATAAATAATAAAAAATTTCATTTTTTACATAAGTTTTTAATAAAAGTTTTAAATAAATAACAAAAACAATTTCATCTCATAAAAACAAAAAAATAATTCTCATTTATTTAAAGTAATTTAAACAATTTATTTATCTTTAGATTTAGAGAATAAAATAAATGGAAATAAATGTATTTACTTCAGAGATATTTAATAATTTGATATTGCAATAAGTAGTAATCTGTCATTTACTTTGACCAAGTAAAAATGAAATCTGAGAGAAATTAGTAATTAAAAAATTATATTCTCACCTTTTACGGAGTCAATTGATCGAAGAAAAAGCTGTAAGCTGAATATTCTACAAAAAACTACAAAATAGCAAAAGTGTACCGTTCTGTTACTGCTTGCATGTATGTTCCACTTTTGTTTGGTCTTTTGTTATAAATAGGATCTATTTCTTTTATGGCATAATATAGTATAATTATTTACATAGAGATTTATATAGAGTGTAATCATTTCATATTTGGCAGCTTCATAACTACAATCTTGCTTTAGTATATAAATCTGTTGTAGCAACTATGTATATGTGAGAAAGAAATACAATACGGCGCTATTATAATATCTATTTTCCAAAATTTTCGCCTAATGCAAATGTGAATAAAATCAGCAAGGGGAAGTGTTGCAAGCATGTATGAATGTACGCGAGTAAAATATATTACGAAGCAAGAGTTCTAAATAATTCATAGATTTCCGCAACACGTATAAAAGCGGTAAAATAGCTTTTAGGTTACATAGGCTATACAAAAATGAAATTTACTGTAAAAAATTATTACGCGATTATTTAAAATATATTAGATTATTTTTTGTCCGTAAAAGATAAAAATTGAAACATTTTATTGGTACTCATAAATATGCTATTCAGCTTTGTAACGATGCTTTAGATTTTGTATATATATGTTTCTAGTATTTCAGTAATCGAAAGTATAATTTGTATTTCCATAATAATAAGTTATATTTTCGAAGGAAAAATAGCATACCGTAACGAATTTCGCGATCCTGAATTAGGTAATTATTTTTCTTGAAATATTATATTCGATCTTTATCATTCTCGATACTTCAGAATTTTTTTGCCTTCGATAAAAATGAGTACAACGCATCTATGTTCTTAGAATTGCCGTTGCTAGAATAGGCCATGCTATTTGGATGATTTGCAATTTAGAATGGTTTCAAATGAAGCAATTTTTTCTGCCTTAAATCGTTTAAGCTTGTAAAAATTCACATTCTGAAAATCAAATTTCATAAACGATTTATCGTCCGAACACTTAAAAATCACATCACTGTACCGTTTAAGCACCGAAAATCAACATTTCGATTGTGTAATGGTGCGTTTAAACCTAACGAACGAATGCTCATTCGTCTCCCAAATTCGTATTCATTTGTTACACTAATACTTGCTTAGTATAATAGTATAATAAACGATTTGACTACTAGCATGAATGAGTACTAGCATGGTTGAAATAGGAGACGAACGATTCGTCGTTTGGTTTAGATACATTATAAAGATATCGTAATGTTCTGTAAATTAGTTTATTGTTTTGGGATTAGTTTATCTTAAAATTAATTTGATAAACAATAAAAATGTGACAATTGTGATTAAAGTACTGTAATTTGATACGTCCCTACAGATCTTAAACTTTTTTTCTATCTTATTCTTTCTTAGTAATATAAATTTACATGATCCTCTTAAATTTCAAACAAATTAAAAAATTATTTCAAATGAAAACATATCTGCCAAAAGAAATTAAAATATTTTACCATATACATATTTCTTTTTCTTATTGTCGCATTTTTATAATCTACAAACTATAATGCATAATTTTATATTGCCGATAGTTGTATTGCAACAATTCAATTAGATATCAAAGAAATAAAGGGGAGAAAGATATTTCTCGAAAAATGCGCATAATTCGAAGAATTCCTCAATTTTAAACATTAAGATTAAATATTCTAAATTTCTGAACAATAATATTATTAATATACTAAATCAATGTAACTTTAAGTATTTGCAAATGCAATCACTTTTAGAGAAAAATAGTAATATGTATTATATTGCAATATTAAGATTGATTTCAAATATTTCTGAGAAAAAGTAAATATCTAAAATGAAGCCTCAATATCTAAAATATTGAAATTTGAAGAATTGTAAAAGATTTAATCAAGTTTTACAATTTTCTATGTTTTTTTTATTATTTATGTTATTCACTTCTTATTTATATTTTTATTTATATCATTTATATTGGAACATTTCCATGTATACTGGAATATATTTTTATATTGCTGAAAATATAAGTTGGTTGTGTATAACATATTAGGGGTTGTAACTATACTTCCTTATCAATTGTATACTGGCTTTCATAAACATTCACGATATGTTTATATTAACTGACAGAATACATTACACAACATATTTTACTAATAAATTATTTTTGTAAAATTTTGTAATTGTGAATATAAATATGAAAATCGTGTTTTTTCATCGTTCTCAGTTTTTGAGAAAATCAACTTCGAAAAAGAATGCATATTTTCAACTTTGAACAGTTCTGTGTTTTAATTTGTGTAAAAGTTACACAAATATCTTTTCAATTATACTTGATAAATTTTTGAACTCGATTTTCTCGAACATGTAGAATCACACTCTGCCTAGTTGCACCACGATTTCAGGAAAACCTTGTATACATTTATGCTCTGATACTTGTCCATTTGTTTAATCTATGGTATCACCATAGATTAAACAAATGGACAACTATCGAATTGTTATCTATTTTAGAGATTTTTTTACTTATTGCCGTCTAAATATACGCGAAGAATAATGTAATGAAAATATTACTCTTTTTCCTTCCTCTATTTATATTAATAAATGTGTAGATATTTAAACCATGAGTTATTACAACAACGATAACTTAATATAGAAAATTAAAATTTTTACATAAATTACGAGATTTATGTTACAAAATATGTATATATATATACTAATTGTTGATTGATTGATTGTTATAGGTACAGAATTGATGACTTTTTGTTTTCAATAATGGTATATTAAATAATCAATAAAATGGTTAATTTTATATATATATATATATATATATATATATATATAAACACATATATTTTCGCATAGACAAAAAGTCAAATGAGAATATTAGAATAAAAAAAATAATACAAAATCTTTTTATATTTTTTATAGAATTTTTTGCAGAAATTACCTATATAAGAATTACCTATATAACAAAACAGTAAAATTGCAATTTACGATCTCAAGGAAATAATGGATAATAATTGAAATCATTCCTTTGATTAATCATCTTATTGTCTAAAGAGTTTGAATATTTTGTAGAGTATTTTTTTATTTTATTACATTAAGGTTTTCTTTCATAAATTTGTTCTATATGTCAACTTTATTGGTAACAAAATGTTCACGTCTTTCATTCGGGGCCTTAATCTACATAATTTGAAAAAGTTTTAAAGTTTTTCTATAACTAAGATTATAAGCGCCTGAACATAGAAAGTGCTTTTATTGATTATTCATTTTATTGATTTGTTCATTTTTTATTTCTTTGTTGAATTTTTATTCTTCATAGAGATAAAGCAAACTCCGAGAAACAGAAGCCCATGCTTTCGATTGTTAATCTTCTGTAACTATTTTAATTTTTGTTTTTAATTATTTTCTCAACAAAGTTATTTTTTCAACAAACATATTTCTAGTGAGTGGATGAAAGAATATAAAGAAGATAGTTTTTAAATCGAGTACGATTTTGTAAGTCCAACTGGATGAAATTATACAAATTCTCATGTTCAAACTTTAACATCTAATCTGGTATTGTATTTTGTCTATTATAACTTTGCTTGAACATTATAAGTACTTTTTTGCAAAATTAATAATCCTGATTAATACTCTTTCCTCTATCTACTAGAAACATATGTTGCGAGTAAATTCCTATTAATCTTACTAAGATCGTTACATTTTTTAAAATAAAAAACCGATTACAATAAACAGATTGTGTACAGTATGACTTAGTATGGGATTAATAATGCATAGTTTTCAAATAGGTTCGAACATCTGAAAATTATGATATAAAATTATAATGCTTATGATTATGATTATGATGTATTATGATATATATATGTGTAACAAAAACATACAAAATTCGAACAATACAATATCGATATATATTGAGAATATATATCGAGCATATTCGAGAGTACATCGAGTGAAGCGTAAAATACACAAAGTGAAGCGTAATAAACTGTCGTGTCTACAAAAAAGTCATTCAAAAGCTATTACTAATATACATAATGTTAGTTTTAAATCGAACATTTATATTATTTCCGCTACTATTGAAGTTAAAAAAGAAATGATGAAATGGAATTTAAATAATTTCGAGGTGTGAATTGGGAATTAACAAAAAATCCCGTGACGACTTTTTTCAAGGTCATTATGTCTATTTTGATATATGAACATCCACTTTTTGCAATGCGATGTTGTAGTCGACGTCAAGACGAGTTCAACAACGTATATACCACGATCTTAAAATGATCTTGAAGATGAACGAATTAGTTTTACTTTAAAGAATAAGTAAAAGTGTAATAAAATGAGAACGAATTACTTTAGTTTACTATAATATTTATTATATTTATTATAATATCATTTATAATATTATCTCATTTTGTTAGATGTTAAAAATGCTAGCTGTTCGTATCAGGACATATCTACACATGATAAGTAAATAATTGAATGGCAATACTTATGGCATTTCCGTAATGGTCAAATATCACAAAATGAACAATTAAACGCACACATTACTCGAAATATACTATTATAATATTGTTTGAACTACATTGAAGTATAAAGTAAACTATACTGTTATAATATTGTTTGAACTACATTGAAGTACAGAATTGCTTTGAAAGAGCTCAGAGTTAGGATATCGGGTAGTAATCAATTATTAAATAGTAATCGTAGTAATCGTAATCATTAATCAATTTAGGTCAAAATAAATCAATACGTAATTAATTTTTAGAATTTTTAGAATTTGTATTTATTAATCAATAATTTTTAAATCATTAAGTGAGCAATTATTTTATGATAATTTATGATCTAATCATATACTATTATATCTAATCTATAATAATGTGTTTTATAATCGTGTTATTTCTTATTATTACTGTAATACATTCAAACGTATTAATCGCGCAGGATCGTGCTGTTCAATATAACTAAATGTTATTATTAAATCGCTTACAGCTTAAGTAATAGACCAACTAGAAAGAATATTTACGTGTTTTTTACTGTGTAGTAGTATTGCATCTGTGTTATTGAATTTAGAATAATTTGTTAAAGTTTATAATTCTCTGATATATTTTTGGTACAAAAATGGTGAATTATACTAAAAAATCTCAAAATTTTGATCATTCGGCAAGTTTATCATTAAAGTTCATCTTCATTAAGTTATACAGAAAATTGTGCCAATAACGACTGAAGAACAATATAGATGAGACTTTCAACTGATAAAAAATTTTTTGAACACATCCTGATAAAATTGTACAGTGATTGTTTACAATGCAAAACAATGTAAATAATAAATGTATAGTTTCTGTTTATATAATTAAAATTAAATCATTGAAAACTTATAGATCGAGAGCCATTAAAGTACAATTGACATTGATAACAATTAACATATGTAAATGTCTCTTCTGTAAAACCTTACAAGGTCACCTTACAACAATCTTCAAAGTTAGATTTTGAAAAATAAAAAAATCTCTCTAAATGTCGTTTCTATTTCTAGTCCTTTTATTTCTGAACTGTCGATTCTGCAAAAGTTTCCATTAAAAAGTCAGCAATTCATAGACTATGTATACGATAAAATCATATCGAAACAAAATGCATTTGCGACAAGTATTCGCAAATATTTTATGAACTTGTTATAATTTGTTATAATGGAACATAATAAGCATAATAAGCAATCATGAATAATTCTAAGTGAATTCCACTGTAGACACAAGCTTACAAACCTAAACAATCATCTGCAACAATAATAGATTATGGACGATAGAGAAGCTATAAAAGCAATATTCTTTGCAATCGTGATATATAGTTTTATATAACCGATGATTACAAACTTGTATTTTCTATTGAAAAATATGCAAGAATTACTATTTCGATGAAATAAGTGTTATATGTAAGTAAAGTGTTTAACTATACTTTTCTCCAATTATGAAGAAAACAATAGAATATTTTTTATTATCTGTAAAATATAAATTGTCAAATTGAAATTGATCGTCATCAATACTGGATATTTAATACAGGAATAGAATCATTATTTTATGTGTAACTTATGGATAAAACTTTTTAGATTGAAAGATTCTAATCAATTGAAAAGCAATGCATTGCTATATAAATTAGTTAAAAGTATACAAATATATCAGCGTAGAACGTACACAAGTACACAAGGGAGATTAAATGATAAAACATATCTATCCATAACAACAGTTTCAAATGTTAGACGATATAGTTTCTGTGGCATGCTCATAGCATCGGTGACTCCTTATCACCAGTGCGTTCAATGCATAAAGCGTAAAGTTCGTATCTCATGCATACATTCATAGAGGCAGTGGAAAGTGCTGTGGTAAGAGAACCGAGGCGAAAGTCATAACTTACGGTGCTCCATCGTTGATCTCGTTCTCTCCTCTATTCTCTCTTTTTCGCTGGCAAAGTATCGAAATACCCGCGAAATCACCGAAGGGTGACTGAGGCACGTATGACGGGCAGCCGTGGCTTTTGATATGCCGTCGAAGCGAGCGCGAACCGCTCAAAATTCCATTTCCTCGAGAGAATTCATTCGCTCCCTTGAGTTCATTGAAAAATAGCCCACTTACCACGCTTCGTGGTCTCTTGTTACCATAAATCAATCGCGTCTTTCTGGTTTTTCGCTCCTCATCTTCTTCTTTCTTTCATTCTTTGCCTCTATTTCTCTTATGATTTTTCTTTCTTTTAGTGTCTTGAACTATTTTAATTTTTTAAAAGAACAAACTATCAATACTATACCCAATCTAATTGTTATAAATTAATATTTCGTCCTGTAATTCAATTCATCTAACAGATAATTAAATATTAAATAATATTAAATAATCAATGGCATTATAATAAAAAGCAATAATTTAAATTGAACGTATTATTTATTATTTTTAATATCTGTCAAAATATAAAATCATTAATTTTTTTGTTTCAGATAATTTCACTTATATCTTAATTACACATGAATTAATTATTACATTGAACTAAATGAGTAATTAAATGAGTTTCACTCGTTAGATAATAAGGATTATTTATTTTAATATTATAATTATAAACATTATATATACATATTATTATAATAAATGAAATAACTTCCTTTAAAAAATGATAAAATTATAGTAGTTTATTTTATTCCGAAATTCTATGGTAAATGCCATGCTATTCTTCATAGTCTTCAGAAAATAAATATTTTATACTTGCTAAAGATATATTTTCTAAAAATTTCCCAATTCTAAATTTCATTTCCTGAACTATTTATTATAAATATAATATTTATAAAAAAAATATTAAGTCAATTATAATAAATTATAATAATAATATATATGAGAGATAATTGAAAATAATTAATTGTAATCATAAGATCTTATAATTCTAAATTTACAGTTATTTCGATATATTTTTTTGTTTATATTATTTCGATTTTTTTACTATATTCAAAACTAATTCAAAATTAATTATGTAAAAAACATACAAAAAAATTAAAAAATTATGAACCATTTAATCTTTCGTTATATTAAAGAAAAAAATCTTATTTTTAAATAATATAATTAAAATGAAAAAATAAAAATACTAATATTACGAGAAATAGTATTCTTACTTGAATAATTTAACTCTAAGAAATTAATTTTTCTATTCAGTTCATGAATATTACGATCAATAATTTCGAATTTATTCAAGTCATACTAAAAAAATCGTATTATCCTACATTAATTGACTTATCCTGTTGCCCCACATTAATCGATAAATAAAATGAAGCAAATTATGTAATTTTAGTAAATTTTTCGATTTTTTGACTCTCTTTCAAATTAATTTTGTAGGTTCGTGTTGATTATTTTATATTTTTATATCTTTCTTCTATAAGTTTTATTTTTTATTTCTTTTCACATTCTTCTAAAATGTTTGTTTTTATTGTGGCTAAAAGACTTATTGTATCTGAAAAATTTCTGTATATTATTATTTATATGGAAACAAAAATTATTGCTGAAAAACGTTTACTTTTCGCATGTAATAGTTACTATATTATTTGCTTTCGCAAGTAATAGTTACTATATTATTTTATTATTTCTAAATTTTTCTCTAAAATATCCACGTTACATATCAAATAAAATCAATAATTAATATATTTTTAAGAAAGTAACATTCACTGAAATGTACAAAATGCACTAGAAAATATTATGTAATATGTAGTACAACGTATCTATCTATCCAAAATATCACTATTTTAATTAATGTTTAACTACTATATAAAACGGATAAAGAGAGAATTAATGCGGTTTTTATGAGTAAACACATATAAATTGCATCTCGAGAAATTAATTCATTTTTTTTTTCTTTCTAATAAAATTTTAATGTTTATATGCAGAGCTCAAAAGTCAATCACCGTGACTTACAATGGCTTGTATCATACATTACAATAATTTGTACTAATTTCGACTTAAATATATTGGCAAATATATTATACGTACGTATATTATACGTTGTTCTCGAAATCTCCAGTCAGTGAAATAGTTTAATTATAATATTATATGATTATATCATGATTATTATTATAATGACCAAATTCTCCTATCAACTGAAGACTTTCAAAATAAAAGAGTATGCTAATTGTTTTAATAAGAAATGAATTACAGTGATTGGGTTTTGGATCCTTCATATAATAATCAAATAGACTAGACTTGTAAATTTTGAATACACAAATATTAATAATCATACAAAGCGCGTCGGAATAACGTACAGAGGACAAAAGATGGTTCTTCACAAAGAAATAAGAAAAAAATATAAAACAAAATAAAATAAAAATAAAAAAAAATTTTTTATTTGAAAAATATTCGTTCTTGTGAAAATCGACTTTGAAGATTTATTCAGATTTTTAATTTAGCTAATTCTAAATACGATAGAAAAGAGTAATTAACAGGCTAACCTAGATGCAAAAGTAAGTAAAAAATTTAAAATAAAATTTTTTTCATTTAAAGACTTTCATTTAAAGATTTCATTGAGAAAATAAACTTCGAATATATTTCGTTAAAAATTGCTTTGGTAACATATACTTGATAAATTTTCAAATTCGATTCTCTCGAAAACGAATTCTCAAGTCAAAAAATTTTATTCTATATATATATTTTTTTTTTATTTACTGTGAAGAATCATCTTCTGTTTGGTTGTGCATATTATTCCAACGCACTCTGTATTTATTATAATTTTCATCATTTCTATAATAAATAATTACTGGTTGCATATTGTATTATTTTATATTATGTATTATGTATTATTATATTATGAACAAATTTTTTATTTTAATGGTTTTGATAATATTCACAATTAATTTTTGTCATTAACTTTTTTCACTATTTGTGGTTTTATCAAATACTATCAAATAATAATCATATAAGAATATAAATTTCTAAATGATTATTTACGAATTGATTATTATTCGAAGAAAATGAGATGTAAAAGTTGTAACTAAATAAGTTATAACTACGGTACTCTTACTTTCAATCGTATTTCTCATAATTTTCACGCTGCTTTCAGGAAAAATGATTACTACATTTTCTCTTTTTTAAGAAATGTCAGCTTATTTTTAACATCTTTCTTTAAAATCCTACATTTACTATCTAATTTTTTTTAGATACATACATTGTATGTATTGAATGTAACATAACAAGGAAATACAATGAAAGGTATAAATAAATCAATGACGATATAAAATTGTCGACAATTTGAACGGATACAATTTGATAAAAGAAAATTCCATTACAATTTGATAAACGATTCCCTTGGTCTCATTTTAAAGTAGAGCTCTTCGCCTCCACTTTGACAGTCCTAAGTCTGTTTTCTTTTTTTTTTTCAAAGATGATTTTACAGCATTTTACAGCAGATGGGAAAGTAAGGATACTTTTCCTTGAAAATTCAAACATTAATTCTAACATTTTAAATTGTCTGTTTTAATATTTCAAATATTTAAAAAATTTTTTTCACGACTATCCACTATAATCTTCAAGATCAAAGTCTTTCTTTTACAGTTATCCCTTAAAACTCTCGAACATTAGGTGCAGAAACATTAGTTCAAACATTAGGTTTGAATATTTGATGAAAAAATATTAAGATCTCATGGATTTTTGTTCTCTAATATTTAAAGTTTAATAAAATGATGAAAGAAATCGTACAGTCGAGTGGTTCTCAGAGGTTCTTTTAAAGGAGAAATTTCAGTCTTCGTGGATTTAGTCCCAAAAAATTTTTTAAATATTTTTACAGACTTTTAAATTTTTACTTCTCCACCCACCATATGAGAAAAATATTATCGTAGAAAAAAGCGAATTTACGACTATTAAAATTGACTTCACGTTGGATCGTTGTATTATTTTCTTTTTTTACGAAATTTAAATTATCAGTTCTAATGATCGAGCATTTCTTATCATTACTGGTTTAATTATGTTCTTTATTATAAAATATCAAGGGAATTATGAGTTCTAGAAAAATAAAATAAAATATAAATACTTTTACACATTCACTATTTTATTTTATACAACCACAAAGATTGATAATTGAAAAAAAAACAAAATTTCCCTATATTTTTATTTGTGTTGTTATTGTGTTATATTTTTATAAGAAATAGTTGTTATTGTATTATATTTTCACTATATGACTTTACCACATGTTTGGATGATAATATTTTAGATGAAGAGAATTCATTAGACAGTTTAAATGTATTTATATTAAAAATAGTGTAATATGTGAATGATTGATATGGTGAATGTAGAAAGTATTCGTATATTTGATGAAAAATTGTTTATATTTTAATAAAATGTTATTATGTTTAAACGACATATTTTAATAAATTCGTAAAAATATTCGTAAAAATATACAAGTTTTATGAATCGTTGTAAAGGAGAAATTTCAATCTTCAGAACTGTAGAGATAAAATATAAATGATATTTATTTAATAACAATTTACAAGTTAGTGATAAAACAATAGATAATTAGACAAAACAAAGAACACAGATTAATAACTCAAATGAACTCTTTTTTAACAATACAATCAATTCCTTTTTAACAATTTTCTTGACTCTTTCTCTATCGATTCCGTTTCCAACTGGCTCGACTCTCTCTTCCTTTTTAAAAAGAAAAACATCCCACGCCAACGCTGCATTTCCGCACCACACTCACACCTTTCTCTTTCACGCATTTCTTCACACTAGAGATTATACTTTAACGACGACCTACAATAACAACCCACGATACTAAAGGACCATGATTTAGTTATAAACAAAATTGTTCAATGCTCTTTAATAGAGATCTTTGAATTTATAAAATTTTCTACAAAAAAGTCCATTGTCAGTACTATGAAAATAGAGACTAGGTATATCTTTTAAAATGGGTTTAGATAGACTGTTCTACGATTTGTTTTTACGAATACTATAACAACTACAATAGTTTATGAATTTAAATTAACAGTATCGATAATTTTTTTTGTTTAGCACAGTGTTCTCAAACTTAATGCAAAATTGTCGACAAAATTAAACTTAGAAATTTTGTAAAAGAAGAATCATAGAACAATCCAATTTATTCCAATATATTCATTTTAAAATATATCTAGTTTTCTAAAAATTTCTATTTTTCTTTTCCTTTTTTTTTTCTTTTACAATATGAGTTCGTTTCCTTTAAGGAAAAAAGTTTCTTCATCATTTTGAAGGGAAACTTTTTTCTCGAAAATTTTATAAATTCAAATATCTTTATACTTAATCACTAAATCACTAAAATATTTTTTTATTAAATAAATCAATTATAGTCTTAAATATTAAAATCCCTGCTCTACGACCCTACAATTTTATTCCCTGAAATTTATTATGTGATATTGTCTTATAAAGTTATAAGAGAATATATAATTAAAATTATAATTTTTCATCGGTCATATACTGATTCTTTCTACACTTACTATATGTTGAATTACATATACATTACATGCACATTTACATGAATACAATTACATATATCCATTAAATATATTTCAGATCTGCCAAAATTGTTCTTATTCTTTCAATCTTAAATCAGCAAGTGTGCTCCATGAAATTGGTATACATTAAAGAAAAAAAACATCAATTGATCATTTTACTTTACTTCGTAAAGTTCTGTTAAATCGGTAAAAAGTTATAAGAAGTTTTCATCGTAGATACGATTTTCATAAAAATTTGTCTCGAAAATCGAACGAGCTAAGCCGATCAAATTTATTACTTTCCAGTTTGAGTTACAACCATTATGAAAGAAGAAAAACTGTCAAAACGACCATCGATCCTCCGTCACGACAGCTCCTTCCACAAGAATGAATTAAGGATATAATGGACTGATTCGAATTAATCATTGAAAATTGAGGGTACCATAGACTGATTAAGATTTGGCATTGAATAATGGATTAGCGTTCAAGATCTTCAAAAGTAACATCAGTCAACAACCCATTACTTCAACTATTCACTTATTCGCGTGTCAATCTTTTTGAAAAAATTTTGTGATAAAAATCTATATACGTCATTGCATTTTACGTTTGATTGCTCGTACATATTTATGTGTTAAAGCTGCAAATTTTTTTGCAATTATCTTTCATTAAATTGTCAAAATAATATATTTACTGAAAGGATTTTGCTTTTTATAAGATAATAATATAAAATTATGCCGAACTACAAAGATTGTTAGAAAATGTAAAAATTGTAAAAATTTCTTTGGACTAACAGTAAGTCTAATGTTGAATAATAATCGTCCACTGCTGTATATAACGAGAGATCGTTAGAAATCTCAATTTCTACGTTAATTAGCAAACAAGTACCTATAATTGGAAACAATGATGAACTAACTGCTCCTCCATTTTAGTATATCGTTACATAATATATACACTTTAGTAAATATATTCTCGTTCAAAAATCTTAAAACAAATACATTTGTTTCAAAATTAGAAGAATTGAAAATTGAAAAACTTTATACAAAAAAAAATCTGTCAAGTATTAATATATTAACAATTGCATTACGTGCAAAAAATGTTATTATCCATTAATTATAATAAAATAAAAATGTTCTAAAATTTTTGAATACATACTGAAGTTTTTACTAATATTATTTTCGAATATGTTTAATCTGAAAATAACACAGGTACGAATATAAATTTCGTTTATTCCCATGAATATACACATAATTGAACAACTTCATCATCTACAATAAATACTGAAGCACAAGAAAGGAAAAGAACTAATTTTAAATTTTTTTACATTACCGAAACTATATTATACAATCAAACCTTTAAAAGATTTCTTAGGAAGAATAAAAATTTGCATCAAAAAATTTAGAAATGAAATTTTATTGAGGACGTTAATGACGTTAATTGGAGGGTTATAATAATAATAAAAAATGTTTTTAAATTTCTAAGCGAGAATGTACATATATACAATTTAAACAGTCAATATTTATAATTCCTTTCTATTCGTTAAAAATCATACAACTACAGTAACTCTCATTAATGTTCAAACATTTAAATATTTAAACACTAAATGTTGAAATTGTTATAATTTTGTAAAAAAAAATCGTGTAACAATAAACTTGGGCCTATTTTAAGCTGTAAATTTTACTATCAAAATATATCATTTATTTTATTCTATGTAGCTATGTCTATATAGCTATGTAACTAAAGATGTCTTTACACTTTACACTATGTATGAGGATAAAGTGAAGATACTTTTCTTATAATTATCATAATTTTTTTCATGATTCTAAATCTACAACAAATTTGAAGATTGAAATCTTCCCTTTACAACTACTTTTCAAAATTTGCTGTAAATTTAATTTATTTTTTCACCAGTTTATTTGAATATTAGACGAAAATGTTCTTGAATTTTCTTAAATTCAAGAATGAATTTTTGTTATCTAAACTCCAATATTCAAAGTTAAATAAAATGGTGAAGAAAATCCTATATCAAATTTTCAGGTGTCCTTGTAATATGAAGGCTTCAACCTTCAAATTCACAGTTTCAGTTTTCAGTATAAAAAAAATTCTCAATGGTTTTACATACTATGACGATATAGCATTTTTGAGGAAAAGTCCTTATTTTTTTTATCCGCAATGAAATATAAAAACACGGTTTCAAGCTTTAAAATAAGCTATAATATTATTTTATTTTTGAGTTATAATATCGAGTTGTACTCGTAGTAAGAATTATGGTTTCGATTTGAAAGAAAAAATAAATTATAGTCCTATGAAGTATGAATTTGAATTTTCAATTTTAATTATTCTAACTAAAGATTAATAAATACAAATTATATATAACGCTTTTAATGATTTATATCTGACACGATATACCATGTTAAAATAACTAATGATTGTTGAAGACTAGAAGAAGAGAAAACCGTGAGATAAAAGGTTAATGGAAGTCACTGTATTTTGACTGTATGTATGTATAATCGAAATACAATGTGAACCAAATCTGGTTCCTAGGTGATTTATAAATTTTTTAAATTTTTATATACACGCTAAGAACATAATATATAAAAAAAAATCACAAATTACATATTGAAACCACTTGAATACGATTCTGTTTTTAAGATTTGTTGTGTTTTTAAGAGTTTTGAAATAATTTAAGCCTTGTAAAAATTTTGTTCTTGTCACTTGTAGCAGCAGTTTCCAAGCGTAAAATTATATTGAATAAATTGCATAAATTGTAATAACATTACCAACGCTCGAAAGTGATTCATCACAATCACAAGAATAAATAATTCTGTTCCGACACTTCTTTTTAACAATATAATTCTCCTTCGGTTCGGGCGATTTACTACAATTCTAACTATTAGAATTATGGGTACGAAAGACGTTAGGCTTCTTGTCCACATAAAATAATTTATTATTTTAGTTTTGGATAAGGATAACGGCTCATTTTTTTTATACACAAGAAGTTTTAGCGTCTATCACGCTCTATCGCGGCTATTGTGATGCGATAGTTATTATTTTTCTTGGACGCTGATTCACGTGCCTGTTTAGTGTCCTCCAAAAACGGTTGACATTGATCGTTGTATCGATGCTTAATAATTTCACCGTTTTTAGAGAAATTCAGAGCAATTAAACACCATCACTTTTCTATAAAATAGGCCTGCTGTCAGTGGGGAAAACAGTGTATTAGTCAGTGCAAGTTAGTGCGATATTAAATTCACTCACATAGTGCATCATACAATCACTGTGTTGATACAATCACTAAACTCAATTACGTCAGTACGTATCACTGCGTACGTAAATACGTAAGTGCGTATTACGTCAGTGCATTACAATTCGAGCTATAGTCATTATTATCCCACTGAGCTATAGTCAGTAATACTATCGTTCATATATTACACAGTCCACTTCTCACGATCTCCGATCATCTATCGGAATCGTAAGATACTCTTACTATACTTCATACAGTCGCTATCCTCCTTAAATACAAGCGCGCGAATCGTGTTCATATCGTTTGACGCACTACCTTGATGTATTATGTGAGTGAAATTCTATAATGTACTTCTCATTGTATGATGCCAATAAAAATGAAAACATGTTACATATTGATGTGTTTCATCTTTGTATTGTCCATATACATGGTTTTTTACTTACATTATGTCGATATACAAAGGATTAAATGGGATTACTTAAATACCTCCATTGTTTTTAGAGACATGGATAAACTTTGATAACAGTAATTATTCAGTAGTAAGAGGGCCACAATATGACTTTTTTTTAAATGGAAGGGTTTCCAAGATATATCATTCCCACTTTTTTAAGTAGAATATATTGTTTTATAGCGACATTCTTTATAAAAAAGATGTATTAACGTCGAGAAGCTATTAGAAAATATTTTAATCTTAATTCTGTAAAATCTATCGTATGAAAGACGAGGAAAGACAGGGACAGCATTCTTGTGTTCATACTGTGTTTGTCTCTTATGCATATATTTTACATAATTGAAATTACAATATCTTCCAAATAGCTTTTGAATTAAAGTTACAATATCTTAATAGCTTTTGAATGCCATAATGCATCGATTAGTGGATAAAAAAAATATATCATTGCATTTAAAAAAGTGGAGGTAATTTTGAAATCTTTGAAATCTCTTTACTTACAAAAAATCATTAATTACCATATTATGGTAATCTTTCAGTGTTGAATAACTTTTATTAACAAAGTTTATCCATGTTTTTAAAAACAACAGAATTATTTAAGTGATCTAATTTAAATCATCTAATCTACCTTATATTGCAGTGTTATAAGGTAGTGTTATAAAGCAAAAAAATAAAAAGGAGACAAAAGGAACATCAAAATAATAATCCATCTGAAATCCACTAATGAATCCATCATTCAGTAAGTCAACCTTTCAAATTTGTGCCATACGAATAATAAAAAACAAAATTAGAATATAAAATTATACATGTAAGATATATATATATATATATATATATATATATATATATATATTTGGAAGCATTCATTCTATATATATATATATATATATATATATATATATATATATATATATATAAATAGAATGAATGCTTCCAAAAATTATTCTCCGGAAAAATCCTTCTGATGACAAATCTAGGAAAGCCGAAACAGTATCTATCGTATAGTAAGGGACAAACGGATAGTACAATCCATGGTACATGATTCTACATGTAAAATTAAATCGAAAAAAAGGAACAATATTTTTTCGACTCGACTTTTCGTTTTCGAGAAAATTGAATTTGAATATTCTATCAAGTACAAGTGCATTGGAATATCTCTCGGGTATAGTATATTATTTGTTATGAATATTTATCTATTTGCAATAAACAATTGGCCGCTGACATCTCTTAATCCATTGCATTTCTTATGATATTTTGTTAAAGTGATACTGTATACAGAAATCAATATGAATCCTGTGCTAAAAGAAAAACTAATAAACGCTTTTAATTTAAAACATCAAAATTATTATGTATAATTAAGGACGTCATTTTGAACAGTTATCTAATGTAATGTAATTAATTAATGCTGATAATGTTAATAAATGTATTATTCATAAGTCGATATTTCTTATTTATTAGTACACTTAAATCTGAAGACAGTCCAGTATACGCGTACTCGATCGAATTTTTAATTAAAAATTTGTAATAAGATGTAATTAGCTATCTAATTATATAAGTCTATAAGTATATTTCTATAAGGTCCATAATTTATTAAATAATCATTAAATCAAGCGTAGTACAACACGCAACAATTCCACGGACAGTATTCAGTAGTAGTAATAGAAAAACATACTCTATCACTTTAGAAGTGTAATTTTTGTGAAGATTATTCTATAGTTTACTTGCACAGGAGAAAACTTACTGATTTGTATTTTAAAATGAATGAATATCAATATTAATGATTTTTAGAGTCATATTTATTCAGATCTTTCACTTTTAACATGTTCTTGAAGTTTGGCAATAACTTCTTGAAGTACTTCCTGAAGTATACACACACACACACACACACACGAGTATGTATTTACAGTTGTTGACAATAAGGAATCGTTTAATGTTATAACTATTCTAATACTTGTTCCACACCCCTACTTACCATCAACCTACAGGTTTATTATTATTATTAAACGAGTATAAAATCGATGATTATGTATCTGGAATGTATTTTTCTTTTTGATGAGTTCAATTATATTCATAAGGTAAAATATATTGCAATAAGATCAAAATACTAACATATACATAATAATAAAATAATAAAATAAAATTGAAAATATAATACAAGTCTGAATAACACATTCTAAAGGATCTAAAAGTTCTAGAAGTTTAAAGATTACAAAATTTGGAAATGTTGCATAAATGTAATTTGTACTGTGACTTATCCTTTATAACAACTGATTATAAAAAGTTGCAACGTAACGGACATTAAAAACGTGCTTGAAAACTTGATGTGAAACATTTTTTGAAATTGTTATTTAAAATTATTATTTAAAAAGCAATATATTCTATATTCATGTATAGACTATCTTTATCTTTATACAATATACTATCTTTATATTTGAAAAATCTGAATATTTGAACATATTCGTTCCTTTATACTAAGTAACGTATACATTTATTTGATTGACGAATCAGCAATGTGACTGCCTTATCTCTTCAGATAACTCTTAGACGACTCGTCTAATCTTCGAACACCTGTCCACTAAACTGTCTTCAAATCACAGGAAAAGGAATTAGATTGAAGGAGGAAATCCATACCATTGATTGCCAATGTACTGACCTACAGATTTATGACAGAGGAAGTAGAAACAAAGGCCTGTTAAATGTTAAATATTAATTGTTAATTTGTGCCTCTTTCCATGTTGATTTTGTCGAAACGAATTTACTAAATACTGAATAGAAAATTAATTTTTAGAAAAATCTATATTACTTTGATACTCTAAAAGCTGACATTTATATATTACATATATGCGATTTAAACTTTGTCATAAATTAAAAATGTTAAGAATATGCACTAGCTGAAATGTTGGTTTTGAAAAAAGTTATTTAGAGAATTTATATTTTGAAGAATTAAAACAGTCCGTATACTGGATGATCCTTTATATTGTAAACTAACATTTAACTTCTACGCTTTGCAGGCTCACCTGTATACTAATACCAATTTATGCTAATACAAAATCACCTACGGCATGCTTTGATGGTCATGCATTACATACATCTGTTCATTATCTTTACTTGTGCCATTATTATCTAATTTACAATTTAGTAAGTCGTGCTTTCTAAGACTCGTAACACGATCTTCATTTTAAATGAAAACAACGAACGTGTGTATCAATTAATGCCTCAGTCCTATCATTGACTACTAGGATAGGCCGGATTACCGACAAGATATATGAATAGACATTGATCTTACCAACTTTCGTGAGCCGTGATCTGAAATACCGACATACTAAAAACTCACTGGTTTTTTAGCACACTCTACACTTTAAATAACGGAATTGGGGAACTAGTAAATGCTCCAATAACATGATTTTTGAGATCCATTGCGGTGTTGTTAAACATTCAACCGAAATATGAAACTAGTAACTAACCGAAATCATTCTATTGTAAATCGGAAAGAGCTCTATCCATCTTTTACGGATCACTTTTATCAATATATAGTAAATTGAAATTTTAAAATTATTAACACATGGCTTTATGTATGAATGATTTATATTGTATTAAACATTTTTAAAAACAATTTTTAACTAAAATTTTCAACTATTTTAAATTATTATTGATATTAAATTGTCAAATTTATGTTAAATTTTTAACAATTTTATTATAATTATGCAGTACATTGGTTATGACAATAATATAAATTCTATAATTCATTAGATAAAAATTATGGTCATTAAATAAAATATTATTCGAAATTTTTCTATAAACTACCTATCAATATTATGATAATAACAAAACTTTGTTATTTATTTAATATAAATTTTTAATATTTCATGAAAATTTAATGAAAAATACAAACATGTTTACGAAATATATTCCTATAATCTCGCAAAATCGACCAATGTTGAATGTGTTTACAAATTTAGTATAAAGGGACACGTTATGTGGTGCAAATTACATTTTTGCAGATCAAGACTGAATGTAGGAAAAAAACTTATACTTTACAATTTCACAGAACTTTATTAGAACAAGATAGACTTTTTACGCGAAGCTTCTTGACGTAAAAATATATATATCTTTCTCTGATGTACTTTGATCCTTGACCGAACTTGAAGACGGCTGATAGCGCGACGAATTCCTAACAAAGTATTTAAAGAGACATAGGTTTCAAATTTCAAAACATACCTGAAGTACATTCTAAAAGGATTTTGTTTAATGCTGTTCTATTCATCAGAAATATATAGAAAATATATTTTAAATTTAAAATTAGGAAAAAGATTTTTAATAAACAATTATTTTAATAAATAATTCTTTTTAATTTATTTTATTATTACTTTTAACAAAATTTCTTATTTCTTGAAATATATATATTTATTTATTTTTTCTAGAACAGAATAACAAATAAATAAATAATACAAATTTTCTTATGTATAAAATGTTTTCTTTTTCATTTTGATTGTTTATCAAATATCTGAAAACAATTAAACTTTTATTAATTAAAAAATATCTTACTTTCCGCTGTAATCATTGATGAAGCAAAATTTTCATGAATTATTCATAATTAATTTGCTTAAAACAATATGGAAACTTGAACGAACTTTAACAAAAGAAATAGAAAAAGCGATACTATGTTATATTTATACGTAGCATGCTTTTCTTTCATCTCAGTTTACCTATTATTTCATAACATAGCGTTAATGAATGAATAAAAATAGTAACACTGACAATAAATGAAATAATAGTATAGCACGTCTATGTCATCAATAGTACGTATCATTGGCTTTGATATTTATCATTGTACTCTTGTAACTGTTTGTAAATGCAATATTTATATTTTTATCACGAAGGTTTGTTGAAAAGAGAATTAACATTCAGCGATTTATATTTATAAAAAACGGCGATATTATTTATTGCGTGATTCATTTGATTTTCTCATTCAACACTATAAGAAATATGAGACAAATAAAATAAAAAACTATTTTTGTTTTATATAATATTAGATATAGAATAAACATGTTCTTGAAAATCAGAAATATAAATTATTTTTAATATTATTTAAATGATTTTTATTTAAATAAAAATATCATTAATTATTGTTCATTGCTTATTATTTGAATAAGAATTTGCTCAAATGATTCAGATGAGAATGGTCGATATTTTGAGTCAACTCGGATAATTTTAGTTGAACTCGGGCGGATTCCGAGACATAAAAATTCGTTGCCTATCTTGCTAATTTAATTATTTTATTTTATCGAGTCGACGGACAGAACAATAACAGAAATGTGGTAACCATGTGCGATTTTTAGATTTGGGCAACTACGCTTTTTAAATTTTATACTGAATACGGCTTCTCAATGAAACTATATCTGCTGTATTTTTTTTTTTATGAAGAAAGTTTGTGATAAAGTGACACTATTTTTTTCTTTTTATTTTCATTATTTAAAGTCGCATCAACCACTTGTGTGAATTATTACCGACTTTTGCACATTTGTTGAAAATGGAAAGAATTTTTTTCAAATTCATTTACAACATTTCAAAGTGAAAGTTATGGATCTCCAATATTTTTGCCGATTTTTTTATGGAGCATACAAATTAAAGTTTAATCATTTGAATTGCATTTCAATCATTTAATTAGAAAAATTTTTTTTCGGAACGAACGTTTATTAAAGAGATTGAATTTCATGTTAAAACAATATGGATATCTATTGGAATCAAGCAAACACAATGGCATTTAGTGTGTGAGAATTAATATAAAATAGAAAATGTAGAATGATTTTATAAGATAAATTATATAATTGATGTATATTCGAAACAATTGCGGTTAGTCCAAATCGTTCAAAAACTCGTATTGAATTGCTTGTTCGCCTCGCCTATCGATCATCGTTCTTTGTCATAAGACTGTCTTATTTCTTCTAGCGATCATCGGCGTTTATGTTGTTTATACTTCTCTGTATATTACGTAGATTCTGTATACATACTACTGAATTTCTTTTTTCTACAGCAAGTTTTAAGATATCATTGAAAAGAAATGTAATTTAAATTTTCTATGGTGGATTTCCAGCCATAAAAAAAATTCCCAATATTTTTAAAAACGTTTTAAATTTTCGAGAATAGAAATTTTTTCAATTTCTTACTTGCTACATAAACTTCAAAAAAACAACAGTTTAGGGTGATTAAAGCAAAAGCTTCATATTTTAAAAAGAATTTAAGTAAAATATAACATGATTCTTGCAGTTATGATAAGACTTGTATTTTTAATTATTCTAAAAATTTGTTCAAATTACCTAGGTAAGAGTATTTAACATTTCGGAATCTGATCGGATAATTTTGATCGAGCTCGAGCGAATACCTGACTCTAAGAACAATCATGCAGTCACCTATTTTGCTAGTTTCATCATTTTATGGACAGGACTGATCGATGGAACAAAAATGTGGCAACTATATTCAATTTTTAGATTGGCTCAGGAAATCCTAAACTGTTCCTTTAACTTGCTTTCCATTTGTCATTCTGCACGATGACAATCGTAATGAAAGCAATTGCAAAGGGAATGAGAATGAGTAGTACTTAATGAGAATATATCATTTTTAATTTGTATAAAATTTCAATAAAGTATGTTAAAATATGTCATTAAGTTTTTAATAAAATTATAAAGAAATTCCGTAATATTCGCGTGGTAGGGCAGACACAAACTCACGTCGAGGACTACGGTTCTTAGAAGAGATAAGTTGCTGCTTTATATCAAAAGAAACGTTGATTAGCAGGAGGTACTGAACGGGCAATTCAATGCGAGCTTTTGAACGATTTGGACTAACCGCAATTGCTTCTAATATACATCAATTATATAATTTATCTTAGAAAATCATTCTACATTTTCTATTAATTCTCACACATTGAATGTCAGATCATTGTGTTTGGTTGACTCCAATAAATATCCGTACTGTTTTAACATGAAATATAATCTCTTTAATAAACGGTTCCTTCCGAAAAAATTTCTCTATATTAAATGATTGGAAATGATTACTCAGATAATCAAATTTTAATTTTTATATGATAATAATCTCCATAAGAAGATGGACAAAGATAATTTTAAAGTTCATTACTTTCACTTTAAAATAATTATTTGCAAATAATTATTTCCACTTTCAATGGATGTGCTCCTTAAAATAGTGCAACTTTATCTCGAACATTTTCTCGAAAATTATAAATACAAAAATACGGCATATATATCTTCATTTAAAAGCCGCATCCTATATAAAACTTGAAGCATTTTAAAAAATATTAATTTCTTTTTAACATTATGCTCTAGTTATTTTTTATTCAGAATAGCACGTAGAAAAAATTCAACCGTAGAAAAAAAATCGTAGATATCCATCAAAAAACAAAATATTTTTGTGAAAAATCACACTACACAGCGGTATAGCTCCTTAAATAATGTTTTATTACTAAATTCTTATTCAAAATATCACGTAGAAAAAGTTCAATCGTAGAAAAAAAAATCAGAGATTTATTAAAAAACAGTACACTTTTGTAAAAAATCATGCTATATGCGATGATAGAACTTTTTAAACAATGTCTACTAAAATTCGCATTTATTATGGTTACTGTATGTACATACATATGTATATTTGCTCGTAATAAAGTGTCACCGGATTCAATTGATAAATAATTTTCGATTCGGAAACGGCAACACTGTCCAACACTGTAGTGCAATACTTGCCTAATACTTGATATGACAGAATGTAAAAATGACAGGTTCATATGACCACCCAAAACCTGGGACACAAAAAAACATTGGATGTCCGGTCTATGCAAGTTAGTCAATGCTATTAGTCAATGGTCCTATGACCGTTCACCCATACCTTATGTCGATACATATTTTGCCAAACAGCCGTAAATTCATTCATTCCCTTTTATGGGCATTTTTTAGTCTGACATGGACATCCTTTTAATCTGATCCCAAAAGTTGCAAATTGCCTATTGTATTCGCAGTCGTTTACAATCTTTTGCAAAATGATTCTTGTATTCTTGCAGTTGTGACAGACAGTCTGTGAACTTTTTCGATTGTTACTCCCATTAGGTGTTTCTACTTTGTCTTGTATATGTATACGTAGATGCAATATAGTCAGCGGATTTTACATAATGAGTCATCTCTACCTTTTCCAGTATTTCTCCTAATGTCATTACATACGCGTACAGAGCGTTCATATTTCCGTGTGTTCGACAAATCTTATGTCTAACCCGTGTAATATATTCATCGCCTAATCTCCCAATTATCATGTCTACAAGATATTTGTCGGGTATAGCGAGATCTAACTTCCTTAATTTGTTTAGTTTGTAGAAACAGTAATTCTCTAATGAGTGGTCTGAGGTAGAACCTCATAAAGAGTGGCATCTTTAAAAAGTTACCTACAAAAGTATGCATTTACAGAATTGAAGAGTTAGTTATTGTTTAATCCACGTCGCCATGATCTGTTAGCCAGTATCGTACCACATATGAGCATGCCCTCGTAGCCGACTCGCAATTAATCTCATAATAGTTCTATCGTCTTAATTATATTGCTCAACAATTTGGTCCACGTGAGTCAACAAAATTCACTGGTTTACCACTAAATCATCCTTAGGTGGATCAAGAATAGGGATCATCTGCTCGTCTCCTATATGTACAGGTGGTTGCCCAAAAAGTTGTGTTTTTATTAACCTCTGAAACTCCTGCAGTTTGTCCTGACGAACATTTGACGGGTTGTTATATCGA
The DNA here is from genome assembly GCA_032399595.1 of Tetragonula carbonaria. Taxonomy (NCBI): domain Eukaryota; kingdom Metazoa; phylum Arthropoda; class Insecta; order Hymenoptera; family Apidae; genus Tetragonula; species Tetragonula carbonaria. Next base: position 18,782,580 of record JAUCRC010000004.1, read on the forward strand.
TTTGACGGTATCGTGTGAATGTTACTCCTTCACGATATCATATAGAGGAACATAGTCGCACAATGATTTCACTTGATAACCGGATGCGTTACATGCGTTGTGGATGCTTTTTCTTTAATCTTCTTTTGGTGTTGTCCATATATATATAAGATGTTAGCTAGGGGTTTGGATGATTTGTTGTTCTATCTTTATATCAGTCAGAAAATCGTTGAATTTCTTCCCACACAGAAGGAATAAGTTCTTGTATAAGTATTATAAATTGCATAGCTTTTATCTTTGTGATATGATTTTTGGTAGCCATTTCCCAAAGTTGGATGCCATATGTCCATATGGCTTTTATTATAACTTTGTATATCAATAATTTGTTTTCTACACTTAATTTCGATTTACAGCTAGTTACCAGAACATTTATTTTCTTTTGATTCGGATTTGTTGCATTTTCTTGTGTAAATGTTGTTTCCGAGATATTTAATTACTTTTGTTCGCTGAACAGGGTTGCCGTATAGTATAGTTTGTGGGATTTCTCCTCTTCGTAGTGCAAAGGTGATATGTTTGCATTTATTGTAGTTAACCTTTCCTCTCCAATAGCTACGTTTCCAGCTTTTTTATGTGGCTTTTATATGGTTTTGAAGGATTTGAACTGCATCGACTGGGTATTCATGTGCTGTAAGTATTGCAGTGTCGTTGCGAATGTATATATTGTACTATTGGGCGTATTTGCAGTGTAAAGAGTATAGAGGACAAGTTCTAATATACTTCCTTGCTGCACTCCTGCATTTATGTATTGTATGTTAGAATATGAATCTTTTATTTTAACGTAAAATGTTCTCTTTGTGAGGTATGAGTATAATAATTAGTAGGAAGTGTCAGGAAAGTGAGTTTTAACAGTTCTCAGTAGTCCTTCATGTCAGACTTTGTTAAATACTTTCTCTATATATAAGTATGTACGGTACTTTTTATCTTTAACAGTAAATAATTTTGATGATTATGTACCTGCTCGATTGTAGCATGCTTATCTCTAAAACCAAACTGATGATCAGGCATTAGTTGTTTTCTATTTATTATTTTTTTAATTCTACTAACTAGGAATATTTTTTTCAGCATTTTCGACAGCAGTGAGATGGGTTTTTACGAGATTGGTTCATGAATATTTTTGTCTGGTTACGGCAGCATAATTATTTCAGCTAGATCCCATGTGCTTGGAAAATGCTGGATTTTGAATATTGCGTTAAAGAATATTGTTATGAATCTGATAGCCTTGTCAGGTAATTCTTTAATTACTTTTCTTGTGATTAGATTGAATCCCAGGGTTTTGTTTGTTTTAGTTGTTGATATTAACTTTATTTCTGATTTAGTTGTTTTCTGTATTGCGCTAGTTTGTTTTTCAGCCCTTTCAGCCATTAATGTTTATTGTAGTTTCTTTCGGGATAAGATTTAGCTGGAAAGTTTGTCTGAAGTGTCCTGCAAAGGCCATAGCTTGTACTAAGAAAGTTTTAATCTATTGTTGTCCAATTTTTTTATAGAGTCGAAATTATTAGTCTTTTTATCCTTTTTGCTGTCTTCCATAATGAGTAATTTGTATGCTCTCCTGGTGAGAGGTTCAATAAATAATTTTCAACTTCATTGTTCTGATATTCGTGGATAATTTTTTTAGTTTCCTTGGTAACTGCATTTAGCTACCGTTTAGATTTAACAGTTTTATATATCTGTCATTGCACTTTCGCTTTCCTTTTCTGTCTTGCGTAACATGTAACTCGAGTACTATAATCTATTGCTATTCTTAGTTTTGACTGTAGGTGATCAGGCTGATTCTTGATTCGTTTGTGTTAATCGACTGAATTCTCGATGTACTCAGATGTTTTTAAGGGGATATTGCAATTCAGGTTTCGATTAATTAGGAATCTGAATTTTTCCCAGTCTGTTGTGTTATTGGAATTGGGGTAAGCTCTATTTCAAAGAAGGTTGTAGGTAATTTATGATTATGGGTATGATCAGAGCTAAGGTCGAAGCTTGTTGATAATTGGTCTATTAGGTCCGGAATTTTCTCATCCACTGCAGGCCAATATTCACTGGTTGAAAGCAGGAATAGCGATAACTTTTCTATCACTCTATCATTCTATTGCAATAGAGTTCTACGTCTTGACATTCTTTTTGATCCCCATAAGTTATGTTTTACGTTATAACGCGACCAGAAATTTATTTCCTAAGGTATAGAAAAAACTTTCGTATTGTTCAGAAGCTTATAGAGTAAATTGCTGACATTTGTATTGGTCCATTTACGGTTTCTAATGAAACCATTGTGGCTTGGAGATAATTAAATGTAGTTTTGCTGTGTAGATGGTGTTTAATGTTATTCCTTACTATTATGGCTGATCCGCCATGTAATCTTCTTGATGGGTATTTAGTGTCATAGATGTATAATGTGGAATTTTTGCATAGTGTTTGTTTGTAAATGGGTTTCTGATATCATCATAATATAATGAAAACTGAAAGTTCTTGTAGTCTTTGTTGTAACTCATTACTGTTCCATGTAGCTATTTTGATTGTACTTCTCAGTATAGCCTATTTTTAACAAGTTGCGTTAGTTGTAACATAGTAATCATTTGTTGGCTTTGTTGCTATGGTTTATGTTGCAATCATGTTAGTTAACAGTTTTGTACTTTTGATCGATTGGATTAGTAGCTGTTTTACCTCTGTGCTTTCTCTCCTCACAGGATTGATTGAGTGAGTATCTTGCTTTGTGGGAAGATGTTTTGTTTCCAGCTGTGATCTAGTATCTAGTTTCTATTAGCTGTGTTGAAGAAGCTATTGTCCGGTTGAGTTTTCCAAAAAAACATGCGCGACGAGGTTGAACAGAATGAAGACGCAAGTTCAAGATTTCACAGACTGACTGCTTTCTTTATTTTTTCGGGCTGTTATATGGGCTATTATCATAATTTTGAAAATAGTGGAATGGCTTCTGGCCATAGGCCATATGACACATACGGCATATGACCGGCATATGACCGGCATATGACACTATCATGGGTTAATGGAGTTGACAATGTCGACCTAGTGTTTGATGGAACTTGTTGTGCTTCTGTTTGCGGTATTGTTTTTTTCCTTAGGGCAGAAAACAGTTTTGCTGCAATTGCTTGCGAATTATACAACCTTCATAACTTTCAGGGTGATTTCCTTTGCAGTTATAACATCTGACATCTTCTATCTTGCCCACAGACATTCCTATATAAAATGGTTTCCTGCACATTTGACGCAAGTTGGTTGCTTGTTATAGTAGTTCTTTGTGTGGCTTGACAGCATTGTGGTATGTTTCGTTTTGGTGGTCCAAATATAATTATGATGTTTATTAATTTGTTAATGTTGGAAATGTCTTTGTTGTTGTCATTTCGTTTCAGTTCAATTGTAAATACTTGATATCATACTTAAATGTATTGTTTATAGTTTTGACAGTATGATGCTGTTTTAATTCACTAATGACTTTCTTAGTGTCTGTTTTCGGTGAATTCTTCGAAAGATTACATGTTCTGTCATTTTCAGGTTGGTATGTATGGAAATCTGTATTTTTATTTTTTAATACGCTGACTATTTTATTGTAATTTTCGAATAATTTTAACTGTAGTCTTACCTGGCTGTCCTTTAATTGTTTTGTGAAATTGTCGTTACCTATGTCGTTCCCTGGCTACGGGGAAACTAGTGCAACGTCACTAAGCTGGATCGAATGATGTGCAACCTTTCGGTCCAGCACGTACGTTCGATTCTAACCAGGATCTGCAGTGTTTTTCTAGGTTGCTGTTAGAAGTCAGAGATGATGTTCCAATCACCAGGAACTTAGCTAATAATTAATGAATGAAGTGACATTGTATAAAATATGTATATATATATATATATATATATATATATATATAAATATATATAAATTGTATAAGATATATATATATATAATATATATATATATATATATACACGTATATTCTTAATTAATACTCGTACAAAACTTAACATTAAATTTACTACAGACTAATATATGGAAATAGAAGATTGTGAACTAATAAATGGAAATAGAAGAATTGGAACAAATTTGAACGAGACTGAACTAACCTACTATGAAACTGCGCGGATCTTGGAGACTAACTAACTAACTCTTGATGAATTTCGATGATGAACTAACTGACTCTTAACTTTTATCCCCTTTTATAACATTAGTTATCGATGACGTGTTATGTTTCGCATCTGGAATGTTCACTATCGCTTGGCAACAGAATGTCGGATATGGTATTCACTGAATGTAGTATCGAGATTCAATCTCGTTCGTCGTTTAATCTGTAGTGTTCGAAGAACCAGTTGAAGCCGATTATTCCAGAAACAGAGACCGATTGAATATTCCATACCTTGTAATCAATCCACTCTCACGCATATTCATTCTCTCTTTGCTCACACCTCGGTATTTAGAATAATACGTATCAAAACACACCAAATCGCCTTGATAGCTCTGGGAACTAAACAAATGTTGGTCATTTGACGTCATATCTACCTCTTGCTCAAATAGTTATATTAGAGGATCGATTATTTGTGCTTGAATGTATATAGGAGGTAGTTTTATTGTTTCAGTTTGTAAATAGAAATTACTAGAAGTGTTGGTTGGAGTAGTATCAGTTTCGAAGAAAGCACTGGTAGGAATTTCTTGTAGCCACGTTTCTTCTTGTGCGTTTGTGTTTGCTATGTCCACGTCTGTGTCTTGATTGGTTGCGTTGATCTTTCTTTCTCTAATTAGGCCTATCACTGTGTTGACTGGATTGACTTGCTGTAGCTTTGCTGTAGATTTCAAAATTTCTTATGAGGTGAAGTTATTTCCCGATCTTGTAATTTTTAATAACATTCCTGACTGGATTTCCATACTGTTGGACATAAACACGGGCCTCAACCACAATAGTTTCACTAGACTAATCAGTACACTGGCATTTGGCTAAGCTGTCTGTGTGTACATATGTAGCTTACTTATAGGTACAACATATGTAGTACTAGTATATCTTGCTCCTTTGGCATCCTAACAAAGATTGCCCAAAAAGTTAACCAATAATTTCAGCCGATCCAAACGTTCTTCATCCCTTTTTGGCTTATCTCGAATTAGATTTTGATCTAATGATTCCCTTTTTTTTCTTAGTATCAGGCGAGCGCTCTACACGCTGCCGTCCTATCGTTGTCAGTCATTAATTTGTGTCTTTTACTACTATCTAACTTATAACTATCACTTATTAAATATAGTTTATTAGACTGTTTAAACTAGGCCGTATTCCAAAGGCTCTTATCCCATTTGTGATTTAGAGAAATTTAAAGAATATAGAATTATATACTTGGACATTTATTCAAAAGCGTTACATTTCGTCTAATTCGTTCAATAGCTCATATACAGGATGGCCATTAAAATACTGAATGATATTAAACTTTTACAAACACGTTTTTTAAAATTTGTTATTATTTTATTTGGAAATAAAAATAAAATACAAAAAAAGAAAATTAAAAAAGATTGAAAACGAACAAGTTATGACTTCTTCAAACCCTTCAGTTTTTCAGTGGCCTGTAGAATTCAATTGACTTCCGTCTTTCAGTTCATGTGTCATTTATACTCTTCAGGTAGATTTTATTAGGGTTTAATCTAATAGTTTCTAGAAAGTTCGAAGATCCATCGTATCTATTTTATATTTTTCCTTTTTCTGTTTTATGTATTCTCTTTACAATTTATTGATTTCCTTTACAATATATTTTAAAATTTCATTCAAAATATATTTAAAAATATATTGAAGACGAAAAAAGTAGATTTAATTTTTTTGCTTTCAGATCATCAAGTAGTGTGCCAAACTGTCATCGCAAAAGTGGTTAATTCTCATGGCAGCACGGAAACTCGCAGCCCTCTTCACTGCAGTTCTGCATCTTTGCTTATGTGAGTTTTATTTTCTTCGGATAATTTGTTATTGATTTTTTAAAAGTATAGTCGAAAAAATTGACAGCTTATACTTTCAAATGTCAAATCATATTTCCAATTTAATAGAAAAAACTTATATCTTGGAAATTTTACATAGGTATATAGATAGAAACGAGAATGATTCAATGAACTAAACTAGAAATTGATTATACGATTGATTATTGCAGCATTAATATGAGTTAACTGATAAATAATCAAATGATAAAACTAACTGTTAACATTATTCGAAATATAAACATTACGTAACATAGGCACCCACGCGTCCAAAACCACAAAGTCGATGTTAGCACGCGCGGGTCCGGCAGTGTTAAATGATTAAGAAACTTTTTTGCCATTTTTGCCATTTTTCAAAAGAACTATTAGGTTATGATCTATGGTTTCGTGGGAAATTTTTACTTACTGATGAATACAATGCAAAAAAAATTTTGACCTTGAAATTCAATGCAAAATTCAATTTTGCAGCAGGTTCTTTACATGTATTACCATCAAATCGAAATTGTAGAATTCATGTATGATAGCTATGGACAAACTTTTCTTTCCACCCTGTAGAAATAGATTTTCTTAAACTTTTACTGATACGATTTACGAAGTGTGAAAATGCCAATGAATTGAAATAATTGTGATTTTTAAATACATAGTTCATCTATATCATTTACATGCATTCACTCTTTATAACTTAATTAGTGACAGCGATTAATATTTAATACTGTTTAGATAAGATGTCTCGTCCACAATTGTATAATGACATGTAATAAATTAAGAATTTCCTAAGTTTGTAATGGTCCGGTGATTAAAGATCACACTTCGAAGAATTTTGCATCATTATAGAATTTTTTTGCCATCTAAATATATAAAACTTATTTACCATCTAAAACACTTTCTTTTGTTTACTAGAAGAAGAACAGAGATACGAAACACGCTGATTGTTGATTGGAGTTTTAGCATTCCATGTTGTTCTCTGTTTTCTTGTTAATCTAAACATGAAGTTCAGTTCAGTTTACTCATCAAACAAGTTTATAATTAAACCAATCAAAATTGAATGTATCTATTCATTTTTATACGTACTTAAAGGGTCACAGACAAATCATATTAAGCAAATCCATTATAGATGGAATTGTGTATCAAAAGATGAAAACCGCTCACTTACATGCCAATATTATATTTTTACATAATATTTATATTAAAAAATATACATGTACAAAATATTATTATTAAAATTATAAAATAAAATTATTATTAAAATAATATATATAAATATTGCATAATAATATAATATTTTGTTAATATTATAGATTTTCATTGTGATAAATAATCCATCATTTATTTTGTAATATTATCAAAATCAGATTTATGCCACAATCAGAATAATTCAGCTACCAGATAGTACGTAATTCAAAAGTAATTCAGCACACTTTTAGTAGTATGTAACATGTTTATCGTTTTCTCGTAGTTTTTTTCTATAGCTCAGTACGAAGATCTTATCATAAACCTAGGAATTTCCAAACGATCGTGTGAGTACCAATCCAACAGTTTCCGCTTAATTCGATATTACTTCGTTGATCATCTTTACATAACATTAGACTAGTTTCTCTTTTAAAAATACATGATCGTACATAACGAAAGAAAAAATACAAGAATTTAAACTTGTCTCAACAAGCTCTATTGTAGATAGATCCTAAAAAAATGTTTCAAATAAACCACCTCCAGATTTCTCAGTTTTACAAAGCGATTCCTAAATCTCTAATTATTATAACTATAGTTTAACTATAAATATTGTACATAATATTGTTTTTAAAATACAAAGTATAAAATCACAATAAATATTGTTCTTTCAATTCCAGAAACATAAGATCACATTTGAAGAGTTAAGATTTGACCGATTGTTATTGTAGTTTTGTATAGCATTTATAGCAACTTAAAATTTTTATTACATGATTTAAATTCCTCAATAAGATTGTGCCAATATAATTTTACATCAATCATATGAAACACGGTGGATAATTTCTGCCTTTATAATCAATGCTAATTAAGAGCAATTTTATACAATTCTGAATACATTCGTTTCTACATATTATTAAATATTATTTTCTCCATAATAAAATTTACCGCTTTAATATTCCTGTTTATATTAATATTTTATTACTTAATTTTACTACTTGAAATGCCTGGTATATACGAAAACTGCCGATTTGATATGTATGTTTTTATGAATTTTGTAAGGAATATTTGAATGCAAACAAACAGGGTCGGTCCGTGGCAGTTTTTTGCATAAGGATCGATATTGGCTCGTTGGCAGTAAAAGGGTTAATTTGTAATGACAGCTTTAATGCCTAGATTGATTTGTATATGTTTATCAACATATTGATAAAACAACTGGTGATCATTTAGTAATTATTCTTTGCGATATTAAACTTTTTGTCAATAGCAGTTGATGATTACGCAAAAAAGAGCATACCTCAATTAATTTTAATGATCTTTAAATATTTAGCATTCTGTAGCATTCTGAATAACTTTTTCCTATAACTGCCACTCGGTTTTAGTTTGCGAAATATTCATAAAAATATTTTTTCTATTTTTTTAGTTTGCTTTGGATTAGAATTTAGCTATCATTACAATTATTTTTTAAAAAACTTCGTTTCATTATTAAAATAAGAAATCGGTAGAGATCGGAAAAACAATGAACTTTTATTATAAAGGCAAAATGAAATTAAAATTCTTTTTTATTTTATAAAAATAAATGTAAACATAATATTTCTTTAATTATAAATATATTCTTTCAGAAAACATTCTAAATTCAAATCTCAAAACATGGAAAGGACTTCGCACCTCCACCCTATAAAATATAGCTTAATGAAACGTAAATTATCCTACTAATGTGGAATATGGAATAGTTAGGTTTGGGTCGCGTTAACTTTTGTAGAGATACGTTAGGATAGTTAGGTCAGGTTAGATATTATATTTTATAGCAAGACTCTTACCCATTCACTAAGTATTTATTATAATTAAAAGGATTCATCTTTCTTTATATAATATAATTCATATAATATATTTAATAAACGACAATAAAAATATGTTACTTTATATAATTTTTTCTAAAAAAAAGACTATAATAGAATAGTTAAAATTAAGTCAAACTAAAAAATACGAAAAATATTTCATACACGAAAATGAAAACCGAACGGTGGTACATGTACAGGAAATAGTTACTCAAAATATTGTCTTACATATGACATATTTTAAAGTTATTGAAATCGAAGTGTGCTTTTTTCTATATAATTATCTAGACATGTACTTTATTCTAAACATGTACTTCTCCAATTTTAATTTCTTAAAAATTTGTTTAAAAGTCATGCAGCAAATAAGTTACACAAACAAATATTTTGAAAATTGTTGCCAATCACATTAACCATAATCAAGAAATTCTATTTGTACATTCTGAGGCACTGTCAAATGAAAAATTGTACTCTGAACTCCTGTTCATAAAATACTGTTTAATTCTCTGACAATAATAGCTTAAAAGTAACAGAAGATAAAGAAACTAAAAAAAAAAAGAAATAAATCTAAAAGAAATAATAATGAAAATGACTTTTAGTACATTTAAATATGTTATCGTAAAAAAAATTGTACAAAAATGCATTATTTAAATATTAATGCATAATAGGCTAGACTGCAATTTAAAAGTAACTATTATTTTATAGACAACAATAATTTAAAGAAAAACATCTTATGTCATAAAATAATGAATATTATATACCTACACATGACATCACATTTTCTAAGATTTAGTATATCTGAAACATAAATTTCATCAATGTAGGTACTACAAGATACTGCAAAATCAAATTTATGAATATACATTGTAAACATATAATATGTTAGCTGATCGAAAAAGTATTAAATATAGATAAATTAAATGGTTTAAATATTTAAAATATTTTATCCCTATTATTAAGTTAAATATATTTTACAATTTTATTAACTTCATTATGTATATTTTTAATACTGATTTCAAAAATTTGAAATAATAAAATAAAAGTAATATGAATCATATAATTTTCATTCTGATTAATAAATTATTTTTTTCCAAAAAAATTTATATTAATTGACAGCCTAGTGAATATAATATATGTATTCCCATTGATGAAGGTTTTAAAAAAAGCTTTTTAAGAAATACCAACTGTTTGAAGTAAATAAATAGAACACTACTGATATTACTATTATATTATATCCAGTATAATAATTTTTATTATATCAATTATAACAGAAATACTATCATGGAGAGATATCGATGTTAAAATGTTTCCTAAGAAAACTGTAAATCTTATTTACTAACATATCTTCTATAAATTATTCTTGGGCTACTAATTTAAAATATATTAGTCAATGTAAGTAAATCAACCAAAGTATTATAGATAGATTAGTAGATCTATTATGTGGTCTACTATATAATCTACTACATATATGAATGTTGACATGATCGAAATAATGAAATTTCAATTCTTTATCGATGAAAATGAAACGACTATTTTGAACGCCATTATATAAATATAAGTGATAATGATTCTGAATAATTGTATCTAATTGTTAGACGATTCTTATTGCTTAATCATTCGAATATATAATATTTTATTTTTAAATATAAATTTTATAATCTACTTGTTGTCGATGTTTTCCAGGATAAAAAAAAATATATACTATGTATAATTAAGTTTTCAAGAGTATTTGTAGATTAACTGACCAAGCTTAATGGACAGTATTTTTTAATGTAAGAATAATATTGTTTTTTGTATTTATCATTTCTATATTTTACAAATCATATAAAATAATTCATTTCAATTTCTTAATATCTTCCTAGATATATTTCATATAAATTCGAGAAATTATTTACAATTATTTAGAATGAGGGATGCAATCTCACCAATTGCAATGACTTTAAAATATATTATCAATATTACAACAATTTTTTCTTATACATGTTACTAGCCGGCTTGGTTTGGCTTGGTCACAAAAACTTCGACAAAATCTCCGATTTGATTAAAATTTTGAAGCTATCTTCATTTTATATAAAAACAATGTTTATAAAAAGGATTTTTAACAGCTCGAAAATTAAAATCCAAAATTTAGCGAAAAAATTTGAAATTTAAAGTAATATTATTTTTTTATTATTATAAAAATTTATAATGTTATTATTATAATTTCTCTTTATTCAATATACTTTATATAATGTTATTATTATAATTTTTCTTTATTCAACCTATATCATCATTGAATCTTCTGTGGTTGAAAAGTTGTATGAAACTGTTACTGAATTTCTCGATTATGATCGTTATAGATTGATAAAGGAAAGTATTGGCATTGGTTTGGAGTAAATACATTTCGACAAAAACTACTCTGGGATCCTACTATAATTTTGAAATAATTCACAAAAATAAATGATAAATAAATACTTAATAGCGTCTGTGGAAAGAAAATATTAACTTTGAACATAATTCAAGATCAACAACATTAGATTCATAACGAAGTCAAGATTTTCTAAATAATCTCGTATACAAATCATTGAAATTACTATAGTTTATCTTTTAAAAAATATAAAACATATTTTTGTGAATATCTTAAGAATTAAGACCGAGCGACAATATCATAAATTATAAAGTTGATAAGCATAATGACTTTGATAGCATATTTTAAAGTTTTTAAAATAATTATTTCAATTCGTATTGTATCTCGAAAACAAGTTTACAAGAAAGTTTAAAGAGAGTATTTTAAAATTAACGAAAGAAGATAGTTAAGAGTAATAATTGTTTATTTTTAAAAATTGAAAAGTTATTTACAAAAGAATTTTTCTTTATTCAATCTATATTATTATTCAGTTATTCAACGTAATTGTTATATATTGCATCAAATTGACTTATGTCTCAATAATAATTTATCGCTAAGTTGAGCTAAAAACTAATTCTAAAAATATTCATCATATAATTCCAAAGAAAAATGTTTTGTAAATTGTCACGCATTTATGTATTATTAATTCATCTCTTATAATTCTCAATTCCTCTTTATTTTAAATTAATAGATAGTTACGTAACTGTAAAAATTGCTCACTGATTTTACAATATAATCGCAAAGACGCAATTTAATGTATATATAATTCGCAAAATTTCATTAATTAAAACAAAAATGTGTGTTGCTCTAAGGTAGGAATGAAAAACTATATGATGTTTATATTTTATGATTTTTAAAGATTTTTTTATAATTTAAAGCTTGCGTCATATAGGTACAAATTCCAAATGGAAAAATTCCAAGTTCGAATGTTAATATATGTTTCCTAGATAGCTTAAACAGAAACTAACGCAAAGAGAATATTATAATTAGTCAGACTGATTAATCCTTTAAAAAAATAGTAGACGTGAAAAATCAGATGAAACGCAGTTACACAGTATAATTTAGAACATGTGGAAAGTATGGCTGGAACTAACTTAACATATTAAAATAAGAAGTAAAGTTCAAATATATACCTGATATGACTTTCGAGTTTATTATGTGTTGCAATAATTTTTCGGAATTAGATTTGGTTTACTGTTTTTCTGCATGCTTTTCTCATTGTATCATGAATGGAACAATTAGTAAACAAATTACGTTCAATGAAGCAAGATTATTTCAAAATTTCCTAGTCAGCTTAATCTTCGGAATTTCTTTGAATCCTCTTGACTACTACTTAAGGAACAATTCAAAGTAGTTTATAAAACATCAATTGATATTATTGAAACACTTCAATATTCGACAATCCGTGATACATAGGTATATACATCTGTATTGAAACTGAAGATAGTCACTTAAAGCAATTTCTTTAAAAATACGTAGGTAATTATTATATATATAGGTATACAAAAAATGAACTGTAATTCGAAAACAATTATATTAGATATATATTTATATAAACTTTCCTCTTTATTTTAGCGTGCTCTCCTATATGTTTATTTTTCACACATTCTGAATCATTCTGTATATAATGTAAAGAAGAAACAATAATCCAAAGAAGAAACAATATCGTATCACTTTCTCGAAACATTATTTTTTTTGTCAGATTATCGGAAGTCCCTCAAAACTTATGATTACAATTACGTATATTAGATTTAATACAACGAATACAAGAAATGCAACAAAATAGCAAATATTATATTTTTACCGAGATAAAATGTATCTGATCGTGATTATCTCGTGGCAGTGTATTCACCAACAATATTACAGTAACGAAAGGGTTAAAATAGATACTCATGTCATCAAAACAATTCATTACTGTGTTTGATGATTATTGAAATGTTTAGAAAAAATGAAAGACTATAAAAACTATAATTGAAAAATAAGTAAATTAAGCGTTTAAATAACAGTGCCCTTTGAAAAGCAATTTGAAATAGAACGAAAAACAAATGAAAAAAACTGCAATCTAATTACGATATTTATTTTATGAAAATAAATAATAAAATGTTTGAATTTAATATTTTAAGGAAATTTTTAATGTTTCTAGAGATATTTGAATTTGTAACATTTTTAAGGGAAAAGCCATCTTGACTTGTCCCGTTTACTACATGAAAAAAATTGGTTTCATTTTAGAATGAAGAGACTTTATAATGAGCCCAATTGAATTATTTGCGATTTTTTGTCATGATATTATAGCAGTTTAAATATTAAGAATTTTTGATTAAAAAAAGATCAAAAATTTAGTGTGAAATAAGAAATAAAGGAAAGTAATATTTCTGAAAAAAGATTAAATCTAAATCATCTAGATGATTTCAATAATTCACTTATTGACTTACGCCGCTACTTACAAAAAGAAATAATGATAAAAGTATAGTGTCAAATGAATGGAAATTTTATGTTCTAGATGTATTTCACCGATTATAATAAAGAAGCCGATTTACTATCAGCAATTATATTACTAATAACAATCTTATTCTTCAATAGTGTGATAATGCTACATATTATAATATTATAATACAACAAGCATTAAAGAATATTTTTCATTTGAAAATATTATATTTTTGAGTTGGTTAGTATGGTTTCGTGATTCAAATGTCACAACAAAAGTTGTAGTTTGTACAAAAAATAGGCAATTTAAAGCTATTAATGAATTAGGATAATAGCCTAAGAAAGAACAAAGTAACTGATTGGAAAACTATATTTTCAATTTGTTAGAAAAAAGAATTTCAATTTAGAAAATTTACTATTAATTAGGAAATATTCTATTTTATACGATTTTGCGAACGAACATAACAGGGAGCAGTATATTTTAATTAAATATTGCATCGCCATAAAATACTATTTATGTAACATTTATTACATTTATTACATGCTGTATCTCTTTCTGAAAATCTAATGCACGTTACTTTTTGTTTGAGTGTACGTATCAATGAAATAACTAACATTTTCTGTACTTAATTTTCAATATTGCGAAATTTATAAAATGAAAATAATCATTAAGAATCAAAGTGTCATAGTATCAGTAATACGATATACATTTATGGAATTGAACAATTTTATTTCATCGATAATATGGTTATAAAAGAATAATTGTATCAGATGAAATCATTGACCAGAAATCTTTAATATGAGCATATTTTCATTGCGGTAGAATGATGTAACTCTATAAGGGTAATGCATTGTCAGAGCTGAACGTAGAGGGTTTGTAAAATTCACTTAAATCCAGCATGATTTAGTTGGGCACGCGACCTCTGAGCTGAATAGCAACATAGACTTTCTAGTAAGTAACAGAACCTCAAGCTTTTTAGACTGAGAGGAACGGTTAAAAAGCTATTCGCCACATGAAACCACCTCCACTTAGTTATGGTACCACATGGATAAATATAGTTTTACGGCATCTATGTTGGTTAGATTGTCAGTGTCGTAAACTTGTTTTTTTTTTTTTTTGTATTATGAGAAACTGCATTTAAGAATTTATCCAGTACGCTTTTAACAAAATGTAATTGCTGAAATACTAACCGTGTTTGAAGAAAAAAGTATTCGAAATTATCAGCTTAAAATTAATAAACGGTAATTTTGTTGATTTTAAAATAAACTGACAAAATTTACTAACATAAAAGCAAACAAAAATATTACATACATATGCACACGTTGAAACAGATACACAATTCGTTTTATTCGTATTCATCTTTTTCCTCATTTTCGTATTTTAATTAAAACGGAAAAAAGCGCAAAGCAAATCACAAATAGGTATACATAATCCTACGATGAGCATAATATGATTAGTAGAAAAAGTTTAACGAAGTTAACTAACGGATTTTAATTTAATAACATACTAAAGTAGAATATAAGAAATTATCTGAATACTATATATACAGGATGTTCGCATTATTTTTGTCCAGCGTTTTTCTCGAAAATGATAAAAAAAAATGGCAGAGGATAAAGTTGTACGGTTTAATATGACTAATACAGCAATTTTTTAATTTTTTATGTTTGCAATATTTTTTACAAAATTAAGGATCTTTAATTTTTTTATACAGAATGCTATTTTTTCGTTTTTTGTTTTTTTTTATTTGTCATATGAAAACGGTTGTTAAAACGAATTCAATCATATAGTACATGATGTCCTTTAAAGTTATGGAAAGTCAGAAACGAGAGAAATAGAATAGTTACGTTGAATCAGATAATAATTGAAGCATACGTACATATATAGTAAATGTAAATAATAAACTCTGTTATATATTAATACACTGATAATGATTTTGATTCATTGTCTAGTTTATGTCTACTATTCAGTATTGTCAGATATATCAATAAGTGATAATTCCTGTGCAATTTCGTAAATATTCCAAAGAGTTCTGTTCTAACACTGCAAGTGTTTAATATCTAATCACGATATCGTATTATTTAACGAAAGAAAAAGTAAACATGAAGAAAAGGAATAGAAATCATCAACAGAGTTTATTATTTACAGTTATTATTTATGTATCTATGTATGTTTCAGCTTGTACTCAACTCGACATAAATATTCTAATTTTTTCTCTCATTCTTGACCTTTATTCTACCCAAATCTAATCTACCATACTAAACAAAAGATATTATTTACCATATGATTGAATCCGCCTTGACAGCTGCTCTCATATGACAAACAAAGAAATAGCATTCTGTATAAAAAATTAAAAATCTCTTTAATTTCGTAAAAAATATTACAAACATAAAAAATTCTTATACTGCGTTGATCATAATAAATCGTACAATTTTGTCCTCAGCTTCTTTTCTCTTGTTTACTATTTAGAGCAAGAAAAATGCTGAACAAAAATAACACAAACACTGTATAAAACTTTATATATTAAATTAATTTCTCTTCACACTGAGTGTCATTGGAAGATAATTACATTTTATTGATCCGTTTATATGCTCCTCTTTTTTTTTTTAAACTTTCTTATGTTTCTTTCTTATGAAAAAAGTATAGATTCTTAATATGTAAAATAGATTCAACTATCATGTATGAAATTGGTTTTCATAAAATACGATAAAAATATTCCTAATCTTGTATTTAACATCTTCAGATCAAATGAAAAGGATCAAATAAAATACATTTTATGAAATATTATGTTTAACCATTTTCAATGCTAGCGCTGGTTCCGCCATATAGGAAAGAATAGGATAATAAGATACGTATAAAATTAGCAATAATGTAGTATCGTAAGTTTAAATCATTATTTTAGCTGTAATTCGTTTAGTTATAACAAATGGCTAGTACAAAGACATGTGTGAAAGAGGAAATACGGGAAATAGCGCAACGTTGGCGTGAGGTGTTTTTCTTTAAAAAAAAAAAAGACAGTCGATAGAGAAACGGAACAGAGTCGATTTGAGTTGTGAAAAAGAGTTTATTGAGTAAAAAAAGAGTTTATTTGAGTGGTGACCGAGTATATTAGTCATTATTTTGTGTTCATTACTTTGTTTAATTACCTATTATTTAATCATCAGCATTCTTATTAAGTAAATATTATAATTATTTATATCATTTAATTATTACAAATTATTTAATCACTACAAATTTTGGGAAACTCAGCTGGGATATTAACAAAACAACGTCTTATTTAACCAACGGATCTGTTAGATAAGACGTCAATTATGAGCGAAGAAGCAAATAATGCCGTGATTGAAGTAGATCAAGTAAGTAGAAATAGTGACAAGCTAGAGCAAGTTGGAACGATGAAACTGGTATGATTGAAAAATGAATTAAAGAGATGGAAAAAACCTCAGGCAACAAAAGTGAGTTACAGAATCGCCTGAGAATTACTGTGTCGTTGAAAATTGAATGCAGAAGATGAAGAAAAAGGGGAGATCGACGATGACGATCGTGACGAAAACTTGCACGTGAGTCCTATTGACAGACATGAGCATTTATTAACGTTTCGAGATGTCAACGAACAAATTCGAAAGGTCAATGAGCAAATTCAGCGGCGATGATAAGACAAATATTCGTGGATGTCGTAAGAATTTGAAAACATGGCAATTGAACTGATGTCCAAAGGATCATTTATGCGAAGAAACCGTTTATGTTACGTGGTTCAACAATATTCGTCAATTATGAAAAATGTTGGGAAAGTTGGAATAAAATGAAGAAAGCGCTGGCGTGCGAAACAGTGGACGCGCATAAAGTGTATAAAGAACTATTGCGAAAAAGTAAAAAGCCGAGCGAAACATATCATAAATATATCTAATGTTCGAAATTGCGAGGTAAGTGGATATGGAAGATTCCGCCATAATTAAATATATCATTGACGGAATTCAGAACGATGAAATAAACAAGATTGTGTTGTACGGTGCTAAAAATGTACGTGAATTGAAGGAGAAATTCACATTGTACGAAGCCATGAAGGAAAATATGAGAGAGAGAAAGAGGCAAGCGAACTGAAGAGGAGCTGAAGAAACCGACGGTCTGCAATGAGGCGACGCAGAAGGTTGTGCGGCAACCGATTCTGTGCAGAAACCGACATCATCTAACTGCAGACTGCCCCACGAAAAATAAGAATACTAAATGCTTCAAATGTCGAGAATATGGGCATATTGTTCCGAATTGTGGTAATTAGACGATCAAATAGACTATCGATGAATGCATGCAGCGTATTGCATCCGTCACAAACAAAGCGTTGCAAGGAAGCGGAGATAGCGAAATGTAAATTGACTGCTTTAATTGATACAGGTAGCGATTTAACTTCAATGAGAGCAGATTAATATATTAAAGTAGGAGCGCCAAAATTAAGTAGTAAAATTATAATATTCCGTGGTGTCGATTCTAAGAGTAATAGTATTTTGGAAGAGTTCGCAACAGAAGTAACAGTAGATAACACGTCGTATTTAATGACAATTCATCTCATTAAATAGTGTCAGATATTTTAATGCAGCACGCGCTAATCGTTAGCAAGGATTTTTTTAACTACGTTGAACTGAACGTATGAGTACGAAAAAGAGAATGAAGAGGGGACATTTCCATTCGCAAAATAAATAACGATGATGATAAAATACGTATGATGATAAAGTTTCCGACGTTTTTAGAATTGAAGTGGCAGCTGAAACGGATGATTTAGACTTATCATGTATTACCCAAGCATAAAAAAAGAGACGATAAAAAAAATTATCCAAAATTACGAACTAGAGAATCGCGCAAAGTAGAGATTAAAATGAAAATTTAATTCTCCAAGACGATGTTCTAGTTTACGAAAGACTGCATCTCGCAAGAAAAGAACAAAGTCGATACAGGTAGATACTTGGTTGGCAGATAATACGACCGTCTCATTCAGATTACGCTAGTGCGGTCGTATTAAAAGAAAAACCTATTTGTATGCTATGCAAATAAGTGGGCGATGAGCCGCTAGTGATCGTATCGAGGTCGATGCACACGCAAATACTTCATCAGGCCCGCGAGCGCGGTCATTTTGATGTTAATAAGACAAAAGCGATTGTAAGTACTGATTTTTGTATTAAAAGGACACGACCGAAAGTTGAAAAAGAAAAACGCGACAGGATTCGAGCAAAGATAAGAGGAAAGATCGTTGAAGTGTAAGCCCAAAATAGAAAATCATGTGATAAAAAGAGAAAAGAAGCTATGCGATATAAACAGGGAGACATGGTTGCAACTAAACGGACACAGACAGGTCAGAACTGAAACTTTATTCAAAATTTCTTAAATTTTATGTGACGAGAGTGTTACGAAACGATCGATACAACAGTGCGATAAGCACGAAGGACCACAACTACCAAACAGCAGTAGATTATCTGAAGCCTTGGATTGACGACGGAGGTGATAGTTTGTCCGACAACAGTAACAGTGACTGTGAGAACATCTGAAGTCAGAATAGCCGAGTGCAGTATCGTAGGTTCATTATTTTAGCTGTACTTTGTTTAATTATAACAGAGGGCCTGCAATGTGAAGAAATGCGTGAAAGAATAAAAATATGAATGTGGTGGAAGAAACGCGACGTTGGTATGAAGCGTTTTTCTTTTTTAAAAAAAGATGGAGGGACGGAACAGAGTGGATTTGAGTTGTGAGAAAGCGTCGATCAAGTTGTAAAAAAGAGTTAATTGAATTGTAAAAAAAGAGTTTATTTAAGTAGTGACAGAGTATATTATAGTTATTATTTTGTGTTCATTACTTTGTTTAATTATTTATTGTTTAATCACCAACATTATTGTTAAATAAATATTATTTGTATTTCTATAGAAATAAATGTCTTTGAGTTCAGAGCTCTAATTCTTCTTTTTTTTAATAAGCATTTCTTTTTTTAATAAACATGGAATTGTAAGTATTTTTAAGGAAAAAACATGACACAGAAGAAATAAATATTGCTTTTTATTACTCTTAGCATTATATATTCTAATAAGGGACTATACCTTAATATTTCATAAAAGAGTAAAAAGAAATAAGCTTCCTAATTGTTACTAGTAAAAATTCTTGAAGAAAATATCATTATAATATATATTATTATTGTAATTATTCTTATATGTTTATTTTAGTTATCTTTCTTTCTACAGAATGCAGTTTAAAAAAAACGATATAGAAAGTTTTAAACACAAGTTTATTTCTGTGAAAATAATTAATTATTCATTCACAAAAATGTTTTCTAACAATAAGTATCAAACAGATCAAAAACATACTTTTAATAAAAAATCTTATTCTGGAAAGAAACTTTATAGCTTTGAGTGAAATATCTTAATAATAAGTTGACCAATTACGTTAGCACTTTACAAATATACATAGATAACAATGATTGAATACTATTTCAAAATGGAACTTTTATTTCAATAAACAAGCAGGCAAAACATCTTGTGTATTATTATCATAAAATCTTGTCTTTAAATTACTCTGATTTAAGAAACAAAACATAATGTTTCTTATTATCCTCAAAAAAATTCTTTTATAAGAATAAGAAACACAATTATAATATAGAGATTAAATATAAAGTAAATGACAAGGTATCGAATACAAATTAATAACTAATAAACCTGGCCACCACTCGAAAAAAAAATTTTCACAACTCAATTAACTCTGTCTTCGACTCGGTCAATTTTGTTCCACTCAAAACGTCAATATCGCGTTTCTCCTACCACATTCGTACTTTCCTTCTTTTCGCGTATTTCTTCACTCGGCAAACACTACAGGCCATCTGGTATAATAAAACGCATTACAACTAAAATTTAAAATTTAAACATACGCTACAATAATGTTACAGAATGTATTTGCTTCTTTATTTATAGTCGAATGATCTTCAAATAGAAGTCATTGAGATCGTTAATAAATAAAGAAACTTAATAATTAAAATTTAAAAGAATGAAGGTGACCTTGAGATGACTGAATCCTCCGTTTACATAAAAACTATTATTGTCATATTATGATTCTGTACCGAAGTCTCACAACTTTTGTTAACAAAGTTCTTTCGTATCTTTGAAAACAACAAAGATATTCAAAATGATCAAGTACATTGTTCATTCTGTATATATAGGATATCCTATCTTAGTTGTTGCACGATGTGTCAAGCGATACGAGCACAGTTCACGCGCTTGTATCTGAGGATAGCGATCGTGTGGTGAAGTGTTGTGAGGAAATTGTGTGAAATTAGCGATTCCGATATAGGACCAAAGATCGGGATAAATGAACTGTATGAATTTAAGTGACAGTCGTACGACGTATTATTGATTATAGCTGACGACAGTCAGGTAGCGATTATCCACGTTACAGTGGTGATAATAACTATAGCCTGAATTGTTTGAGTGACACACTCTTGAATTAACGACGTACTCTTGAATTAATAACGCATTGTCTGTTGAATATTGCACACTTCGTCGCACTGATTTTCCCGCTGACAGCGGATTTGCTTTATAGGAAAATGATGGCGAGAACGAGCCAATCACTTTGAACCGTGAACCTTTTGGTTGTCCTGACGAAATTCCTCTAAAAATGGTGAAATTATTAAACATCGATAGGGAGATTGATGCTAACCGTTTCTAGAGGACATCAAACATAACATGCACGCAATAAAGACAACAATAAACTATCGTGTTACAACAGCCGCGATAGAGCGTGGTAGACATTAGGACTTCTTCTGCGAGTGAGCCGTTATCCTTATCTAAAACTAATAAATATTAAAGAATAATAAATTATTTTATGTGAACAAGAAGCCTAACGTACATATAATTCTAATAATTAGAATTATAGGAAATCGCTCGAACATTAGTCCCAGGGCAAATATCTCTAAAGATACGAAACATGGAAAAATGTTTCAGACAAAAATATTATATGATATTGAAGAGAATAAATAATTTTGTCGTTTATTTGACCTTGTGATAATTTTGAAAAAGTCTGCAAAAAATTTTATTTTCTGCGTTGAAAAATTAGACCTTGAATTTTTTACTGTATATTATTATCTCACGTCGGGACATTTTAAAAATACTACTTACATATATTTTCTACATAAGCTTCTTGTTTCCGAGATATAAATTTTTAAAGTTAACTTATTGTCAATATTAGTGTTAAACTTCGTACATCTGAAAAGATATTGCGTGTATCACTATATTGATAAGTATGTTAAGCTAATGAATCTTAAAATTCTCAGCAGTTCACGGAGATGGATGTTCTCTATTTGTCTTTACCTAAAGATTTGCTTTCATAGATACTTTCAATTAGTTAATTTTCAATATGCACGCATATCTAACAGATAAAATGAAACAAATCTTTACAGACAAGAAAGGAGAGATATACGTATCGTATTTGAACTATTCTTCCTAGTTTGCTAGTAATGCTGGTAACATGTCAACTTCATATTTCGGAAATAATTTATGCAAAAAATACATATAAATAAATCTTGTAAAATGTTTCTATATCAGCTATAATAACGTACAATAAAAAATACAAGTTTTAACTTAAAAATTCATTATTTACTTTTTAAAATTATATCAAAAGGTCAAATAAATGGAAGGTCAAATAAATGGATGGTCAATAAATCTGTCCTCCTCGGTACCATATAATTTTTGTTCGAAACATTTTCTCATGTTTTACAAACTTTCACAAAATATTTAGAGATTAAAATCTCTTATCAAGAATAACATCTTGTATATATATGTATCATTGATTAGAGAGAGTTTGCAAACGGAAATTAAATATATCTTTTACTTTTCAAGTAGAAAATTTTTTTTTAAAGTTCTTTTTTTCAAAATTGAATTTCTGGTGACGAAACAAGATAATGAAAGAGAACAGATTCATAATAAACACGCAAAATGTCACACAATGTTATTTGTTACTACAATTATTATATTAATTCATGATTAATTATTTAATTAATTAATAATTAATAATTTATTGTTATGGTTAATTCAGATGCCATATATTGATATAACTGGGAGAATAAAAAATAATGCTATGAAGGTAATGTCTGAAGAATCGATTTTAATTTTCTAAATATTTAATATATTTGACATTATGAAATTATTACTAACCTAAAAATATTCAGCGTATAATCAAATAAATGATCTAAAAGTTCTATTCAATATTGTATGATTTTTTGCTTAGTTATGTATTTGATTTAAACTCTTTTTCAAAATGAAGTTTGTTTATCGATCAGTAATACTCAAAAAGCCTTAATGAATTAGTTAACAATTTAGTTGATAATTTAGTTGATAATTTATCTTTCCTATCTTTTTATATTTTCACTAAATAATTATAAAGCAAAATAGAAAGTAAAATAGATAGAATAGAAAGCTAAATAATTATAAAGTAAAATATTGATTAAAAACATATATTATTAACAATAAACAAAAAAACTTTTTTGTTTTTTTCATAATTTTCTCCAAATTGTGGCAAAAACGAGTAAATATCTGTAACATTTTTCTTTTCTTTTTTCCTTTATCAATCTCCTACATGCTCTCGAAGATTTAATATTTAAATTAGTATAATATTCAATTAATAATATAATGTTATTTATTAATTCATGTATTATGTTCAGTTTTAATTAATTTAATTAATGTTCAGTTAATAAAATACACTTTAACTACATTTGTATGTTGTACATAGTTTTATCTGGCAATTACCTAATCATGCGTTGAAAATTGAAGTTTTGTATTGAAAGTTTTTTTTCTTATTTTAATTTTTATATTCTTTAAATCTTATTTTAAAGAATATATCGTGATGTATCATAATAATCTGTACTGAATAATATCGGTGACCGAACTAGTTAAAATTCAACCTTTATTACAATTAAATATTTTGGTATTGAATATTGTTGTAGATTAATGAACGAAATTTTTATTGTAAATATGACGAATATACAGTTACTTTAATTAACTCCATCATTTTTTGAAGTACAGAAGAAAAAGAAAAATGAGGAAACATTAACAGAATTTCCTCAAAGAAATTTTTTTAGAGGCTTTCTTAACAATATAAAAAGTTTTATCGCAAACAATTCTTCCGAATTTCATTTTTTGTCATCGAAGAAAATTCTGCTTTTTTCTCTGCTCTCCATCTCAATGTCTAACAATGTAAGAATCTGCTAACAATAGTCGTCTAATCGATGAGGTTAGTAGCAGGCCTGAACGAAATGGTTCTTTCCATTTCTTTTCTACTTTCCTCTTTTCTTCCTTATTGTTTTACAAATAATATACACTTTATTATTGTAGGATATATCCGAATAATATGTTACATCGTATTGTTTTAAGTAATATAATATATCTTTTTATTTCTAATGAAATAGCACTTTTATAGTTTTTCTAAAAATTATATTTTTAAACCTATGTTTCTAAATCATCTGATGTTATAATTATGATGTGATGTTGACAATATTTATTTAAACTGTTTTATTATCACAAAAATATTGGAATATATCGATGAATGATGTGAGTTGTGTGAGTGTGATTGTCTTTTGTAAACTAAATAAATGAACTCTGGCTTCGCGTTTTGCAGTTGATCTCGAGGCGTCATTTTGAACGTACCTATGTATGCATTACCTATCAATTATATTATCGCGTATTCTTATTCTACAAATTACTCAAAATAAACTCTGATACTTACAAACTTGAATATGTATTTTTAAAAAGAGAAATAGAAGATATGAATGTGATGTATAGACAGATCTTCAGAAACATATCTTCAGGCAGATCTTCTATTCACATATTTTTCCAAATATGAATATTTGAAATCCAAATGTTGATCATTACTAAATGATCTTTATTTAGATTTATGCTTAAGAACCATAAATTAGAGCTACATGCTCTAAAATAATTGAAACTGTGCAATATCAAAAATTGTATTGTCTTTTTTCTTTAATACATATTTAATGTCTTTTTTGTTTATTCATACTTAAGTTTGTAAGTAGAATTTTACTAAAACATTTATCTAAAATAAATAGTATTGAATATATTTTAAGCTTATTTACAACTTTCTTTCTAATAAAATTAAAACTGCTTTGTTCATAAACTAATTAGAAGTGCACTTTAGAAGTGCTTTGTTCAGAAACTAATCTTCTTTTTTTAATGAAAAGATTACAGATTTTTTAATAGGCCGAATGATTTTACTTTTCCTTTCACGATTCTTTTCCAACATCGTTTAAAACTATCATGTTACTTACTGTACAAATTATAAAAATCTGTATAGCTATAACAGCAAAAAAAAGAAAGGAATGGAAAAAAGAGAATATGTGTTATTTGTAACTTGCTAAAATACAATACTTGCTAAAATGAGAAAATGTATTTGTATGGAAATAAATGATTAATTATTATTGTAGCTTAGTGAACGTAGAGAAACACGACTTAAACTTTTATATCTCATAATTATGTTAACTATAAAGACTATTGCAGCGTGATTGAATCGATGGAGATTTGTAACAAAAATTTGATTTTCAAAATCAATTTTGCTTTCTGTAAAATCATTTTTTTTTTTTTTTTTTTGCTTTTAGAGGAAAAAAAGTCCTAAGGGAATCGCAACGTAAGATTCTTTTAAAAAGAGTGTTGAGGGTCCATTAGCTTTCGAATTCATTTTTTTCTTTTTCTAATGTGCTTATATTTTGCGATCAAATGCAGGGAAAGTAACATGTCTCATTTTAATATCCCCTATTATGTAATACATGTATTTTCCTTTTTTCCCCCTTTTTTCTTCTTATTTTATATTACAAAGTCTGCTCCAATTCATTAGAGAAGTTCTTATATTTCTCCACTTCGAAACATCTAAAACATTGTAAAAGTCATTTTCAGTTCAATGGTTTCGCCCAATCATCTCAAGGGCATCTTGATTTAGTGTTGCAGCTTTCGCGTTGTTACAACAAATATATCAATGCCAGTCACTCAGCTTACTTGATTGGTGTCGTCATTCACACGTCGATCGCTCGTAATTCCTAAGCCAATCTACATCAGAGTTACCGCCGACAAGGAGTTAGAAAAGTTCTAACTTTTTGTTTTCTTTCTCTCTCCGTTCTTTCGATTTCTTTACTCTCTAGCAGATAGCAGATTCAGCAGACTCAGGACTCAGCTGTCCTTTTTCGATCTTCCTTCTTTCGAAAAAATTCATGTGCCAATCAGCCATTCCTTCCCCGCTTCTTCGTGTCCGATTTTTCTTCTATCGACGGGCCGCTTCAGTTTTGTTAAAACTCAACTAGACTCCGTTCGAACTTCTAGAGAATGTCATTGGCTTCGATTTCATCCGAGCTATCTTTTTTATTTATTTTATTTTTGTAAGATTTTTCAGCCATCTTCTTCGTACGGTCCCAGTAGAAACCTCTTTTGATCTACAAAATAAAAAATCGGGAAAGGTTGCAAACATATCCACGTGATCGCCAGGATAGCTGCCCGCGGTTGATGTCATCGACAAAGGAGTACTTGTTCACACACCATAAATTTTAGTTAGAGATTTTTGGAGAGGTTGTCATCTTCGTAGTTCGATTGAGAAAGAGCCTTGATCCTACGAAACGTGATCATAATGTTACAGTATTGGAGGCTCATGTTCGGTATCACTTACTCATTTACGACCCACCAACAAATTTACGGTTCTTAAGAGACAAGGTAGTTAAAGATAAGACAGGAATAGGAAGAGAGGAAAGACTCACTAACCCGCAATTACATTAACCACGAGATATAAAAGTTCAGGACTACGTCGATCTCCTACGTCCAATGAGATATATTCGTGTCCTTCATTCACAAACATTCCCTTTTGTCACAGCTCTGGAAATGTGAAATGCTAAAGAAAAAGAAATCGTAAAAGATAATGGAAAAGGATTTGAAATAGCTAGAGCTCCATCTGTCAGTAGTATCTGAACCTCACCAAACAAAGAAATGGTTGGTATTGATCGATATAAAAAATACAGTACCAACCAATGTCTTTAGATTGATTATATATCACTCCGAACACAATATATTTAACCCTTAGGACAAGTCGCTTAATTAAGATTTAAACACAATTATCCAAATATGTATTTCCTCAATCTCAAATATTAAATCTAAACAACACAATGTACAAAGCTCATGGATTAATGTTAGAAAACCATTACATAACATATAATATAACATATGAAATGATATAAAACAATAATGTGTCAATTATGATGTAAATTTCTTATTAATTATATGAATTTCATTATATTATGGTAGGGGACGTGTTCCATTGGCCTTGGGCCTACGACCAGGGCCAATAAATATATAAAACTAATGTAAGGGACGCGTCCTTGAGCAGTACTGTCAGTCTCCTAAAGTAATTATAAATATTACTTTATGAAACTGACCAGCCCCCGATCGGAAACGAATCTCCTGATCGGTAAGGACAGAAAGGAAGTCGGGTATATGAGGCCTGATTCCAATATGAAAAGAAATCACAGTGATCAGAGCTTAGTGAGTACTTAGGAAGGACACCCTCAGTGATGGCAGTTCCTTAGTTTAGTTATCCTCATACGTGCTTAATGGTACGATAATCGATACGTGACATAGACGGCAGTGAGCAGACTAGGGTTCGAGCAAAATCTACGTCACCATTGATCTAACATCGGTAAACATCCCACCAACAGAGGAAAAGAAAACGGACACGACGGCTGTCGCTTCATGACCATACATATAAAAAGAAGAGCCACAAAAAGAGAAATTAAAATCATAACCACGAGGAGGAGGTCTTTCTCTCTAATTCAACGTACATCACAAAAGATATTAAAGCTTCCACACCTAACGTCACAATACAAAATAGATTTGGCATTTTTGCGGAATGTCTGCTGCACGACACAGAACATACAGACGAAGACACAGAGACACAAACACACTCAAACATCTCCGCTGACCAAAGCAAAATTAAACCACCTCAGATATATATACACGGTAAGATAAATTACCAGAAGTTAGTCGAAGTCCTAAAACAAAAACACAACAATAGATTCCACGCCAAATACACTTCAGAAAAAATTAAAGGTTATGTTTCAAAATATACTGATTTCAACGAATTCAAGGAGCAAAGAAAATATACAGTTCCACACATACACAATTCGGGAAAATCCTATAGGTAATTCTAAAGGGACTAGTAAAGCTATCTGAAAAAACAATTATGAACAACATAAAGAGTCAGGGATTAATCTCTCTAAACTGCACCGAAAACCTACTCAATACTTACCTACGAAATACCTACTCACACTAAATAACCCATATGCCGAGTAATCTTTGCACCAGGATCCTAGCGAAAGTCAACCAGATAAGGTCTATTGAAAACCTGAAAGTATACTGGGAAAATTTCGAATCCAAAAAACTGACCATACAATGTTATCGCTGTCAGGCACACGGACACTCATCCACAAATTGTAATAAGAAAGCAATGTGCGTCAAATGCGCGGGATCCCACGACTCAAGAAAGTGCACTAAGGCTCTCGAGGTACCACTTACGTGCACAAATTGCAAAAGCAGCCACCCAGCTAATTATTCCAAATGTCCGGCATTTCTAACATTCCTCGCCAAGAGAGATGCACATAAAGACCAAATACAGCCTAACACCCAACAACAATACTTCCCACCCCCCCAAGCCTTTCCCATTTTAAGAAAACCTCCATGTTATACAACAAGCACGCACATAAACGCATCACACATTCAAGCTCTAATCACATCGCAGGCAACTTATATTACAACAAACAATCATCTTCCCCAAAAGCTTCGGCACCAGAAAACAACGAGAGCACAATAAACTGAGCTGAAATTGAATCATCAGACCTAGATTTATTCTTAAGGATAATCGAGCTGATACAAAAGCATTATATGAAATGCACAAACAATTTAGACCGAGTCAAAACAACCATACAAATCGTAAAATAGCTGGAAGCTGGCTCTTAAACATCAAATCAATATACTGCTATGGAATGCTACTAGCATGCAAAACAAGAAACAAGAGCTTCAAAAATTTCCAGAAGAGCATCTCATAGATATTGCATTAATAACAGAAACCTGATTAACCCCAGGAAATATGCTACGCATTCCTGAATATTAAATATTCAAACAGAATACACAAACACGGAACGACCTCTAGAGGAGCAGTTCTAATAACCATACACAACAGAATTTCTGTAGAACACACCAAGCAACCAACAACTAATTCTATCGAAATCGTCACTATCACAACCAAAACCACACCCTTAACCATCGGGGCATACGCCCCACCAGATAATAAAAGAATAACAACAGACTTAGACGAACTAACCAATGAAAGCAATACTAAATATTATTTAATAAGAGATGACTTCAATTCCAAGCACCAACTATGAAATAATATCAAAAGAAACACCAATGGGGTAACTATGAAGAATCACGCCGAGGTTGAAAACTACTAGATAATACACAGTCCTACCTTCAGGTATAAGCAACTAAAATGCAACCCATCCAATATAAATATATTCCTCTGGACATCTCATACGAACACAATCGGCGAAATAGACGAACTTTCCGCCAATCATCTTCCGGTCATACTAACCATACAAGCCGCAGCATGAAGAGAAACAGAACAATCGCACACACTGACTGGAATCTATACAGAAGTATATGTTTATGTAGAAGTATATGTATATGTATATGTGTATGTGTATGTGTATGTGTATGTAAACATACGGAAGTATATGTAACATATTCGTTATCAATCCCGATCTCAAGAGCACCGACGACATTGACAAGCAGGTGAGCAAAGTGCAACAAAATATACAAGATGCATACAAAAAGACCACTCACACCAGCAATACACCAACCAAAGTAACCGCAACGGATACATACCTACAAACCTTGATAAGAAGCAGAAATAAACAAAGACGCAAATATCAGAAAACAGGATATCCTATATCCGATACACCGACATTACAACGTAACATGCTAATTGTCATGCTAATAAATCACAGAAATCAGGAACAAACTGTGGCAGAACAAATTCAACAAAATGACAAAAGCTGACCATAATCTCTAACAGAACTACAAAATAATAGGAGGCAATAGCTCTAAAATTCCCGTACTGACTGAGACACAGACAAATAGCACCTACTTCACTGACTCCAACAAAGCTGAATCTATCGCTACCACATTCGCAGCGACACATTATGAAGCTTACAGTACAATACAGCTGGATCCACGATGGATGACCACATAACTGGTAAGACAAAAAAACCTAACACAAATACAGGGAAGAGAAACACAAAAAGAAACACAAATACGCATCTCACCAGAACGCATACACATACAACATAATTAAAAAACTACCCAAATGTAAAGCACCTTAACTCAAGAATCTCCCTAGGAGAACAATAATACAAATCTACTATATATTCAAAACTTGCATCCAAATATCATACTTCCCCACAGCATGGAAAATAGCAAAAATTCACCCCATTCCGAAACCTGATAAAAATAAAACCGACATTCATAACTACAGACCCATCAGCTTACAAAGTTCTCTTAGCAAAGTTCTAGAGAAAATAATATACACTCACCTCCTCCGATACCTCAACAAAAATAATATCATCATCCCACAGCAATACGGTTTCAAGGAGGGACACTCATGTATCCAACAGCTACTTCGAATCACGGAACATGCAATTATAGAACACAACAAAAAAAGAATTACACAGCTTACACTCCTAGATATCGAAAAGGCTTTTGACTCAGTCTGGCACGATGCATTAATTTACAAACTGAATATGATAGACTCTCATGGCAATAGTTAAAACAATCCAAAATTATCTCACGGACAGAAAGATGTACGTTACAGTAAATGGCACCAATTCAAGCATCAAACAGATCAAAACAGGAATCCCACAAGAATCGATCTTAGGACCGGTGTTATATAATATTTACACTGACATCCCCAAAACAAACAGGACCCACTTAGCAAGACGACACGGCTAAATACTCATCTTCCTGGAACCCGCAACAAGCAACAAAGTACATATAAGAACACATTGAACTAATACTGGTATACTTAGAAAAATGGAAGCTCAGGATAAATCCACATAAAACACAAGAATCACATTCACACGCAAAAAGACACAACTCATGACACAAATTATAGTCAACGGACACAAATCTTATGGGAACACAAGGAATACCTAGGTGTCATCCTGAATAGCAGAATGAGATGGGCCCCAGCAATTGAAGCAAGAGCAAACCTAGCTTACCCTACTTTAAAAAAAATTTATCCACTTATAGCCAGAAATAGCAAACTCAAGAGGGAAATCAAGTTAACACTATACAAAACATGCATTCGACCAATTATCACCTATGGACACCAAGTATGGGCAGCAGCTGCTAAAATACACTTGTACACAATGCAGAAGATACAAAACAAATTCCTGAAAATTATACTAAATAAACCACGCGATACTTCCATAGCAGCACTACACAGGATGGTAAACAAAATACAAACAATTAACGAGTGCATATAGGACTTCATTACCCATTATAACCATGGTAACTACTAGGTAACTACTAGATAAGTGACATCCCGTTCAAAATTAAAATTAGGCTCCCAAAGCAGGTAGTTGCTTGCAAAAAATCAAGTATGGATAGGCAGGTTTTTTGAAACTTTTCCTGCGTACACAACAACACTAACAATGAAAACAAAAGAAACACGCAAACAACACAAAACTAATCTCGTCAGGTTATAAGGCAGGATAAGCCCCGGGCACTGTAATTAGTAAACAACACGAAAAAAAACAAAAAAAAAAAACAAAGGAAGCAGAAAGAGTACGCCCGAGCTAGTGTAAGAACGTTGAATCTATAACGTCGCTTCCCTGTATGAACTGTGATTCCAAATTTGTAATTTTAAATTGGTGACCCCGATGTGATTAAAAAAATGAACACAAGAGGAAACAAAGAAAACAAAGAGCCGTTTGTCGATCATGATCACACGGACATAGAAGTCAGGGGGCTAAGCTGGGAACGCCCCCATTCTCGAAGAATGACCCAGAGATGTGGTTCCCGCAGATCGAAACTCAGTTTAAAACGCGAGTTATAACCTGTCAAATAACAAAATTTGATTATGTAGTCGGAATAATCAAAACAGAAATTGCGAGTGAAGTAATCGACATAATCAAGAACCTGCCAGAAGTAGATCCCTACGTCTGCCTAAAAATGGTGATAATAGGTAGAACCACGGATTCCGTTTCGAAATTTCGAAGTATAATTTATTTTTTGAAACGATACCATACATATTTTCTTTTTTACAGTACGATGATATTTATTACGACGAACTCACTGTTGCATATTCGACGGCCGAAATCATTTAATGTTATAAATTATTAATAAAAATGATATGAAATATGAGTGATTTAATGACATATGTGTGTTAGTATTAAGATTTTATGAGTTTAAAGCATTGCTCATTCGTAATTTCCTCCATTCTGATTGCCGGTGAACTTGTAGATTAACCACTCTTTTGTTAATTTCAACGATCTTTAAGTATCATTTAGAAGTCGATACCCTGAACGACCCTTTTCTCTAACGAAAAAAGTCCAACATATACGTTATAGGAAAAAACTGTTCAAAATGACTTCACAATATGTTAAAAAATCACCGGTGAGGGAATAGTCAGTCTACATTTCCACTTAATTGGCTTCGCTATTGTGCATAATGACAAAAGAAAAGCGAGTTAAAGGGACACAGGGCAAGTTTCAGTTTTCCTGACGAAAGCGTAGTTGCCGAAATCTAAAAATCTCACGATTGCCACATTTCTGTTACTGTTCTGTCCGTCAATTCGATGAAATGGTTAAACTAGCGAAATAGGCAAGTTAGAGGATTTTTTGTGTCCCGGAATCCGCCCGAGCTCAGCCGCCAAAATTATCCGATTCGATCCAAACGATCGACTACTTACGAATTATTTGAATTATTTGGGCAGATTTTTATTTAAATAATAAGTAATGTACAATAATTAAAAGTATAATTTGTATTTAAATGAAATTTAAATAGAATTAAATAAAATCATTTAAATGATATCAAAAATAACTTAAACCAAGACCTTTCAAGAAAATGCTTATTACATATTTGAATTAAGTAAAACAAAAATAATTTTTTTAAATTCTCATATCCGTTATATTGAATATGAAAAAAACGAAATGACAAAATCACGCAAATAATATCGCCGTTTTTCATAAATATAACTTGTTGAATGTTAACTCTCTTTTCGACAATTCTTCGTGATAGAAAATATAAATATTGCATTCAAACACAATTACAAAAGTATAATAATAAATATTAAAAGCAATATGATGTATTACAGATGGCATGCATGAACGTGCTATTTTATTATTTCATTCATTGCCAGTACTTCTATTTCTATTCTTTCATTCATTATCATTGCGTTATGAAATAATAGGAAAACTAAGATGAAGAAAAAGCATGCTGCGTATAAATATAACAAAGTATCACTTTTTCTATTTCTTTTGTTTAAATTCGTTCAAGTTTCATAATATAAATTTTGAGAAAATTAGGCATAAGTCATGAAAATTTGGCTATATCAGTATATTTATAGCGAAAAATGAATTATTTTTTAATTAAAAGTTGAACTGTCTTCAAATATTTGATAAACAATCAAATTGAAAAAGAAAAAAATTTTTTAAATAAGAAAATTTGTATTATTTATTTATTTGTTATACTGTTCTATAAAAAATAAATAAATATATTTCAAGAAATAAGAAATTTTATTAAAAATAATAATAAAAGAAATTAAAAAGATGATTGTTTATTAAAATAATTGTTTATTCAAAATCCTTTTCCTGATTTTAAATTTAAAATATTATGTTTCTTATATTTTCGTTTCCTGACAAATAGAACAGCATTAGACAAAATCCTCTTAGAATGTACTTTAGCAAGTATGCTTTGAATAGGAAATCGGAAATCGGAAACCTATGTCCCTTTAAATACTTTGTTGGAATTCATTACGCTATGAGTCGTCTTAAAATTCGGTCAATGACCAAAATACAAATCCGAAAAAGATATATGAACGCGACGAAAAATAAGACTTATACTGTAAATATTTTTATGGTATAAAGTAACTTTACAGTATAAGTTTTTAATTATTTCCTTACAACATAACAATGTTTTTATTTGTCATTTTATGTGGGGATTTTGATATCAAGAAACCGGATCTTAGTTTATTATATGTCATTCTATTACAAATATTATAGCCGTAGATTCAATTCAAATTTATATTTAGTTAACTAATTTATAACGTCACTTGCGCACTAATATATAACGCAATTCTAGATATGTTTCAACAATATATGATATCGTACATGAGTCGTTGAGTTCATTTTAACAATTGTCATGAAAAAGGATATAAAATTTCATTTGAAATTTATTCCATTAATATTCTCGAAAATATAAAATATAGTTTGCACCATATTATTATAATTAACTCCTTTGTACCAAATTTGTAAAAATATTTCTTTAGTAGACTGCGAGATATATGTATGTCTATATTTTTTATTAAGATCTTCATGAAATGTTAAAGATTTATATTAAATAAATAACAAGTAAATAATTAAATAAATAATCGTTATTATCATAATATTAATAAGCAAGGTAGTTTATAGAAAAATTTCGAATAATATTTCAATTAATAAGCGTAATTTTTAACTAATGAATTATGGAATTTGTGTTATTTGTCATAGCCAATGCACACAATTATAATAAAATTGTTAAAAATTGGAATATGTAAGAAGGATATGTTAATGAGGAAATATAATAATTTTAATATTTTAATATTCATAATAATTTAAAATGGTTGAAAATTTTGTTAGTTAAAAATTTATACATAAAACCATATATTAATAATTTAAAAATTTTAATTTACTATGTATTGAAAAAAAGTTGTGACAAGTCCGTAAAACATAGATAGACTTCTTTCTGATATAGAGTAGAATGATTTTGGTTACTTCGTCTATAGCTACTAGCTTCACAATTCGTTACTGAAAGTTTGATAAGACTGTAATGGGTTTCAAATCATGTTGCTGGTTCATTCACTAGTTCCCCAATTCACCATTGTCTAAACGTAGAGCGCCAGTGATTTTTTAGTGTGTCGGTATTTCAGGTCACGGGCCACAAAAGTCTATAAGGTGCCATGTCTATTCATATACCTCGTTTGTGATTTCGCTATCCACCTCTGTCTTTCTCCAGAGAAAAAGCGCGCTAATCGCGAAAAAAAAAAATACGAGTATTAAAGATATTTTTGACAAAACCAAAGACAACTCGTAGAATCAAAGTTATAACTCAAAGAATCAAGGTCATGATTTAGAGAATTAAAGCGCGTAACAACAAATCGGTGAAGTTTATTCAGAATAAATTCTTCTATCAATTTTTATAATATAAAAACGTGTTTGAATGGTTAATTTGGTCTTTGATTGATATATTGCACCTAATATAAGAACTGATACTACAATTGCATACAATAACAATCCTAGCTAAACTAATTGAAAACTAATTAAAAACTACGTAGGTAATAGAAAATTCATAGTCTCACTAAATGGAATAACATCTAACCATTGACTAACTTGCATAAACCGGACATCAAATACAGTTTTATGTCCCAGGTTCTGAAATACCGACCAGGAAAAAAATCACTGGTTTAGCGCCCTCTACGCTTAAACAACGGTGAATTGGAGAACTACGCCAAACAAAATGATGCAACTTGGTTCAAGAAAATATCTTTTACAGTGTTGTTAAATGTATCTTCAGCACAAACGAGGTATAAATACATATATCTCGTCTATGCCATTAGGTTCCGATACAAGAAATCAGTATCTAAAATGTTTTATATTTATGTATATATCACAAAAAGCTCTATCCGTGTTTTAATATTAATATACATTTCATGTATATAATTATTCATACTTTATTGTTTTTAAAAATGATTTATAAAATGGTTTTTATTTTGATTGGCAACTGGTAAAATTTGAAGGGCATGAGATGTGAAACTCCAAAAATATAAAATCTTGACTTCGAGAATTCTCTGTTTGGAAGGTAGATCAATTCAATTTACGAAATCTATTATACATATATATTATATAAAATATAAACAAGCAATTAACAGCTAACGTTAGACCCGATTAGACAACCGGTTTACGCTAAATCATCGCGATTCTTTTGGAAGAACAGAGATATAATATTCTCCTTCTTTTTTATGAAACAAAAGATCTTTGCGTCTCCATTCTTCCAAAACATCACTGCTCAGACCCTTCGTAACTGCATCGGGCCTAATTTGAGCGTCTAGAGTAAACAAAAGCACACAAATGCAATTCTCAAAAAGCACAAGTATATCTATATATACGTATAACATCCACCTCCGGTGGATCAATAGTCAATCGAGAACATTGTCACCATGTAATTTTTAATTAATTTTTATACCACTTTCTGTCTTTTATTGTCTTCTATACGTTAAGTATCGCAAAATTATCTTCCGAACGGTTAAATTTTTGAATTCAGCAAACATTTCACAGGAAAGAAGGATCAATTGGAATAATATCCTTATTTTGTACTGAGATTTAACTAATTGGACTGCAATTCCGTCCCGGAGACAAATCGCGTGATATTTACAAAGACTATATAGAGAAGCGGCCAGGACCTCAAGTATAAAATTTTAGCTTCGGCTTTTAAAATATTAGAAAATTAAAAAATTAAATTCTGCGCATTATAATATTATAATATTAACATTACTAATATATAAAGTAATGTAATGTTTAAAATCCTAATGATGAAACAGAACAGTTTAATGGAATGGCGAAAAAAGTTGTGCAGCAATATAAGGAATAATTATAAAATTGTATATATTCAAAAAATTTGCTGAATCGTTCGAGAGCTCGTATTGAATTGCTCGTCCGTCTCGCCTGCCAATCATCGTTCTCTGTCATAAGACTGTAGTCTTAATTCTTCTAGCGATCCTCGGCGTTTATGTTACATTTATACTTCTTACATGGATTCTGTATACATACTACCGAATTTCTTTACAGCAAGTTTTAAAATATCATTGAAAAGAGACATAATTTAAATTTTCTATGGTGGATTTCCAGCCATAAATAAAATACTCAATATTTCTAAAAACCTTGTAAATTTTCGAGAATAGAAATTTCTTCAATTTCTCACTTGCTACATAAACTTCAAAAAAACAACGGTTCAGGGTGATCGAAGCAAAAGTTTATAGTTTAAAAAGAATTTCAGTAAAGTATAACATGATTCTTTTTACGAAGTTATGATAAGACTTGTATTTTTAAATATTCTAAAAATTTGTTCAAATTATCCAGGTGAGAGTATTTGACATTTCGGAGTTGAATCTGATCGGATAATTTTGATCGAGCTCGAGCGAATACCTGACTCTAAGAATAATCATGCAGTCACCTATTTTGCTAGTTTCATCATCTTATGGACAGGATGGAATAAAAATGTGGCAACTATATTCAATTTTTAGATTGGCAACTATATTTTCGTCAGGAAATCCTAAACTGTTCCTTTAACTTGCTTTCCATTTGTCATTCTGCATGATGACAATCGTGATGAAAGCAATTGCAAAGGGAATGAAAATGAGTAGTACTTAATGAGAATATATCATTTTGAAATCGTATAAAATTTCAATAAAATATGTTAAAATATGTCATTAGGTTTTTGATAAAATTGTAAAGAAATTCCGTAATATATTATAGAATCCACGTGGTAAATACATGCCAAGGACTACGGTTCCTAGAAGAGATAGACCTTATATCAAACAAAATGATCAGCAGAAGGGACAATTCAATCCGAGCTCTTGAATGATTTGGACAAACCGCAATTCTTTCAAATATACATTAGTTATATAATTTATCTTATAAAATCATTCTACAAATCTATTTTATATTTTATATTAATTCTGGCACATTGAATGCCAAATCATTGTGTTTGCTTGATTGCAATAGATATCCGTACTGTTTTAACATGAAAACCTCTTTAATAAATGGTTTATTCTGAAAAAAACTTCTCTTAAAATTAAATGATTGGAAATAATTATTCAGATAAATAAATTTCAATTTTTATGCTCTATAAGAAAATCGATAGAGAATCCATTACTTTCACTTTAAAATGATCTTGAAAATAATTCTTTCCATTTTTTTTCCTTTTTATTTCAAAGCCGCATCATGTATAAAATTTGAAGTATTTTAAAAAATATTAATTTCTTTTTAACATTATGCTCTAATTATTTTTTATTCAGAATAGCACGTAGAAAAAGTTCAACTGTAGAAAAAAAAATCGTAGATATCCATCAAAAAACAAAATACTTTTGTGAAAAATCACACTACACAGCGGTAGAGCTTCTTAAATAATGTTTTGTTACTAAATTCGCATTTATTTATTATGATTATTATACGTATATACATATGTATATTGCTCGTAATAAAATGTCACCGGATTTAATTCAAGAAATAATTTTCAATAAAGAAACGGTAATATTGTCTATCTTTTGAGTTTAATTTCTATCACCAATAGCGCTATAGTGCAATATTTGCCTAAGTCGATATGATAGGATGTGACACAAAAATGGTAACATGGCTGACCCTCAAAACCTGGGACAAGAAAAAGCATTGGATGTCAGGATTGCAAGTAAATGATCCAACATAAAAGATATATCTTCAATAATATCACAGAAATCTGTTCTAGGATCAATTCTATTCCCAACATATCATCAAACTCTAATATTTACCTGACAATTTGGAAGATGAAGTAGAAATTTACTCTTCCTGCTCGAAGTTAAAGCAAGTAACGAAGTATCGAACGACGATCAAAATTTCTACCTACAATTTTTTTAAAACTGAAAAATAAAAATAAATAATAAAACGAAACCAATAAAATTTACCTAAAAACAATAGGAATAATAGAAATCGACACTGAATAAATAAGTTGATTAAGCATATTGGACTCTAGCAATTGTAATTCAAACTGATATATCTCCTACCTAGGTGTCTCTAGTAGTAACTATAGCTTCTAAACAAACTGTAATTCAAACTCGAATTTTATACAACTAATCATCTTATACGATCACATGATATGGAGTGACTTTAAAAGCGTACATATCAAGAAGCTCATTTTGCATTTACTAATTCACCAGATATAATCTTCCCGCTAAACCATTCTAGGTTTATTTACCTAACTTATATTACTTAAACCATTTAGGTAAAATTGCTCCTATAAAAAATTATTACTTTCAGAAAATCATTTACAATCCAAACCTTAAACCATTTAGGTAAAATTGCTCCTATAAAAAAATCATTACTTTCAGAAAATCGTTTACAATCATCACCTTTAAGTTCAACTGTTTTTTGGTACACAATATGTCACTGTATATTCACATTCTTATTTTATATCACATTCTTATTTTTGTGTTAAAATATAGTTATTTAGTTATTCGTTCGTAATTCAATCTACTTGTCCTATCATCAAAAAGAACCATTAGAAGTACATGAACCGCGGTATCAATGTCAATATTGTAATGAACACTTACGATCTTCGTTGACTCGTTCAAAATTTCACCATGGACTCATACTGCAAAAACCTTTATTGTTGCAATATGATAAATTATCTTATAAGTATTGTATTGTCACTTAAAAAAATCATGATGAATAATATTAACTCGTAACTTTTAATTATCATAAAATAATTTGAAAAACTAATCAAGGTAAAACAATCATCATGGAAAACAACCGAAAGAATTAATTGTATTCTGAAATAGTAATTTGTAACAAATCAAAAAAGATTACTTATAAAATTATTCGCGGACGAAACAAGAGGAAAAATATCACTGATGCTAGTTATCGTACTGTAACAAAATACTTAGATGTATAAAATCTTAATAAAATTTTAATAAATTAATCCATAAATTAGTCAAAGAATATTTGAATTGGAAAACATCTTATTGTTTGAAGAATAAGAATTTAATTTATTCAGAGACATTCTATGATATAAGGTGCAGAAAAAATTTTATAATTTAAAATATTTTCCTGCTCAAGGAATTGTAGAATTGTTCTATTTGTAGAAATGAAAAGAATTATGATTAATATAATATTCTAAGATATTTTATATGTACCAATAGTATTTTAAATTATTTTAGTCTATTAATACATTATTATTTATTATTAGATAATTCGTTGATTTACTTTTATTAGTTCATTAGTATTAATGTTAACATTTGTGTATAAGGAGAAAACGATGTAGAGAACAAATGTTGTTCACGAATTTTTAGTATAATTATTGTTATGACGCGGATTCGCGGATTCGATGTTCGTTTCCGTTCGGTTTCCTTATGAACAGTTATGAGCGTAAAAATAATTTTACATTTTTTACGCTTTTAATATTTTTAAATTCGAGTTGAATTTCATATTGAAATTTAACTTCGACAAAGCTATTGTGATTGAGTGAGTTTGTGATTGAGAGTTTAAATAGCTTTTTCTTGATTTTTAGTGGGATGATATTAACGTTGTAGGTTCCTATTTGACTCATGAGTGGGTTTTGATGCTCAGTGTGATAAGCGATTTCAAGTGAATTTGCAATGTAATCCTGAATCGTTTGGATGGTCGCTATTGCGTGCAGTACGCGCATATGTTTGTTGAAAATGATGTGTAAAAATTTATTTTGGACTCCTTGAATCTTATTAAAGTGTGTCTTTGCTGCTGCAACCCAGATTTGATATTGATAATATGTTATTATCGGCCTAACGCACATGTTATATAGGTTTAGTTTTTGATATTTGTTTTGGAACTGCTGTGCGGATATAGTCTTCTTAGTGCGCGAAAAGCTAAGTTTGCTCTTTTAATGGTCACTGAGACCTAGATAAATACTTTAGCATCTAGTAATACGCCAAAGTACTTGACTATGAGGGAACAAGTTGTATTTTGCAATCGAAACTTGATTTGTAGGTTTAGATCTCATATTTGTAAAGGCAATGGCTTTTTATTGCGTTGATTTTTAATTAGTAATTTGTGAAGTAATCTCGGAGTTGATCAAAGTGTGCTTGAATGTACCTGGTAGCGTTTTTGTGACTCCATGATGAGGCGAAGATGGCGATGTCGTCTGCGCAGATCATTAGCTGGAAATTTTAGTGCATGGGACGTCGTTTACATAAATTATGAATAGCAGCGGGCCGAGTATGGAACCTTGCGGTATGGAACTCCCGTAGTGACACTTTTGATGGTTGAAGGACTACCATTTACTGAGACATTGAAGGTCTTGTTATGCAGGTAACTGACTATTAATCTAAGGAGAGGGAGTGAGGTATTTTTTCATTGTTTCACTATAAAAGACTTCTTCTAAATCTAAGAGCATAAGTTGTGTTACTCTGTTTTTATTTATCTCTAGGGTGATGTGTTCTACAACTCGCTATAGCTGCTGGATGCATGGATGATTTTTTTTGAAACCAAATTATTGAGGAATGACTATGTTACTGTTGTTAACATGAATTAATAGATGGGTGATGATAATTTTTTCAAATAATTTGCTGATGGTACTTAGGAATCTGTGGCTTTCGACGGCTGTTGCTGGTTTCCCCTGCTTGGGAATTGGAACTACCTTGGCTGTTTTCCGTGCCGTAGGAAAATAAGAAAATTTAAGGCAGGAGATAACACTTGTATTTGTACTATGTACAAATGTACTTGTATTTGTACTATGTTGGTAATGTATTTGTACTATGGGTTTGATTGGTAGTTTGAGTGCTATTGTGGTGATTTTGTGTGGTCCTGGAGCCTTGTTGGAGGGAAGTTTTCTAATTATGTGCTTTATCTGTTGAGGAGTTTAAACTGTTGTTGTCGATGGAAGGATTTGTGGAAGGTAATGTTGCAAGTCTTTCGATGTCGTGCTCGATGAGAGAAGTGATATTCCGTGCAGAGTTCTGCATTTTTTTGAAGTATATAGCCAAACTTTCGGCTTTTTCTTCGTCTGTGTAATGGGGCGCGTATGGGGTGTAGGGCTTTGGAGTATATATCCGAGTTTTTTCGGGGCCGGGGATCTTGAAGGCCTGCCAAAGTGTGTATTCCGTCTTCTCGATTTTTGCAAGCTTATTGTGCCATATTTGGTTTCGGGCTTCTGTTATGTGTGGATGAGATTTGAGAGTAGGGTTTTATGTAGCTTGTGGGAAGAGTTACCAGTTTTTTGAAACTTTCACCTATGTTTATTTCTCTCTTTGATGAGGTTTTGGAGAACAGGGAGTTTGTTGGGGAGTTTAGAGTTTTGTGCGTTGCGTTTCGAAAAAATCTGTGAATTAGCCTGGTGAGTGCTTCAATTTCGTGTCGATGTCGTTGTGGTTGTTAGTTTTTGATTTATTTTGAATCTTCTGCAATTTTTGGCGAATGTGTTCCAATCAGTTTGTTCGATTTGGTGTTGTCGTCTTGCGTTGTTTTGGGTTGTGACTGAGGGCTGATTGGTAATTTGATGATAGATCGTCTATGGTGTAGCAATTTTATGGGAAGGGGACACTTGACAGAAAAATGTGAATATTGGAGTGCAATTTGGTGTCCTATAAGTGTAAGTGAAGCTATGATTTGATGACTGTGTAATTCGGAATGATTTTTGAGGATGGAACCTTGGCTTGAAGTGTGCTTGGCGTTGAAGTCACCGCTGATGATGTAAAGTCCTGGTCCTTGCGGCAATAGATGAAGTCCAGAAAAGCGGGATTTATTTCGATTTTGGAGATAGGAAGAGGGAGGGTTGTATGTTGTTTCAACTGTTAATTTAGGTGTGGTTTCGATCTTGATGGTAAATACTTCTATGTTTGAGATGGCTGGTTGTGGTGTGTCTTTCGTAGGAATGCCCTTGTGAACAGCTATTAATACGCTGCTTCTTGGGTTATTGTTGGTAGATGGTGGTCTGTCTTGTTTATCTATTTTGTAGTTGGGTAATTTGAAAGTGTCTTTTGGGATGAGCGAGGTTTCAGTGATGATGCAATGTGTGCATTATGGTCTGTTAAAGATT
Organism: Tetragonula carbonaria; assembly: GCA_032399595.1. Taxonomy (NCBI): domain Eukaryota; kingdom Metazoa; phylum Arthropoda; class Insecta; order Hymenoptera; family Apidae; genus Tetragonula; species Tetragonula carbonaria. The sequence continues at coordinate 18,825,493 of JAUCRC010000004.1, forward strand.
TGTAAAGTTCTGATACTTTTTTTGTTGTTTAACGCTAGTTTTTAACGCTAGTGGCGTTGCATAAGATGATGATGATAGGTTTTTTATGGTTGCTCATTATCTAGTTCTTTCACTATGAGTATTGTTGCTCGAATTCTTTTTAGATTGTTTGTGCATTTTTGGATAAGCGATGGTCCAGGTCTATTTGATCTGATTGAGAGAATGTTCGGTTTGCTGAGGTTGTGGATATAGTTGGGGTGATACGGCCCTTGCATATGATGTTCCTTGCCTTGTTTTGAGGTTTGCCTGAGTCAGGGAGGAAATAGTGAGGATTTTGTTTGTGATAAGATGTGGGAAGTTTTGTGCTGGGAGATGCATGTTTAATAAAAAGTTTTACACATGTTGGTTACTTTCTTTACTGGCAGTCTTTTTGGCCAGAAAATCCAGTGATGCAGGGCACTGCGAATAATTGGCCGGGTGAGCACCTTTGCAGTTGGCGCACGTTGGAATTTCTAGGGTTTTGTAGCAGGGGTTCTGGCGTCATGTTGTCTGGCGCATTTGATACATCCTGGTTTTTTTGTTACAATTTGACGATATGTTACCATGCACCTAACAGCGGGAACACTGATTCGTTGATTTGTGAGATTAATATTGCCTCCAGTATATTTTAATATTCTCGATGAATGTAATATGATTTACTTGTGCCAGTGTGGTCCCAGGCGATTCTATATATGGAGTATTTAGTGTGTGTCGGTATTTCATGGAATTTAGGCCTTGGTGTCTAATGTTTTCACTTATTCTGGTTAGCAGAAGTCGGATCAAGTTTTTGAGCACTACAACCTACTAAAGTCTTTTATGTTCATAAACATTATTTTAAGTTTGTCTGAACGTGAATTTGCTTGAAAAGCATTCTGGTATTTTGATTTAATTGCGTCAAGGAGTTTTAGATGGTCCATTTTACCATAAATGTATATTGGAGGAGGTTTAATGTTTCGGTGTTTTTTAGTATAATGGTTTAGATTTATTGCGGTGTTCGTGTTTGGGATGTCGTTTTGTGATTCCGTCTTTTGGGAGCCTGAGTCTAGCTCATTGATGACACAATCAGTGAAAACGCTGTTTTTGATAGGGATGTCTAAGTTAATACGTTCCATGCCTTTTGTTGGAATATATCGATGAATGATGTGACTTGTGTGAGTGTGATTGTCTTTTGTAAACTAAACAAATGAACTCTGGCTTCGCGTTCTGCAGTTGATCTCGAGGCGTCGTTCCGAAAGCACTTGTATTACCCATTATATGTATGCTTCACATATAAATTATATTATCGCGTTTTCATATTTAAATAAAATATTAACATAAATAAACACCTTTCTGCATATTTGCGACAGGAGATAAATCTGATAGAGATATTGCTCTTTTTCTTGATATGGTAACTTTAAGTTCTTCTGTGACTTTTTCTTTAGCCACCACTCATACTTTACCTGCAGTTGCGCATTCCAGATTTGTTGATATGTCTTTTTTGTTCGTGGCGTTGTCTGGTGTTATGTTTTCTTCTTCAAACATGGAGATTTTAATTCTCACTTGCAGTCTTTGTTTGATTTTGATTACGCACACACTTGCTCACTGATCACTGAGATTTTGAATACGAAGGTTTACTGAATTTCCTTGTTCGGAGGTTGATCGGAAACTCTGATGAACTGAACTGCTGTCTTCCTACCGTTTCAAAAAAAAATTTTTTTTCTTTGTTTTGAAGTGTATTTTGTGCAGTGCCCGGGACTTGCCCTATTACCTGCATTTAAAGTAACGGGATTAGTTGTGTGATGTTTGTTTGTTTTTATTGTGTCCTATTGTAGTAGTGACGTTGTATATGCAGGAAAAATTTCAAAAAACCTGTTTATCTTTATGACGTTTTAGAGAAGTGTGGATTCATAGAGGTGCTGCCACGTGTTTAGGGAGCCTTTTTTCTTAAGTTCTTGGATGTTCTAGTTTCCTGTGTGGCTAATTAATGGTCTTATGCTCGTGAGGCAGAATCTGTATGTATTCGTTTATTGTTTGTATTTTAGCCATCTTATATAATATTGTTATGGGTGTGTCTCGTGGCTTGTTCAGTATAATTCTGAGGAATTTGTTCTGTATTTTTTGCGTTTTGTTAATGTGCCTTTTGGCTACTGCGGCCCATACTGCGGTCCGTACGTGATAATCGGTCGAATGCATGTTTTGTATAGAGTAATTTTGATTTCCTTTTTGAGTCTGCTGTTTCTGGCTATGAGTGGGTAAAATTTTTTTAGTGTGGGATATGCGAGTTTAGCTCTTGCCTTAACTGCTGGGATCTTACTGTCCAATGTGACTCCTAGATATTTAACCTTGGTAGTCTAGGAGGTTTCGTGCCCATTACTGTATTCTTAGAGTTTTGTCATTTTGCGTGTGGATGTGATTGCCTGCGTTTTTAGTGATTTAGGGATTGATCCTGAGATTCTATTTTTGCTTGTACTCTAGTATTTGCTCCATGTGTTCTTGTATGTATCTGATTGCTTGCGACGGGCTCCAGGAGGATGTGTATCGGCGGCTGCTAGGTATGTCTTGCTTTGGGAATGTCGTTGGTGTATATGTTGTGAAGCATTGATCCTAGTATCGATTTTTGTGGGACTCTAGCTTTGATCTCTTTTACGCTAAAGTTAGTGCTGTTTATTAAACGTACATCCTCCTGTCCGTGAGGTAATTCTTTTGTTGTCTTAATTATTTCCGTCAGGGTTCCTATTTTGTTAACAGTTTGTATGTTAGTGGGTCGTGCCAAACTGAGTCGGAGGCTTTTTAAATGTCTAGTAATGTGAGTTGTTTTTATTGAGTTCTATGATTGCGTATTCGATAACTCAAAGTAGCTGTTGAACATGAGTGTTTTTCTTTAAAGCCGTATTGTTGTGGGATGATGATATTGTTTTCATTTAGATGTTTAGAGGAGGTGTATGTGTATTATTTTCTCAAGGATCTTGCTGAGTGTACTTAGTAGACTGATGGGTCGGTAGTTTTGGAATTCGGTTTTGCGTTTGACTTGAAGATATAATAAATTTGTGCTATTGTATTCCTGTGGAGATTTTTAAATTTTTCAATAGTAATTTTGTCAGGCCTAGGTGCTGTACCATTTTATTTTCTTGATTAATTTATGTATTTATTGCGAGAAGATGATTATTTGGGTTATTCTCTGTATTTTCGTTTCTTGCAATTTCGCTGAATCTTCTATCATGCTACTTATGAGTTCGTCCAGCGTTGACGTTGTCTTGTATGCTTTGTTGTGGGTCTCCGCGAAAGTGGATGCGATAGCTTTAGCTTTTTCGGAGTCAGTGTAGTAGAAACTATTTGTGTGTGTATGTGTGTGTGTGTGTGTCTATTAGTATGCGGATTTTGGTATAAATGCTTCCGACTGTTTTATAAGTCTGCCATAGTGTATGATCTGCTTCGTTAATCCCTTTAAGTTTGTTCTGCCACTTTCTGTTTCTTATTTCTGTGATTCTTTCTTGAATCTGTGCGGTAAGTATGTTACGGTAAAGTCTGTGTGAAGGGTTACTTGTTTTTTGGTATTTTCGTCTGTGTTTGTTTCTGCTCCTTATCAGATTTTGCAAATGTAAGTCTGCCTGTAGTTTTGGAGTTATGAGTGGCCTTTCGGTACGCGTGTTGCATGTTTTGTTGCACTCGTTTCACCTGTGTGTCAATATCCATGGTATTCTTGATTTCCGGGTCGATATGGAATGTGTTTGAGATTTTTCTCTACAGGTTCCAGTCAGTATAGCCTGTTGATTGATTCCTTTTTATGCTGCGATTGTTGTTATGGTTAATATCACCGGAAGGTGGTTGGAAGAGAGTTAGTTTATTTTATGGTATGTTTGATAAGGAAAATGTTTATATTGGATGGATTGCATTTTAGTTGTTTATACCTGAAGGTAGGACTGTGTATTATCTGGTAGTTTTCGACCTCGGCGTGATTCTTCATAGTTACCCCATTGGTGTTTCTTTTGATATTATTCCATAGTTGGTGCTTGGAATTGAAGTCATCTCCTATTAAATAATATTTAGTATTGCTTTCATTGGTTAGTTCGTCTAAGTCTGTTGTTATTATTTTATTACCTGGTGGGGCGTATGCCTCGATGGTTAAGATGGGTGTGGTTTTGGTTGTAATAGTGACGATTTCGATAGAATTAGTTGTTGGTTGCTTGGTGTGTTCTACAGGAATTCTGTTGTATATGAATACTATTAGAACTGCTCCTCTAGGGGTCGTTCCGTGTTTGTGTATTCTGTTTTTCCTGAATATTTTATATTCAGGGATGTGTAGCATATTTCTTGGGGTTAATCAGGTTTCTGTTATTAATTAAATATCTATGAGATGATCTTCTAGAAATTTTTGAAGATCTTGTTTCTTGTTTTGGATGCTAGTAGCATTCCATAGCAGTATATTGATTTGATGTTTAAGAGCCAGCTTCCAGCTCTTTTACGATTTGTATGGTTGCTTTGACTCGGTCTAAATTGTTTGTGTATTTCATGTATGTAATGCTTTTGTATTTAATGCTTTTGTATCAGCTCGATTATCCTTAAGAATAAATCTAGGTCTGATGATTCAATTTCAGTTCAGTTTATTGTGCTCTCGTTGTTTTCTGGTGGCGAAGCTCTTGGGGAAGATGCTTGTTTGTTGTAATATAAGCCTGCGATGTGATTAGAGCTTGAATTTGTGATGCGTTTGTGTGCGTGCTTGTTGTATAACATGGAGGTTTTCTTAACGTGGGAAAGGCTTGTGGGGATGGGAGGTATTGCTGTTGGATGTTAGGCTGTATCTGGTCTTTATGTGCATCTCTCTTGGCGAGGAATGCTAGAAATGCCGGACATTTGGAATAATTAGCTGGGTGGCTGCATTTGCAATTTGTGCACGTACTCGAGGTGATACTCGAGAGTCTTAGTGCACTTTCGTGAGTCGTGGGATCCCGCGCATTTGACGCACATTGCTTTCTTATTACAATTTGTGGATGAGTGTCCGTGTGCCTGACAGCGATAACATTGTATGGTCGGTTTTTTGGATTTGAACTTTTCCCAGTACTTTCAGGTTTTCAATAGACCTTACCTGGTTGACTTTCGCTAGGATCATTCCTGGTGCGAAGGTTACTCGGTATATGGGGTATTTAGTGTGAGTAGGTATTTCGTAGGTAAGTATTGAGTAGGTATTCGGTGCAGTTTAGAGAGATTAGTCCCTGACTCTTTATGTTGTTCATAATTGTTTTTTCAGATAGCTTTACTAGTCCTTTTAGAATTATCTATAGGATTTTCTTGGTTCTGATTCTGTATGTGTGGAACTATATTTTCTTTGCTCCTTGAATTCATTGAAATCGGTATATTTTGAAACACAACCTTTAATTTTTTCTGAATTGTATTTGGCGTGAAATCTATTGTTATGTTTTTGTTTTAGAGCTTCTGGTAATTTATCTTGCCGTGTATATATATATATCAGAGGTGGTTTAATTTTGCTTTGCTCAGCGGAGATGTTTGAGTGTGTTTGTGTCTCTGTGTCTTCGTCTGTATGTTCTGTGTCGTTCAGTAGACATTCCGCAAAAATGCCAAAGTTATTTTGTGTTGTGACATTAGGTGTGTAAGCTTCCATACCTGCTATGTTATACGTTGTCGGCCTTGAGTTGGTTAATAAGGAAGATCTTCTTTTCGTCGTTATGATCTCTTTTTGTGACTTTTCTTTTTAGATATCGTCATGACAGCTGTCGTGTCCGTTTTCTTTTCTTGTGTTGGTGAAATATTTATCGATATATAGATCGATTTTGTGATGACGTAGATTCTGCTTAATGTAAACTCTACTCTGCTCACTGTCGTCTATGTCATGTATCGACTATCGTATTTCTAAGCACGTCTCCTCGATGACTTCACTCGAAAGGAGTACCTGACTCTGATTGCTCGCTAAACTGTTTCGAGATGTGTCGATCGGTTGCTTATATACTACCTCTGAGGATGCTTTGTATAGTTGTTGAAGCTCGCCTATTAGCAATTCGGAATAATAAATTTAACTTCTCCCATTTTTCAGTCATTTGTAGTTGACATCGCATCAACGGGATCTACGCACATCCTCCACTGGACCCTTAACCCTTAACCGTTAATAGTAATAAAAATTATGAAGTACCGTGTTATTTATGATGCATGGGGTACATCGCTATTGTTTCTGTTTTGAGATGCCTTGTGTGTAAAATTCATAAATTTTAATTTCTAGTGTGAAATATTCTTCGAGGATTTCATAAGTTGCCATTGGTTGTCATAGGTTGTTACCATTACGGTTCAGAACTTCTTGTGTGTGAAAACGCCGAATCTTAATAAAAATTGGGAAAAAAGTCCCTGACAATAATCAACCCCATTTTACTGAACGAGCAGGAAGACTTTTCCTTATCTTTTCTAAATTTATTCTAGTTTTTTTTTTCCAAGTAACGGAATACTTTATCGGTACCTTCGTACCGCGTAACAATTATAAAATTTAGTATAATTCATCGTGTAATAAATTGATATATTTAATTAATGAATGTGATTATGACTTCAGTTATTGGAAAAGGAAAACGTGTCTTCGTTTTGACTTAGCGCATCTACAATAGGGAAATACTGACATGTATTTCGATTTTTACTATTACAATATTGGTTCCGGTATAGCTTTATTATTACCAAAGTTATAAATATTAAAAATAATTTATATTATATTATCAAATAAAATATAAATTTTTTTATAAAATAAAATTTAAAGTCAAGATTTATAAAATAAAATTAAAAGTCAGGAATTTATGCGTGAAATTATCATTTCGTTTCCAAGATATTGCTTTTAAAGTATATCTGTATATCTGACTTCTACACACCGCTATATAATATAATATATCCAAACATTTTTGTCATAAAGTAATTGAATATGTTTTCAATTAATTGATATTACAACTAAACAAGCAATAGCTTATTTGAAATTCACGACGATTTCACAACTCGAATTAATATTGTTATTAATTGAAATTTTGGCATAAAAGTTTTATTTAAAAGGTATCGTTTCCTCAGTATTTCGTCAGTATTATAATTAATTTCTTCAATGAAAACTAAGAACATAAAATTTTTAATTATAATAAACAATATTTCAGAAAAATCAAATTCTTTTATAATCGACTTACTACATTATTACATACAATATTATAAAGAGAGAATTTACAAGATAATTCTAAGGTTTCAAGACAATGAAGAAAGTTCATTAATGAAAACGTCGTTTGGAACATATTTTTCTATTAATCAACAATTTAATTTTTGTTGAAAATACACTTCATGCACATGAAAATGTTGTTCGAAAATGCGCTATTAATTGTCGTATATTAATATTATCAGTTAATATACATTTTTTCTCTATTTCGTTTACATTTCATATTTTTCATCCCGAAGAAACAAATAATAAAAGAATTTCCACATTTATATTTAAATAATGCCCTTCATTTGTCTTATATTGAGAAACATGAAATAAAGAGAAAGATTCGCTAATTATGAAACTCGTATTTCTAATGTAAAAATCAATATGTAAAGAAAGTCAATATATAAAAGAAATTAAATAAAAAAATCAATATGTATTGTTACAAAAAAAAATTTATTATACAGATAATATTCATGTAATTTATTATTCATGATGCATACTGCATCTCCCTTCTTACTGAAAGATATAAGAAGCAGTTGATTGACGAATGATATGGACGAATCTTTTTTTTCTTTTCCTCATTTACTCGCATTTTCTGTTTTTTATTTTTATTTCCAACATATCAAATAAACCGAGCAATGAGATAACTGAATTTTAATTTTTACTACATTTTTATCGCGACGATAATCGCTGGCAAAAAGAAATCACGTACATAATAATAGCCGATAATATGTTAAGGAATTTACCTGAGAATATGGATTTAGGTAAATAACAAGACAGTTCTTGCAGAGAACAAGACTTTTTATTTTCAAAAATCAGAAAAGAATAATGTTCGTACAATTTGAAGTTTGGAAACGGTCTGCTGTTTTTGATTAGGGAAAATTTTTCATTGATTATTACTATTTTTCTATTAATTAATGAAAAGTACGAGAGCGCCATTCGTGAAGTGCTGAAGAGAGTTTCAATGTCTATTAGAAATAAATTATTTTATGTAGAAATTAAATAGAATCATAAATTAAATAGAAATTAAAAATAAAGAAATTTTTTCTGGAGAAAGTTATAAATTATTATAGTAAAAACATTGACAAATTTTTGTCATGACTGAATTTATCACAGATTTGAAAAGCAAAAGTTCTTCTTTAAAATGACTCTAACTTGCTACATGATTTTTTTTCACTAATTTATTGAACTTAATGTATTGAGAAGATAGACACAAAGGCCTCTAACATCGACAACAAACTGATAATGCGAAGACTTTGTCTTTCGATATCACGAATTATGAATCATAAAGAAATCTGATCCCGTGATTACTGAACTGTAATTGTAGATTACCGAATAGTGTATAATGTACCGAATAATGTATAATTATACTGAACTTGATGCGAATTCTTGCAACATGTAAAAACCACATCTTGTACGCCGTATTTAATAGCGACTCGTGAATTGACCCCTCGCCGTTTACGAGTCTATTTTACAAGAGTTGATTCATTTTAAAAAAGTATGAGTTTGATTGTCCTAATGAAAGTCAAACGTTGATCGAAGAATAACTGACCACTGAAGACAAAACAGATTCGCGGACCGAAGTTGATAATAGTATAATAAGTACTTGTGACATATTAGACGTTAGAATTTTTTGTCAATATGAAAAAACGCGATAAATGTAAGAGAATAAATTTTTTCTTGCTAACAAGAAATCCTGTCTTTTATCTATTAGCAAATCATACTTACATAATTTTAATATATTGCGACCATTTCGCAATGCACTACAAGAATTACTCGAATATCTTTGAATATTAAGCGAAAACGATATAATAATCACAATTATAATTATAATTCCTTGCATTTCTGTCGTTTAATATTAAAAATTCAATAAAATGATGGAAAAAAGTCTTGTAATTGTTGTAAAGAGAAGGTTTCAATTTTCAAATTCAATTATGACAATTATGACAAAAAAATTTTTCAATGTTTTTATAATTTATAGTTCAATACCTATGATAGATTAATATTATTTTGTAGAGAATGATCTGCTGCATTGATTGATGCAAAAAAAGAAAATTACATAATTATACTTGAAAAGTAATGACCTTCATATCTTCTATACGCATCTATTTAGAAACAAACTAAATATATCAAATTATTGCTCTCTCAAAACAGGAAAAGATATATTTTTTAAATAACGAATACAGACAATTGCATTTATAAATTAAAATGAGACACCCTATGCACTTAAAAAGCACATAACTTTTTCTGCTGCATATCTTTTTATCTTTTCTTTTTTCCTTTCTTATTCCATTTTCAGAGATATTTGAAGCAAATGCATATTTACAAAAAAATACACATTTGAAGTATGTGCGATTTTATATTTTCATAATATTAAAATATTTGATTCGCCGAAATTTTAATTCATATACGTACAAAACATTATTTAAAATTAACAATATTTTAGATTTAAGAAGTAAATTTCTGTAAAATCAAGTTTACTTTTGTGCAAAGAACGACGAGGAAATTATATTAACTTATCTATAGTAAATTTCAAATCTTTATTTCGATTTTCATTTCATGAAAACTTCGCGTTAACTTGTAGAATTCCGTGGATTCCAATAATAGAAAGCAAAGGTTGGCTTGGCACTCAGAAAAGACAAAGTACAGCCAACGGAAGTTGTATTACGTATAGGAAACTCGCTCCAATGGAATCTTTTCTATAAATACAGATTTTCACCAAAGGCTACGATATTTGAAAGACTTTTGTTATAAGTTTCATGAACAAAGAGACTTTCAATTGTTCGATAAAAGTAGAAGATTAAAAGATGCAGTCAGTTCAATTCGTCCATGTATGCTACATTGATAATTTCCTAATTGATTTGAGATTCTATTACAATTACATTCACTTTCTACACATTCATATTTGTTTCTGAATAGTTACTTACATGAATATTACTTTAATTACTTTACAATATTGTATAATTTTTTATTTAAACTAAAAAGTAATATTATATCTCATACAGTCATGAATATTTATATAGTGTGCAAGTAAAGCAATAAATTAAAAATTTATTAAATTAATTTCATACAACTTAATATTATCTAAGCTAGTTTAATGTACATATACAATGCATGAATTTAAAATGCCTATATAAATTTATATACAAAATATATGACTTTATAGTATGAGTTTAAGTAATTAATTTCATTTAGTGACGATTCACATTTTTTATACCTGTAATTATTTACAATCCATACTTTTCACGCACATTTTTATTTAATAATCTTATTTCATATACAAGGTTACATTCTGATACTGTTATTCTAACTACTGTTGATATTCGAACTTTGCTGTTATGATGAAGCTAAATCAAATTGGATTGAACTATAGAATTAAGATTAAATTGTAGTTTGAATTAAAGTTATATTTGAATAACAATCTTATTGAATAATAATCTTTGAAAAATATCTTACCATTTAACAGCTTATGTTAAATATTGTCATTTATTTTTGCTTTAATTAAAATATCGATTATTCTGTTCTATTTATTATGCAATGTTTTATTTGTGTGTGTGTGTGTGTATTTAATTATTCGTATACAATTTAGTTTATTATACGAAAGATAATTTTATGGCAATGACTTGAAGGAAATCTTGAAATGATATACATATTATTCAAAACATGTTTATGTATATTTATGAAATCGAAGTTAATTATTATATTGTGAAAGGAATGCAAATTCAAATAGACCTAATGCAAGCTATTATATAATCGTATAAAAACAGCTATTAACCGAAAATGACATATAGACAAACAGAATCATGTAACATAGCGTGATAATGAATGAAAGAGGAGAATTATTCCTTTTGTCTTTCTATTGTCCTGTGAAACCTTTCCAACACATTATATATAAAACTATTAAACACATTAATCTAACATATTTCAAGTTATTGAATGCGACAAAGTTAATTCTGTTGTAAAGAATTATATTATTTTCATTATTAATCTTTATTGCTTTACGATCAATCACAGATTAATTCGCAATTATTTAACCACTACACATTCGCGAACATGCCTATAAGTCCTTTTAATAATTAATAATTGTATTAAACTGAATATTGAAAGTAACATCCAACATTGATTCATGCATAAAATTTATTTACTGAATCTATTCTTCAATATTCTGAATGTTAAAATTTGGATGCTGAAATTTGTCGAATAGAATAATTTGTAATCTTTGTATATAAAAATTTTCAAATTAAAATACGAAAACTTGTTTGTTTGTAAATCGTCTGTAACAATTGCGGAATTAGTGTAATTTACATAAAACAATTTTTCCATACTTATAAAAAAATGTATATATATGTATATGTATATGTATATGTATATGTATATATTTCAATAAACATCAATACATCATTAAAAGTATTTTTTTTTAGCTTCAAAAGACTGATAAACAACTAACATTTTACTTTGGAGATATAATATAAATATGTATGTAATGTATAGTATATATAGTATAAATAATATAAATAGTATAAATAGTATAAACGGTATAAACAGTATAAATGGTATAAACGGTATAAACAATATAAATAATATAAATAGTATAAATAGTATATATAGTATATATAGTATACATAGTATAAATTGTAAATGTTTGATATTTATGTATATTATATCAGAATTTAAAAGAAAATCCGTGTAGGATGAAAGCATAAGAAATTTAGAATGCCTACATCAGGGATCATATTTAGCTTTTTTTGTAACTATAAATCTAGATATAGGATTCGAGTGATATTCACCATTGATGATAAATCAGCATTTTGTTATTGATTGTAAATAGTGTCTAAATTGACAATAAATACTTTTTTTTAATACAATATTCACATTTTTGAATAATAAGGTATTTCATTTAATATTACCAGCTTCATTTACATTATTATCATTGTTCGCTGTGAAAAATGTTATAGTAAGAGATAAATGATTTCAAGATGTACATATTCTGATAATGTTAATTTTTTTATGGCACAAAAATCCTATAAAAATCAACTCTGATATTTTAAATGAAGTATTTAGGATAGTGTTTAAATGCTAATATGGTATTAAATGATTTTATGTTTATTAAATATTAATGTAATATTAAATGACATATATATTGAAAGCAAACTGGAATCCAACCCAATCTATTATAAGAAATATTTGGAGATGACAGAATTAACTTGATATTTTTACAAAGAAAATATAATCTTTCCTTTAAAGTTTTGAAATGACATTATTAAACATTCAACTGTTATAAAATAGAAACATCAACATATTGAAATATTTTAAAATACTTTTGATATTTAAAGTACTTTTAATATTTATTTTAAATATATAAATGTCAGAGTTTATTTAATTATTTAATAAGAACACGCGATTCTGGATTAGAAATATATATATATATACATAGGTACGTTCTGAACAACGCGTCGAGATCGACAGCAACCAAAGCCAAAGTTCACTTGTTTAGTTGAAAAAAAACAATCACACTCACAACCCACAGCATTCATCAATATATTCCAACAATAAATAATGTGAATTTTTATCATAATAAAGTAGTTGATATTCGATCAAATTGTATTGCGTTTAATTATTACCAAATTAAATTTTGTTATTAATTAATTTAGTATTAAGAATTGAGCATATGATAACATTCAAATAATTTTGCAGAATCATCATTTTTGATTTTTTTAGAATGAAATTTTTAAAAAATGATTCATTCGGAATGATATTAAAATTTATATATTACAAATTTGATATAATAATATATCAAAAATTTGTTTTTGTGTGATGAATTTCAAAACATATATTATAATCAATTGACTTAATCGATAATATATGCGGCAGAAAAAATTAGAAAAATTGATGAAGTATACATTCTCGTATATTCATTTTTAAAATTTTTTGTAAAATTTATATCAAATGAAAAATGCAGAATTATTATTACAAACATGGCTTTTATCTAACGATATACAAAATACATAAAATTTTATATTCTTAAAATCAGATTGTCTTCTAAAATAATTTATTTATTATTCGACGGCCAAAAGTATATTTATTATTCAATGTTGCTAAGCATAATTATTAAGAAAATTTATTCCAAATATAAAAAATTAAACATAAAACAACTAAAATTTTAAAAATTCAGAAAGTAGAATAAATAACTTCAACAACTCGTATTTATTTTAATTTCTAACTCACATCTGTCTTCATTGCCTAATTTCAATTATTTTATTTTAATATAAAAAAAGAAAGTGAAGTACTAAATATAAACGACTAGACAGATTTTTATTTTGCAATGATACTTTCAATTAGTTTTAATTGAAAGTCAAAGAACTATCAAAATTTTTCGTTTTAAATAAAAATCTGTGATTACACATTGGATTATAAAGAATGGATTATAATATATTACAAATGCAAATACATTACAATACATTATAAAATATATTACAAAATATACAATATAATATATACAGCTAATTCCTAAATAATATTAATATACTGAAAAATATTAATTCATTCTCAAAATATTTCAATACTAAATTAAATTGAAATAGAATATAAATTCCATATTGCTCATATTATAAGAAAAAATTCGTACCTATCACGCTTTCTTTATATTGAAATTTGTATAGTAATTCTAACGAAAACTTACAAATTTCTCACAAAAGCGTTCTTTTTCTTACCCACATCTACACAGACGAGGTATAGGAATAGACGTTATAATCATTGACTAACAGGATAGACCGGACATCCAATGCCACAGACGAGGTATATGAATGGATAAAGAATAGAATAGACCTGACATTAAATGGGGCTTCGTGTCCCAGGGTCTGAAATACCAACTACCAAAAATACCAAAAATATCACTGATTTTTTAGCGCCCTCTACGCTTAAACAACGGTGTATTGGAGAACTACGTCAAACAAAATGATACAAGTTGATTGAGAAAAAGAAAAGAAAATAATATCCGTTACAGTGTTATCAATTGTATATATCCAGGCACAGATGAAGTATAAATACATGTACCTCGTCTGTGCCCCCAGATTTCAATAAAAAAAATCAGTATCTAAAATTATTCCATTTTATATTATGTATATACATATCAGAAAGAGCTTTATCTGTGTTTTTTGATATTTACACATTTTAAATATATAATAATTTTGATTTTACACGTTTTAAATATATAATAATTTATACTTCATTATTTTTAAAAATAATGCTTAACTAACTAAATTATTTCTTAAAATTATTTTGATTGACCATTGGCCATTGGCAACCATATATTTATTTAATTTGAATAGCCATCGATGAAATTTGGAGGGCATTATGATGAATGTAAAACTCTAAAGCTTAATAAATCTTGACATCGAGAATTCACTTTTTTAGAAGGTAGATCCTTCAATTTTATGCAGCTAATGTTAGGCCCGATGCAGACAAGCGATTTGCAGCAAATCATCGCCTTATTCTTCTTTTTATGAAACAAAAGTGTCTGTTCTTCTAAAGCATCGCTGCCCTCAGACTGCTCGTTTGCATCGGGCCTAATTCGAACATCTAGAATTTAGAGGCGGTTTTTTCCCGCTACGGACCACAAGAGCTACTCATTCACAATCAGTCTACCGGTTTCTATCATGAAAATTAATTCCCAATCTGGTGTGCAGCGGGCAATACAAACTATTTTCTCTATTTTCCTTTAACTTTAGCAGTTACAGTGAAAAAAGGAATTTCTATGTATGTATGATATATGTGGGATGGGGAATTCTGGGAAAGGGCCCAGAAACGAGACAATTGTCACTCGTGGAGTGCCACTTGAGATGTTTAGAGCGAAGGCTAGATCTGAGAATATTTCTTTTAGCCGCCCAGACCTAGGACATAAAATGTTAGGTTGTGTGCGTGAATGTACGAAGGACGAAAGTATCCAGATTGCATATAGTGAAGAAAATCAGTAGAGAGAATAGTGAAACACCAGAGAGAAAAGACGTAGCGAGTCGCGGGAGTGTAAAGCTCACAGAGAGTATCGAGTCGAGAGAGAATATAGAGAATATAACAAGTTGTGAGAGCGATTTTTAATCTTAATCTTTTTTTTTTTTGTAACCGCCGCATTAAAACTTTTGTTTTCTATCAAATTTCATATATATACATCTAATGTGAGTATAGCTGCTGTTAGCCATCTCTAAATAAATAGAAGTCTAAAATAAATAGAAACACACAAATGCAAGTCTTAATACAAACAACTACATCCATATATACGTAAAAACATTCATCCACGGACAATAGCAACCGCCCAGGAATATTGTCACGATGTAATTCTTATCTAATTTTTATATCATTTTCTATCTGTTGTTGTCTTTTATACGTTAGGTATAGTAAAATTATCTTCCGAACAGTGAAATTGAAAGGAGGGGAGGGGATCATTTGGAACGAATATTTGTACTGAGTTTTAGCTAATTGGACTGTAATTTCGAAAAGTTCCGGAAACGGATCGCGTAACATTTTAGAGGGACTATAGAGGAACGGCGAAGATCTCAAATATAAAATTTTAGCTTCAGCTAGTTTTTGAGATATTAGAGAATTAAAAAATATTTTAAATTCTGCGGGTATAAACGTTACGAATGTATAGACTAACATAATGGTAAAAATTTGAGAAATCCTAAAATTTCATCTTCTAATTTTAAGATGTGATTAAAAATGGGAAAATTAGAATTTTCTAAACCATAGTGGATTTTCAGTCACGAAAAAAATTCTTAATGTTTTTAAAGACGTTTAAATTTTTCGAAAATAGAAATTAATTTCTCACTTGCTACATAACAGAAAAATATTCCAAAAAACAAAGGTTCAGTGATCGAAGCAAAAGCTTTATATTTTAAAAAGAATTCAACTAAAGTATTACATGATTCTTTTTACGAAGACTTATATATAGATAAGACTTATATTTTTAATTATTCTAAAATTTGTTTAAATTACCCGAGTGAGAGTATTTAACATTTCGGACTTGAATCGAATTGGATAATTTTGATTGAACTCGGACGAATACCTAAGACTCTGAGACGACGAACAATCTTCCACTTTGTTAGTTTTATCATTTTATGGACCAATCGGTAAAAGATGGAACAAAAATGTAGCAACCATGTCAAACTTTTAGATTTGGCTACTATGCTTCAGGAAATCCTATCCCGTTAATTCGCTTTTCATTTGTCATTCTGCACGATGACAATCATAACGAAGGCATTCGGAAAGAAAATGAGAATAAGCAGTACTCGGTGAGAATATATCATTTTGAATTCGTACAAAATTTCACTAAAGTACGTAAAAATATGTCATTAAATTTTTGATAAAATTGTAAAGAAATTCTGTAGTATCCGCGTGGTAGGGTAGGCAAACTGGAGACTACGGTTCTTAGGAGAGATAAGCTGCCGCTTGTCAAACAAAACGATGATCAGCAGGAGGGGAACTGAACGGGAAATTCAATGCGAGCTTTCGAACGATTTGGACTAACCGCAATTCCTTCAAATATACATGAATCATATAATTTATCTTACAAAATCATTCTCAGATCTATTTTATATTTTATATTAATTCTCGCACATTGAATGCCAGATCATTGTGTTGCTTGATTGCAATAGATATCCGTACTGTTTTAATATGAAATTCAATCTCTATAATAAACGATTCGTTCCGAAAAAAAATTTTCTAAATTAAATGATTGGAAATGATTATTCAGATAATTAAACTTTAATTTTTATATAATAATAATCTCCATAAGAAGATCGACAAAAATATGGGTCCATTACTTTCATTTTAAAATGATCTTGAAAATAATTCTTTCCACTTTCAATGAATATGCACCTTAAACTGCAACTTTATCTCGAACATTTTCTTCATAAAAACAAAAATACACTAAATATATTTTCAATTTGTATAAAATTTGAATCATTTTAAGAAATATTAATTTCTTTTTAACGTTATGTTCTATTTTTTTTTTATTCAGAATAACATATAAAAAAAATTTACTCATAGAAAAAAAATCCATTAAAGATCCATTAAAAAACAATGCATATACGATGATAGGACTTTTTAGTAGAACAAAGTCTACTAAATTCGCATTTATTTACTATGATTATTGTATGTACATACGTATGAATGTTGCTCGTAATAAAGTCACCGGATTCAATTCAATAAATAATTTTCGATGCGAAAACAGAAACACTGTTCAACACTGTAGTGCAATACTTGCCTAAGTCGATACGACAAGATATGACACGAAAATGGTAAGATGGTCAGATGATCTTCAAAACCTGGGACACAGCATTAGATGTCCAATCTATTCTTTTAGTCAATGATACAATCAAGACGACGTGTATGAATAGATATTGCATGACCATGTATTTTTCCACGATTTTGTGGTCCTGAAGACCGCATTACCATTTTTGTGTCACACCCTGTCGTACCGATTCAGACAAGTTTTTGACCGCGAAAATCAGAAAATATGGACAACGTTGCAGATTTGTTTCAAAAATTATTCATTGAATTAAACGTGATGGTCATTCATCAATAAGGAATACAACGATTTAAAACAGAGACTGATGAAAATTAGGATGAAAAATTTAGTATATATTTGATTGTTAACATCTATTTAAAAGAATTAGAAAAAATTAATTGAAATATGATATTTTTATGAACAATATAATTAGATATGACAATTTTTAATTTACAAATTTGTAAATTCATAACCTGAATGAATTATGTTTATCCCGTAGACTCAATTTTATGAAAGTAGAACTTATCAATAAAATATTTCTACAATATTGTTTGGAATAAAGAAGCATTATGTGTTGTAAATTATTTCTTGCAAAATTCATCCGTTTCGAAGTCTAATTTATTTTTTTAAACGATACCAAACATATTTTCTTTTTTATAGTATGATGTTATTTATTAAGATGAACTCACTGAGTCGCATTTCGACGGCCGAAATCATTTATTGTTATAAATTGTTAATAAAAATGATATAAATTAATAAAAATGATATAAAGTATGAGTGACTTGATATATATGTTAGTATTAACATTTTATGAGTTTGGAACATTCCTCATTTGTATTTTCCTCCATTCTGATTGCCGATGAACTTGTAGATTAAATACTCTTTTATTGATTTCAACGATCTTTAAATATCATTTAGAAATCGATACTTTGAACGACCCTTTTTTTTAATAAACAGATGCTGATATACTCGTTAGAAGAAAAAAACTATTCAAAATACCTTCACAATACATTAAAATATCACTGAAATCGGTGAGGAAGTAGTCACCCAACTGTCTCCGCATTGTGCGTAATGACAAAAGAAAAGCAAGTTAAAGGGACACAGGCAAGTTTCGGTTTTCCTGACGAAAACGTAGTTGTCCAAATCTAAAAATCGCACATGTTGCCACATTTCTGTTATTGTTCTGTTCGTCGACTCGATGAAATCGAGTTGAACTAGCGAAATAGGCGAGTTAGAAGGCGAGTTATCTTCATATATTTAATCCGTCCCATCTCAAAATTATCCGATTCGACCCGAACGATTTATCCGCATTTGTATCATTTGAACAAAATGTTATTTAAATAATATACAATGGTGTAAAAAAGAATATACGTATATATTTCTAGAATTTATACTTTATACAATTATATAGTTTACAAAATACCCGATGTTTATACAAAAACGCTGTAGCTCGCCCGATTCGTTCGATAGCTCGAAATGGAATCCAATTGATCTCGTCTGCATTTCCGACTGTCATTTATAATCAACAAGTAGCCCTATTCCTTCAATGGATCTCGCAGGTCCCAAAAGATCGGAGAGTCCTGTATATCTGCTTTATGATCGACCTTCAATGTAAATTTAAGTCAGTATTGTCGACTTTCTTTACATTAATTAAAAGTATAATTTTTATTTAAATAAAAATCATTTAAATAATATCAAAAATAATTTAATATACATTTCTGATTTTTAAGAAGATGTTTACTCTATATTTAATATTATATAAAACAAAAGTAAGGTATAAAACAAAGGTTTTTTATTTTATTCGTTTTATATTTGTTGTATTGTATATGCGAAAAGCAAATGAATCGTGCAAAAAATATCGTTGTTTTTCATAAATATAATTCTCTTTTCGACAAATCTTCATGATAGAAATATGAATATTGCAATTAAAAACAGTTACAAAAGTAAAATAATAAAATAAATATTAAAATTAACGATACGTACTATTGATGACATGGACGTGCTATTATTTCATTCATTGTCAGTGCTATTATTTCTATTTTCTTCATTCATTATCACTGCGTTATGAAACAATAAAAAGAAGTAAGATGGAAGAAAGATATAATGCGTATAAATATAACATAGTATACTTTTTCTATTTCTTTTGTCAAAAATTCATTCAAGTTTCACTGTTTTAAACAAATTAATCATAATTCATGAAAATTTGGCTTTATCAATGGTACAGCGGAAAATGAGTTATTTTTTACTTAATAAAAATTGAATTGTCTTCAAATATTTAATAAACGATCAAAATGAAAAAGAATTTTTAAAATAAGAAAATTTGTATTTATTTATTTGTTATACTCACAGTTATAAAAGTTTTAAAAAATAAATAAATATATATTTTAAGAAATGAGAAGTTTTGTTATAAATAATAATAAAAATAATAAAAAAGAATTAAAAATAATTGTTTATTAAAAATGCTTTTACTGATTTTAAATTTAAAATATTATGTTTTTATATTTTCCTTTTCTGACGAATAGAACAGTATTAGACATGACAAAATCCTCTTAGAATGTACTTCAGCAAGTATGCTTTGAATAGGAAATCGGAAACCTATATCCCTTTACATACTTTGATTGGAATTCGTCACGCTGTGTGTTGTCTTCAGGTTCGATCAAGGATCAAAGTATAAATTAGAAAAAGATATACGTACTTTTATGACAAGAAGCTATCTCGTAAAAAATCTATCTTGTTCTAATAAATCTGGGGAATTGTAAGTATAAGTTTTCCTGCCATCTCTTGATCTGAAAAAATATTATTGCACCAAAATTAGTAAACAAATTCAACGTAGATCGATTCTGTGAGATATATAAGAATATATTCCGTAGATACATTTATATTTTTCATTAAATCTTCATGACATATCAAAGATTTATATTAATTAAATAACAAAGTATTGTTATTACAATAATATTGATAGGCAAGGTTTATAGAAATATTTTGAATAATATTTTAATTAATACACGTAATTTTTAACTAATGAATTATAAAATTCATGTTATTTGTCATAACCAATGCACTGCATAGTTCTATTAAAATTGTTAAAAATTTAACTTAATCAATTTTAATATGTAATATAAGGAATATGTAAATGAGGAAATATGATAATTTTAATATTTTAATATTAATAATAATTTAAAATAGTTGAAAATTTAAAACTGTTTTTAAGAATATTTAATAAAATATAAATCATTTATACATAAAACCATGTATTAATAATTTTGAAATTTTAATTCATTATGTATTGAAAAAAATTGTAATCCGTAAAACATGGATAGAACTCTTTCTGATATACAATCGAATGATTTCGGTTAGTTACTAGATTCACATTTCGATATTGAAAGTTTGACAACCGCAATAAATCTCAAAAATCGTGCTGCTGGCGCATCCATTAGTTGCCCAATTCACCGTTATTTAAACGTTGAGTGCGCTAAAATACCAATGATTTTTATAATTATTATATCGGTATTTCAAATCATGAGCCACGATCCGTAAGATGCAATGTCTATTCATATACTCCGTCTGTAGCTTGATCTATTCATAGGATTTATTCATTGGATTTACAATATGATCGGCCATTGAGAGTAAAACGAAACAAAATTTCTAAATTCATTGTAGTGAGTGATCAATTGATATTGTTGGCAATTCCTAAAATATTTTTCCTGGAAAATAGCTTTTTCTACACAAGCATATCATGAACCAAGCTCTGAATCGTTATTCGATTCATGGAACATCATAAGTTGAAGATAAATTTTATCATTTGACATTTACAATTCGTTACATACCTATTGATAGTAATTCTATGTTTCTTTAATAAAAAATACAATATGAATGGTGAATTTCGAAGAATTTATCGATTTGGTTGAAAGTTCATGCATTAGATGTCAAGAAATAACAGTGAATGAACAGTCGTTCTAATTCTAGCCAAGAAATTCAGAATTATTAAATTGAAAAGGCAATCAAATGGTTAAAGAATACAAATGAAGAGACCATAAAATAAAACAAACCTGAATTATTCAAATGAGAATTGAATTCAGTATTCATTACGGTATCTTTATGGTGGTGGTTGTTGTAATAAGAAAAGAAAGTTTATTTATGATAAATGTGATTAATTTCTTTTGTTTTAATTATTTTTTCTTATTTCTTAATACTTCGTGTATTTTAATATTTGTTAAATAAATACATTAAATAAATAATAAATAATTCCAGTTATATACAATATGCAATGTTGCTTCCTTTCTCCACTAATCGCAACAGTCATCCTATGAGAATATTTCCTTCAAAAATATTATCTTGTTCATTTACTAAGATACTTTTGTTCATTCATTAAAAAACATTCATTCATTGGTCATTTGGTCCATTTATCATTTAATTCTATGTCAAACTCTTAATGAAGATTATAACTATCAAGAAATAAAATTATGTTCCAAATGTATAATCTTAGTACTTATAACTTATTTATAATAATAATATTTAGAAAAATAGATAATGATTTGTAAATGCTAATTTTAACACGTGCAACTGACGTATGGCATGATATTCCCTAAATTTAAAATATAATATTTACCAAACGCTGTAGGAATTACATTAACTTTATTTAACTTATGTAATTTTGCATTAAATCGTAGTTTGTATTGATTTATATTTCAAAAAATTATATAATTTCATATTATTCATCAAAGTAAAGCATTGACAGTTGTTGACTAATATAAATTAATTGTCATTAAGATAGTCGAATCGAAATTAAAAAGAGTAGTTATGAATTTTGAGTTTGGAAAAAGATCCATATTTAAGCTTTCTTAATGCTAAACTTAGTTTCATAAATCTTTAATGAAAATAAGAAAAAAGTCAATAGATAGAACGTAAGAGTATGGAAATAATGATGGTCAAAAAAAGTTAAAAAAACACTATACCATAACTGAAATAAATAGGAGTTTATTGCAATAACAGAAAACTAGTCAAAATTTTTACTTTCAAGTTTTTACTAGTCAAAGTAGCAAACTTTGACTAGTAACAGCAATTGCATTTCTCGTTCGAACAAAGAAAATATAAATAAATGTAGCAAAGATCAAATGAAGTATTAAAATTTCAAAGTATAAAAAATTTAAGACGAACTATAGAAATCTTCATAATAGAAAAAAGGAAAATGTCAAATTTTTGTCAGTATTTTTTGGAAAACGAAAATTTAATTTTCTATATATAATAATACAACTCCATGTTTTCTTGTATATCAAAATGTAAAACTTAGAAAATTTTAATTCGTAATGTAACATAGATAATAATAAGGAATATATAGGGATATGCCAAAAATACTCAAAATTTATTAAAATTGATATTCTCCTTTTTTCCCGTACTCTTCAACTGTATATACATATATGTATAAGGTGTCCTACTTAAAGATAACTGTATATTTAATTAATATTCAGTTACTCATAACTAAATACATATACTTTAGTTATGATAATATAAAAAATATTTTGTATGTATATTGAATGGTATCAATAGACGAAAGAGAGAGCGAATACATTAAGTAATAAATATTTTTTTGCTAAGGTTTTTTTCAAAGTTTTCAAGATTATTGATGATTTCTTACATGTATATTTTTTTTCTCTTGCATATTATACATTAAAATGTATTCAGAGATGTTCATGACATATATTACTTTTACCCTTTGCCAAAATTTAAATTATGTAAAAAATTCATTTCAATCGAAGTTACAGGCCAACGAACGAGAAATTTCAAATATTCAAATACATATTATTATGTAAATATATTTATAATTCCATAAATATCTAGAAAAACATCAATTTTTAAACTGTCGTCAATACAGAAATTTATTTCTATCAAAATTGCAGACCTTAGAAAAAGTAAGCAAAAATCTGTAAATATTAAAATGTTTGAATTTAAATATAATAGTTAAAGACATTGAATTTAAATATAATAGTTAAAGGTCACTTAAAAATCATATCACGAGTATCTACTAAATACATTTAGTATCATTTATAATATGCAAGTGAAATACATTTAATGCATATTATGCAAGAAAAATACATTTATATATATAAAAAAAAATATACGATGATCTTGGAAATTCCGAAAAAATTATTTCGAGAAAAAAATATTTATTGCATCATATTCGTTTATTGATACAATTCAAAGTACATTTTTTGATTGAAATATAGTTATCTTTAAATAATATCCTATTTATATATATTATACAAATACTGTACATATATTTACATATTTATATATACAAATATTATACAAATACTATATATTATACAAATACCAATACATATATTTACTAAGCAAAATATTTTACATGATATTTTATATAAAACAAATATATTTAAAAATATATATATATATAAATAATCGGATATTTTTAAAAAGCGCAAAATGTGAATAAAAAATATATTTAAATTTTATTAAGATAATGATTCCAAAATGTTTGACTTTTATAATCGTGTTTTTGTGAACAATAGACACAAAGAAATGAGTAAATATAAAAAAATGAAGATTTATTTTCTCATTAAAAATATTTTTATTTATTAGACATTTTGTTTACCCATAATTTTTGCCAATTATACAACTAAATACGTTTGTATGAGGAAAAAGGAATATTATGCCTCTTGCTAGTAATTTTATCTTTTCATGATTTTCGTATTTATAACAAAAAAATTTAGGAAAGAATAACGATGTTTCGTAACGTAATAAACGATAACGTAAATTGCGTTTCGCTTGAAAGGTAGCTAGGCGCGACTCGCTTTAGTGTATCTGTGTTATAAATTAATGTAAAGCAGCAGCGTTGAGATGGGTTGAGATTCGGAGTTTAGTTTAAAGTTAGATCGAATCCGACGTTCCATCTTGCAGCTTCACTGGCGCAGTTTCTTGAAGCGATTCCTATGAGATCGGCGACTGTAATCTGTAATATTCTACTGTAATGTTCGGGAGACACCGAACATTACAGTAGGACGACAGACCTGTTTTATACATATTGGCTGGCAAATTTTAGCCAATCACTTTAAAATACGGGCCGTTTGATTACCCAGACGTAGGTGAACTAGAAATATTATAATTAAAATATCAATCGAATGATCAATGTCACGCGTTTCTACAGAACATTGAACATAGGTCTACGGGTCAGCAGCCGGGAATGGCAACAAGTGATCACAACACAATGGTCATGGAATGTGACAGATATTAGAACTTCTTGCCAGCATGAAAAAACAAGCGAGCCGTTACTTTTGGTCACGAATATCCAAAATAAGACAATAAATTTCTTCATGCTGATAAAAAACCTAAATTATGTTATTCGAAATGTTATGCGAAATTAGTTCTGGTCTAGAAGATTCTAGAAGAAACTATATAGTTAGAGTACATTGTGTCAGCCTTACATTGCTGCAAAAAATTGTTCGAACACGATTCGGCATTTTTATTATTAGTTTATTAATTGATTTAATTCCTTTTGATTTAATTCAAGATGAATCAGAATTAGTTTCAGGATTTAATTTAGAATATTAATATAATATAGAAGATTTTTAATTTTAGTTTTTTTATCTGAATATATAAATTTATTATTTATAAGAATAATTTTGGTAATTATTTTCTATGAATTATTGAAATTTTTTGCTTAATTTAATAAATATAATAAACTTAATATTATTAGTAATAATTCGAGGAGTATCAATGTATATATGTTAAATAGAAGGCTTCAATAGATGATTTTTCTTTACTAGACACAGAATAATATTCTCATTAGATGTTACTAGTAATAAACAACTTATTACTAGTAATAAACAAAAATAATCTAATATATAAACAAAACAGAAATTCTGGTTAAAAATATATACATATTATTTAAAGAAGTTAAAGAGTTGTATTGAGATACATGTATTAAATAAAAAGCTTATAAAATCGTAGTGCCTATTCATAAGCTTATTTAATCTTTGACATTTTTGATAAACTTAATATATAATATTACTTCATATAAACTTAAAATTTTGAAAGCTATATGTAATATAAATATATATATTAATCTCCTATAACAGAGAATAATATAGTCTCTCTAGGAAGAAAAGTTTTGAATTTAGAAAAAGTATATAATATAAATTCAAAAATTCTTTCTATGATATTTTAGTTACCGTTATACCTCATGGAATTTCTCATAATACCAATACAATATATGTACATAATTTGTAACTATATTTATAGACCATAGAGAAACATAGCAATATATATTGCTATATTCATATGAATTAAATGCCTTATTTGTGAACTACAACAACACATAATAAATGCGCATCTTGAAAAACAGCAAATTTTTCTTTATAAAGATAATTTATAAGAATTTAGTTTGAATCATTTTCGATTTCTAATCTAAAGGAATTATTTTTTAATAATTCATCAAAATTTCTAAAATGATGTATATTTTATCTCCCTTATCTCTATATCGTGATGTATTACAAAAATTAAAATTATTGTGCAATTCTCTTTTATGAATCATAATTGATTTTTCTAGTTTCATCAAGTGCAAAATATTTCATTTCATTTCAATTCAAAAATTTCTATCTGAAAATTAATATTCAATAAAAAAGTTTTATTTTCACTGTAATTAATCTTTTCTTACATCGTTAATATAGTAATTTATGTAACATTAGTATAACATTCAGCACAATTGAGTATTGATATACTCGTAACATTGATGTCACATTCATATTTTTCATTTATATAAAAAATTGTTATACTAGGAATTTTGTTTTTTTTTTAGGAACAAAAATGCATTGATAAAAACTTTTGCGAGTAAAATAAAAAAGTTATAATATAATATAATATATATTAAATTTAACTTAATTGCTTTTTTGTTACTTCTACTTTTTAACATACATAATTTTATTAATTTACCCATATTTTAAGCAAAAATTTAATATGAAATTGAATTAAATGAAATTTAGAATGAAAAATTGAATTATGAATTAAGTTTTAAGAAAATTTAAAAGTAAAATATATGTCAACAATTCGTGTGAAAAAATTCTTATTAATATACATTTTTTCGATTAAGTTTTATATTTGCATTTTCTTAAAATACTATAAATTTCTTTTAGTTGCTAAACTGAGTGTAAGATTGAAACATAAAAATTAAAAAATCGCAGTTGAAGTAACTATATGATTTACGAAGTTAACGCATTTGTGAATTAATTAATGAATTGTAGAGCAATGTATTAAGTGAACTTATAGACATCTATAAGATATAAATAAAATAGCAAATAAATCTATAAGTTATAAATAAAAATAGGTATAAGTTATAGATTTTATTACAATGAATAAAATATTATTTAATAGCAGAGTTTTTCTTTGAAGATCAGTACTTATTATTTATGTTGATTAAAATTTATAAAAATTGGTATTAAAAATTAAAAATTTATCTCTTCGTTAAATTTATTTTCAGAAATCATTTCAGAAATATTGTTAATATTATTAGAGAGATATTAATCAAGTGATTGTTCAAATTTTGCAGTACTTGTACAGAGTATGTAGAAAGGAAATATAAGAAATATTTTGTAGATGTTTAAACAAAGGCAGCACAATATGGATGTTCTGTAAAATTTATACATAAATTTTATTTGAAATGTTATTTAAAATTCTCAACTTTTATAAGTACTCTTGTTTTTATAAAATTAATAATTATGAGCATTGAACCAACTGAATATTTTGAACATTTCACCTATCTCACGAACATACATTTATCTGTCTCGGAAGTCAATAAAGTAAAGATACGAGATTCGTTAGTATTCACTAATCATTAATATACTAATGACTCAAGTTATAAATTTATAACTCACCGTTTTTATGGATCGTGCATAATTCTACATCTCGATGGGAAAACAAGAATTTAACACGTCCTCACTGAACTATCGACGCGTACGGACGTGCCGGTCGTCAACCATTAACCTTCGACCGCATGCAACAAAATGTAATAGGAATGTAGTAGTGAGAAATAGTGTAGTGATTAGTGTTATCAAGATTCTGTCGTGCTGCTGTCAACGCCAACATGGCTAACAACACATTCGCAAGTAAATTAAAATTCTCAAAGTGCCAACAGTCAAATAAATAAGACGCCTAAGTACAGAAGTCACACATACCAACCCTATCGGCAGCTACCATCAGGTCCTTGGAATCAACCAAAACATATACAAATGCCATGAAATTTGAACCAGTCCCGTCCAAGGAATAAGCCATCATCCTTAAATCAGTAGACCTAACATCAAGGACTATGCGTACTTAATCGGAAGCATAATCGAACCCAAGGCTCAGATACATTTTGAGAATATCAAATGGCAGAATTTGCATGTATCTAGATAAAAAACCGTCTCTTCCCTAACCACAAACCAGAAGATGTTAAAAATAAACAACCACGAAGTAGAGATTATACTAATGATACAATCAGTCCACCACGTCATACTGGCTATTTCTAATACAGAAATTGAGAACACACTCAAAAGAAATCATGTGCAATTATGTTCTCAAATAACTCTACTAAAAGCAAGTATGTCTGATTCAAAGTACTCTCATATGTTAAGTTTCGGGAGGCACGTCTACATAAACCCAGATGATGTGAAAAAAATTTCCGACTCCTTCGTAGTATCCGTAGACGATATATCATACCGAATCTTCACCACCTTGGACAAATTAATATGCTTTATATGCAAGGAAAAGAATCATATTGCAAGAGAATACTTCCAAAATAACATAATAAGGAAAATAACACCCCATCCAACAAACTATCCATACTGTCAACTAAATCATCACAGTTGACAACTGAAAAAATATCGCTATCCAAAACAGAAATCCACTGACTCAATTATGCAGATCAAGCCTAATACACACATCGACCAAGAGACTAATAGCAATCCGAATACAATTACACATACCCACATGCCAGATGATGCCAAGCTTCCGGTGACTCCAACAGGCATAAAAAGACCATTTTCCGAATCTCCTACAATTTCCGAACCTTCGAAATACACAAGAGGAATCTTTCAAACAACCACAACCGCTGGCACAGAAAAGAACTCAAACAAAAAAAAAAAGTATTCTGCACTATCCCCAATCAATACCAACAAAATAAAAGATGAAACCCTCCAAAATTGAAAACTTCAATTTCTCACAATTAAAAGCTTCTTAAAAAATGCGTTTGGAACAACGCTAAAATGCGTTTGGAATTGCGCTAATAATGATATTGAAAAATCTACCGTACTTAAAGGAGCGTAGTATATAAATAAGAGTCATAGAATATGCAAAAGACTCACGATCCAAATCCATGAAGAATGTCTTGTTCAGCCTGGACATCCAATATAGACCTCCATCCGGCCTCCCTTACCTCCTAACTGTATACAAATGAAAACCAGTGTGGATAAAAATAATCCAGTGTAGATATTATATCCACTATGAATATCTTCAGTTCATCGTAAAAGAATCCAAACCAGAAATAATATGTCTTCAAGAAACTAATTTCAAAGAAAACCATCACCCATCATTGAAGAAATCATGAACTGTTTACCAAAAACAGAAAAAACGAAAATTACACCAGTGAAGGAGTAGCCATAGCAATATCAAATTTCGCTCCAAAGAAATCCCATTAAACACTAGTCTAGAAGCAACTTCCAAGCAACACAAGTCTAGTAGCAGTTGCAACCTCCTTACCAAACAACCTCCACATACAATATATATCTGCCCAATAGCCAAACTCTACTCATCGAGAAATTAGAAGAACTAATCGAACAAATACTAACCCCCCTGATAGAAACAGAAAAACTTCAACAGCCACCACTTCCTCCGGGGGTCACCTAGAACTGACTCCTGAGATAGAAAAATCGAAAAATTACTAAAAAATCCCATCGTACTTTTGAATACAGGTGCCGCCATCCACTTTAATGCTAGCAATGCCTCATTCAGTGCCATCGGTCTAACAATATGCAGCAGTAGGCTAGCACAACATGAAATGGAGAGTACTGGACAGCGTACACGATAGCGACCACTTCCTTATTCAAATAAACTACGAAGATCACACAACACAGCTTGAGCCCTAAATGAAACCTAAAATTGACTGGAACAAGTACCAGGAAAGTTTCAACAACGCCATTGAGTCAGAGAAAAATCCACGAAATAGAATCAGCCAAAATCGATGATGTTATAAAAGAAAATTTGAGACAATTATTTGTTTTGCAGCAAGAGAAGCCACTCCAATCAACATAACTAAATCTACCAAAAAGAACACTACATTCTGGTGGAATTAAAAATACAAAACTGCTCGTAAAGAAAGTCATATATTTAATTGCGAAAAAAGAACATGAGAAATTATTAAAAAACCGACTACAAAAAAACTGAGCGAAATTTCGCAGTACGATCAAAGAAAGCAAGAAGAAATCCTGGGAATTATACATCTTATCGATAACAAACCAAACTCCAACGAAACAAGTGTGAAAAAAAATCAAGAGTATAAACGATGGCAGACCATCAACAGGCATCCAATTCCTGGAGCTCGAGTAGTCTCAGAACAACAGGAATTTTATAACCTTTCTATCAAGCACCAGCAATTATGAAAATCAAGCTAGGATTTATTAAATCACTAGGAAGAAGGAGAGGATGAACATACAATAAATAGCAATAACCACAAAATAATTAAACTCCACTCTCCAATCAACAAAAAATTCTGCACCAGGGCCAGACGGTATATCAACAACTACTCAAAAATCTTCCAACACTTGGGAATAACTATCTGCTTAAGATATACAACTGTATATACTGGAATAAAGTTTTCCTTGATAACTAGAGAAAAGCAATAGTTGTTTCAATATTGAAGTCTGACAAAAATGAATTTATCCTAAACAACATACAGACCGACATATGCAATGCATACTTAAAAAATGAATACCTTATCGCCATCTGTTTAGATATCGAAAAAGCATACATGATTTGGAAACCAAATATCCTTAAATTGCTCATCCAGTCTAAAATAAATGGCCCTATTTCCGCATTCATAAACTTTCTCATCAATAAATCCATCCAAGTGAGAATAATGGTACCCTCTCAGACCTCAGAAAATAAAAAAACCTCAAGAATTGAATTAAACGGCATAACAAAGGACATAAAAAATCCAGTCAAAAGAATCCATTTATTTGCAGATGACCTCACCATTACCTGCAACGGGAAAAACCCAGATACCTTAAAGGAACTACTAGAAAAAGTCATAAACAACCTCCAAGAAAGGTCAATCTGGACTTAAATTTTTCCCCCAAAAAAACGCAAACCTTATGTTTTCCAAAACATCAAAACCCCTCAGCACCACACAAAAATAATAATAGAAAATACAAAAATTAAATTCGTAAACAACATCAAACTCTTCGGCTTCATATTCGATAAAAAAAAAACTAACCTGGAGTCCCCACTTGAAATATCTAAAAAATTCAATATTATCAATTAGTATTATTGTACTAATGCCAACAACAACTTGGGCTCTGACCAAAAAACTTTCTTAAAATCATACCGAATTAATCGTAATCTAATCCTCCCCAAAATTGATCAATCATCTACAATTCAACTAAGGCTTGCAACCTACAGACAGTCGAAACGGATTACAACACGATACACAGGCTAATCACAAAAATAATTGCACTTGCCCACTTAGTAGCATTCTCTTTAAAGCCAAAGAAATGCCACTGTAACTAAAAAGAAAATAGTTAAGTACGAAATAATGTCCTCAATTTCCAACCTTCAAATATTCAACAGCAGATTCACTTATATTGAACTAAATATTATTAAAATCTTACGTTATGTGATGCTATTTAATTTAATCTTTTTACATACGGTATAAAATGTCCACATGTAAAACTAATATCATTAAAGATTTTTTTAAAAAATGTATTAAACTATCCCTTGTCATTATATTCACTAGTGTAAATAAAAAATTTAAAATACAATATTTTTAATTTATTGTTAATTTATATTTCATTATTTAATTAAATTTTGATTTATTTATTAAACTTTTGAACACAAAAACTATTTTTTGAATTATACTTTATTAAATCTTAAATATATTAAACTTTATTTATTAATTTGGTCATAAAATACACTAAATGTATAAATCAAGATTCATTGCTTTATGAATATTTATCATCATACACTGAAACCGAAAATAAAAATTTGTCTTTGAAATCGAATTTCGCAAAAACTATTATATAGTAATAAAAGAATTATTTATATCTCAATTTCATATATCTCTCTTTGATGTTATTAAAATTAATAGCAATAAGCAATAAGCAATTAATAAGTAATAATTTTGTTTTGTAATAAGTAATATTAAAGTTGTCAATCAAATATAAAATTAAAAAATTTATAAGAAATATAGAACTAAAAAATGTCGTCTTGACTTTCATTGTCGTTTAAGTACATTGAAATGTCTCAGAAAATTGCATATAATCATTATATTTCGATATATGTATCATCGTATTATTTCAAATATTTAGATTTATAAAGACAGCAAAGTAGTATTTAATGTCGTAGAATGGTAAAACAAAAAATTTTTGATAAAAAAAATATAGAAATTTATATTTATTGAATTTCAATATATGTGTAGACTTCACATATCAAATTGATAATTTGGGGTCGACAATATTGCACGAAATAAAATAATTTAAAAATCAATAGTTATATATATTATAGAATTACGATGTCTTTTAATTCTTTTAACTTTATGATAATTTTAAAATTTTATATTTTTTATGATTTTTAAATATACTGTTTAATATATGATTTTTACACTATTTTCTATAAATAAAATAAGACACAAACGACATATATAAACCTCGTTCACAGGATTGTTTAGATGACATCGAAATTATTTTTTTTTTTTTCTTTACGATATACATAAATCGTAATGTTATGAAAATTGGACTTTCATGTAATACTTGATAACAAATTAAGAAATGTAGAATAGAATGTAGCTTTATTGTAAAGAAATGAACTGAAGGAAAAAGTAATTATGATAACACAACTTAAAACAAATCTACATTTCTTTCAATAATAAACTAACAGTAAGGTAGCAAATGATCAAATGCCAATATTTACTTACGATGTAAAAATGAACTTTTATTTTATTGTTAACATAAAACGAAATATGTGCAAATTAGAAAATGAAATAAGTATTCATTATTATTCATAAAACAAAATATGTACAAATTAAATTAGAAAATGGAATTAGTATTATTTTTATAATAAGCTCATTTTTCTTAATTTTGAACTTATGCCAATTGTAAGGCTCATATACAGAATGTACCAGAATGTACCATTTCAGGTAGTTTTCTTATGAAAAAATAAATCGAAAACATAAAATAATGATTTTCCATTTGAAGCTACATTTATGAGAAATTTAGGTTGAAAATTCATCAGGTATGCGTACTCTTGTTATTATTATGTATTTGTATTTTATTGAATTTAAGAATTGTAGAGCTCTATAATGTTTAAATTGATTTATAATATATATAATTTTATATTAATTTACATTAGGAGTTTCAAGAACAATATGGTTTAATTTTGAATATCAGTAACTAATAAACAAAGCCTCGAATTTCACTTCTGTTATCTATTTCCATCTTATTCTGATTTACAGAAACACCGCTTAGTTTGCATATAAAAAATATATGTATTGAATCCTTTGTTATTATAGTTTTATGGGGGCAAGATGAGTGGGATATACATAAATGATAAAAATATATTTGGAGTGCAATGATTAATAAAAGAATGTCCATCTTCTATCAATTATATCTTACTCTGCCCTCCTTTGTCCAGAGTCTTTTATTTCCACAAACCACGCCATTCAATTTCCTCTCATGCACGCGCACGCATACACACAAAACAGCTGACACTTGTGATACCAAGTTTTTCTCTTAAAAACAAAATAGCTAATATAAAAAAAATGCTTTATATTATCAATTTGCTGGAAGAAAGATACAAGAAAAGTAAATTTTTCAAAAAATCAATTTACAAACAAAGATATTGAAGTAGCTTAATTATTTAATAATGAACATTTTGTTATAATAATTAAGAAACAGCATTCCGATTTTGAAGGTCATTGATATAATATAATATTATTTATGTAATATATATGGGATAAGGTTCGGAATTTTCTCCTGTGTGGCCCAAGACGAGTTACCTGCTGAGTGTTACCTTGCAATTGTTACAGCGAAGGCTGGACCTGGGAATATTTATTTTGCCGTCTAGGTTTAGAACTTGAAATCTTAAGGTATGGTTATATTTGTGTACTTGCGCAGAACAAAGGTTTCGAAAAAGCAAATCGAGACATCGAAACATAGAGAATAGCGAGAGATCGTAAAGATATGGAGAGTGAAGACACAGCAAGTAGCGAGTTATGAGAGCGCATAGATTTTGTTAGTGAGAGTTTTAATATTTTTTGTCATCGCTATTGGGACTTTTTCTCTGTTAATTCCTTTACTTTAATAAACTTTATATTTATTTCAAACCACGTAGGTAAAATAACCTATTTGCATTAGTTTTACCTATAAAATTGGGAACTTCTCCGAAATTTTTATATTATAATATTGTAAGAAAATAAGTTAAAGCAATTCTTAGATTGTGACATTCTTTTTTTTAAATAGTAAAATTTTATTAGCTGAAATAATAATATTATCATACTAAACATTTACTCATATGGACTTACTGTATTTTGAACTTCAAAAATGAAGGTCTTGTTTTTCATAACATATTTAAATAAATGAAATCGTAATAAAAAAGTTAATTATAAATTAATCTTTGCTTAAATAAATTCTTTGCTTCATTTTAATTATTTCTGGCTCTACTGTATATAAAAGATGTTAAATAATAATATCTGATTGAAACATATAAAATCTATAATTTTAACCGTACTTTTGAAATCATATTTCAGAAAGTAAAACCTACTGGGATATAATCAATTTGAATAGAATTCCTACCACCTATAAATTTAAAACATTAGTACAAATGTAGTCACAATCAGACTCTCAATTATATATATAAAATTTTCTTTTCTTTTATAGTATGTTTAGAAAAACAATAGTTAACATACTTTGATAAAACTTTTTGATAAAAACAAGTCGAAGTATAACTTCACATAAATTGTTTTTAATTAATAACTTAATATCTTGATTTAAGTTTCACATTGTTGAAATTCAACAATTTCCTTCAATATTCATGATTTATTTATTTCTAAACAAATATCGTATTCGTCATTTCATATATTCAGGATAAACTTGAAAGTAAAAGTATAGAACATATAGAATAAAGATTTTTATAGTCATTTGCAAAATTTATTATTCACCGCTCAGAATTACTGTGCTCCTACAATATAAAATTATAATTAGAAATCTTCGAAGTTTAGAGTACGAAATTTTATCTATGTCTTTGTTATATTATATTTTCATAAAATACCCTTATTATATTATAAACTTCCACAAAACTCCGACTTAACTTTTCGAAATTTTTCTCGATTTCAATATATTGTAATTTTATTTCATCTCTGACTTATGTTTATACGCGGATTTACATCAAATATTCTTCGTGGGTACTTAACTAAAACAACACATTTGTTACAAATACTTTTACCAAATCTTTATCCTCCATATTAATTTAAATATTTTCTTTTCTGAGATGAAATAGTTTACTCGAAAGTCTATTGCTAACTTTAGCCATTTGCATAAAAATAAGTTTTGTAAAATTAATGAATCAGATAGCAATAAATCACGCTAAATAGATTGAAGTTTTACAAATAAATTATAATGTGCCTAATAAAAATATTTCTGCTACATTTACATAATTCTACATCAAATATATTAATCAATTTATAAAGATATTAGATTTTGAAGTTCTGAAGTTAGTATCATGCTATTTTTTACTCCGCAGTAACTTTTAAAGAAATTGTTGAATATTTTGAATAACGAAATATTTGAATATTTTTTTTATGTTTATAAGTCTATTATATGAGCTGTTCATAGGTCAAATCAATTAATTCCACTTTTTGAATTATTTTAAATTTAAGTGTCACTTGATTGAGTCTTAACTTTTTATATTCTTAATAAATTTCTTAATAATAATAAGGACCGTTTAATACCGCTAAATGACAAAATTCTTTTGGCCATCGAATAATAAATAATTTATTTCAGAAGCCATTCTGATTAATTCCGTACTCTATTGTAGATTTTTTGTTGCAATAATGCAATTCAAACGCAATAGCAAGTGCTTAATAATAACGATAAATTATTTCGTGCTGTCTCATCACATGCAGAAATAAAGTAAAATAAATTAATCAATTACAGTCTCTAATTGCCACAGAAACAAGTATTTGCAAAATATAGCAAGCACGAGTTGAACAGCCTCGTAGTCATATGGATGCAGATCGAATGGCAACATCTAAAGAAATTTTCGTATTTTCTTTCGATTTAAAAAAAGCTTTAGCCTTTTCTAGACTTGCTATATTGATAGCTTATTATAAGCGAATTTATATGTTTATAATTTCTGTCAGAGTTTATTTATTTATGAATAAGAATACGCGATATCATAATGGATTGGAAATATATATAGGTATATTCTGAACACCTCGAGATCAACTGCACGCTAAGCTGGAGCTCATTTGTTTAATTTACAACAAAAGACATTCGCACGCATTCATACATCGTACAACATTCATCAATATATTCCAACAATTTCAGTTGTCATAATTTTACCAAAAATATAACACATGTTCGTTTGGACAGAAATTGAAGGATCTTATAGATCTCAAGAAATTTCTTAATAAGGACTTATGCTAGAAATTTTGAAAAAATAATAACATATTCGTGTACTGCACAAAATAGAAATATTAAAAGTGTCTTAAGTTTATTGAAATTGGTTCAAAGTACAGAAATAAGAACTGAGTCAATTGAAATGAAATTTTTGGTAAGTGAACATAATTATTTGCCTAATGATTCAGATTTTGCCATTATCGAGTCACATGCAAAAAAAAATTTAAACATTTTTTCATCAGATGATTAGTGCAATCAACAATCAAAACCAGTAAGAAGAAAGCACCATTTAATGTAGCTTAAATGACTTATCAGGATTTTTTTCAACAAAATCTTTAAAAATTTCTATCATTAACAGAAAAGTAACAATTAAAGAGTTACCAGTAAATTGGCTTAAAATGCATTAGATAAAATTAGGAAAGTCGAAACCTCACGTCATACAATTTAAATATGACTTTAACAAAGATTCAGAATTTAATATTCTATAGGTAGAACTGTAATAAGAGAAAAAAGGAAAGATGAAAATTAAAATTGTGTAAAATTCTGTTAAAATTCATTCCTCCTATTAAACATGATTACTATAAAAACTTAAGAACAAATCGATATGACGGAATCTCAAATACAACTGACAAAGACATCATTTATATTGATGAATCAATAACAAATAATTTATAACAGTTATAACAATTATTATTCAGTTATTGTTCATTTCTGCGAAAAATCTTTAATAAAAAATATATGATAATGGACTTTTTGTGTAATAAAAGGAACTATTTAAAGACTGAATTTGATGTTATTACTTTCTTCACTTGCCAAATCGATTAACCTCCTTAGTCACACAAAAAAAAATTGTAATATTAATAACGATTATTCGAAGGCTATTCCATCTTATTTATTTTATATGTCATTAGATGAAAGTTATATCTGTATTCATACATTCTATAGTATTTATTTGAATTTATATTTTAAAGAAAATTTTAAAAAACAATATACATTATTTCATCATAATTCTCCACTTTTTGTTTTATGGAGTTAATCGACTTTGGATAGCAAGTAAGCGGCTCATATACAATAATGATTGTGATGAGTGATATTTTCGTAACAATATTCGTTCAAAATAGTGATCAAGATAAAGTGATTGCTATTCATGATTGAAGAAACAAAAGCCATATTGATTTCAAATGGATTTGGAACAAATTATAGAAAAGAATTAATTTTGATTCACAATAATACCAGCACACACAATGTCTTCGAAACAAAAACAAATTACTTTCCTCTACATAGTTATTTAATAACGAAAAACAAAATAAAAGTAAAACTAATGAAATCGATAATAATTCTTGATAGTCAGCTAAAAAAATAAGAAAAAAAGAAAAATAGCACAGATGAGATATGGTAACTATATCCATTAAACCACTCATAAAAATAAATAATACATTAAGTTCTTTAATATAATACAATAAAATAAATAATAAAGAGATTTATACGAAAAAATTTAAACTCCTCCAATCTTTATTTATAGAAAGATAAATCTCTAAGAAATAAATTAGAAGAAAGGTGTGACCATTTGTTGTATATTCATCTATTGTATTATTGTTGTGTATTATTTAATAAAACGACAAAGAACAACGATGTATGGTTTCTATTCATATCATCATACATATCGTATCAAAATAAAGTCGAGATTCCTTCTGTTATTCTGCATGAAAATAATGAAATGCTCTCCATCCCGAATAGCTTAGATTAAATATCGTAGCATTTGTTTGACACGACGACAAAAAACGGTAAAAACAAAATTGCATTGGGTACGTATTTTCATACTAAATTTTGATATGAAACAGTGCAACGCTTGGCACATGAATACATAAAGTGATGGATACGTAACAAACGAATATGCTTGTAAAAGAATCACAAGAATGAAATGCTTTACTGTAAAAATGCTGTAAAAATAAATTCAAATATTCAGGATACATATTAAAAAAATAATAAAATTTATATGGAGAATCAATATAAAGATATAATTGAATTACTTCCATGTATCACAGCATTTAATTTAGCATACTAACGACTTGTATAAAGTATCAGCTGTAGCAGTTTACTGTCCATCTCGACTGAATAAAAGAAAACTTCAAAAATTACTTCCCACACTAAAACCATAATTCCACGTATTAGAATTACAATTTGCAAACACATTATGTAACAATCTCGCATTATCACAACTAACCGTAGAGAAAAAGAAAAGAATCATAAGTAGAATTATTCTCTTCTATCTATTCCAACTTATTTCAACAGATCTTAAAATTCCAGACTTTCTTGATTTTCTTTTTATTGCTAATGGCATCTTATCCTCGAATATTATATTTTAACTTCGAACTCTCTTCAGACCGTAATAGCGACAATCAGTAATTTTGTCATTGCACAAACTACCAAATAGGAACATAAATTGAAAAGATTGTAGAAAAATAATAATACTTAAAATTATGAACCTAAACGTATGTTTAAAAAATTCAAATATAATTGATATAACATTAACACGAAGATTAACACTAACATTATAATGGAGAGTAAAGAAATTGCGGAAAAAAGAAAATCGAACAGAAAAACTCTATCAAACAAGACAGTTTTAAACCGTACAAGTAACTTTGTAAAATTAAATAGGTCTAATATTATGTATATCTCAATACATTTGATAACTCTATTTGGAAGCGAGTCAGTTACATTTATATCTAATGATGATGACATAAAAATCAACATTAATATTCCATCAATGTTATGTATTATGTTATATATAATGCTAATATCAGTTATTTATTTAATGCTGTTTAAGCTAAATAATAACGCTAGCTTAAGTAACTAAAAATAGCTAAGATTATTCTAAATAACTAAATAACTTATTATATTACCTTATAAGTTATAAATAAGAAACATACGAAATGAAATATTAATAAAAATATCTTCTGGTCCAAACATTGCCAAATACTATGTAGCCTTCTCATCAGTTTATGTTCCAAAAAAGCACTTTTTATGCACCACAAAAGAACACACCGTGAAGTAAAATTTTAGAACAAGCTATACGAAAACTTTCATTCGATATAATATCAACGGGCGAACCAATATATTGGCCATCGGTCCAAAAAAAACTTCGGATTTACTGGACTTTGGAATTATTAAAGGATTACTCTAAACATCAGTTTATCAGTCTTGCTTAGACTTTACTTCTGATCATTTTCCAATTCTTATTGATTACTCATCCAAACTAATGTATACAAACAGAACAAACCATTTATATAACAATAGCACTAACTGGATTCAATTTAAAAAATATGTAGAAGCTAACATAAATTGCAATATACCTATAAATACACATCGGAACAAATTGTATCAATGAACCTCACTGATTTAATACAAGAAGCAGGTTGGATCGCCACCAAACAAGTGGAAAAATAGAAAATTTCTATCCTATCCAGCCTTTATACTGCAGAAAATAAAGTTGATACGTAAAATTAAAAGTATCTAAAGGCACAAAACACTATACAACAAAAGCATCACAAAAAAAGTAAAGTAATTAATCCGAAACTACAACGCAGAATTTCACGACTGCATAACTAACAAAACTATCACCTAATGAGCACATGAACTACTCTCTCTGGAAAGTTACCAAAAGGTTGAAAAGGCCAACCAATGCTCAACCTGCTATTAAGAAAAAAGACTCTAACTGGGCTAGGAGTACACTTGAAAAAGCAAACGTTTTCGCCGAACATTTTCAAAATACATTTAAACCCAATGCTGATAGCACTACCATAATCATTCTTTAGACTTCGCAGGTTGTAAGCACTTCGCCCAAATTATTGCACCAACTACAGTAAAAGAAGTTACCAACCTTATCTGGGAAACTCGGAATTAAAAAACGCCTGGAATTGATATGATTAATGGAAAAATTCTTAAAGAAGTCCTACCAAAAGCGCTTAGGATGCTCACCATAATCTTTAATGCGGTTCTATAAATTAAATATTTTCTTGTAAACTGGAAGATAGCTCAAGATGGTACCAAAACCAAAAAAAGGATCCACAGTTACGATCATCTTATCGACCCATCTCGCTCCTTCTCCTAATGTCTAAACTATTAGGAAAAAATAATTTTAACCAAAATGAGGAAAATATATAATAAATGAAAAAAATCTAATTCCGTTTCACCAGTTTGGTTTCAGAAACAAGTATGCGACGATTGAGCAAGTGCATAGGTTAACAAATAAAATTTATTCTGCACTAGAACAAAAGAAATACTGTGCCACTGTCTTTCTGGACATAGAAAAAGTCTTCAAAGTTAGACAAAACTTTTCTTCACCCTACCATCAACTTTTCTTGTACCTTAAAAATAGAACATTTCCTGTTAAGATACAAGACTCGTTTTCAAATATCGTAACATCAAAGCAGATGTACCTCAGGGCAGTGTCCTGGGACCAATACTATACACGCTATACACTATAGATATTCCTACTACCTACGAGACCTCAATTTTTACTTTTGCTGATGATACTGCAGTACTGGCTACGTACGACGACCCAAAAACAGCGCACAACATGTTGCAACAACACGTCTTAAAAATTGAGCAATGGTTAAGTGCATGGAAAATAAAAATAAATTCTGAAAACTGTAACCACATTACATTTACTTTAAAAAAAAGGAACTCTTCCACTTGTCCTTAACAATGCTATCATACCTCAAACGAAAATAGTCAAATATTTAGGTTAGCTATACTCATGGACACAAGAATGACATGGAAACACCACATAAGGGCTAAAATAGAACAAATTCGTATTAAAAGACGTGAAATGTACTGGCTGACTAGCAGGAACTCTAAGTTAAACATGGGTAATAATAAACTCCTTATTTATAAAATCGTCAAGCCAATTTGGACTTATGGAATTGTCTTATGAAATGGCAGCCAAAAGTCATATATATATCTCAATAGCAAAAATGGAAGCACTGCAGTCCATCATCCTAAGAACTATCGTCAACGCTCCTTGGTACGTGCGGAATGAGCAAATACGAGGCGACCTTATGATTAAATCAATAAAAGAGGAAATAAAACATTCATGCAACAATTATATGACAAAGCTTAAAAAGCACCCAAGCGAGTTAGCAAATAAACTATATTCGGAAGATCTACCTAGAAAATTATGCAAGAAGCACTCAAACGATCTCCACAACATAATGGTGTTACAATAGAGATGCATTCTATTGAGGAAACATTTAAGTGCTAAAATTCAATATACTGCCAAAAAAATTTACCAAAAGTCCTCTTGAACAAATTATAAAGAGTATCGCGGATAAAAAAGAAATTATTGTCCAGCGTGTTTTTTAATACGACAGTTTACTTACATTTTTTGTTATTATTACATATTTATATTTTCTTCAGAGAAATCAAGACAACATTTAATTTTCTGAATGGAATGCTCTAAATTTGCTATTAAATGAAAGTATGCTTCAGTATAAATTCAATCATCGTAAAGTATATGCTTGAACTTATCCTAAAGTATATTTTCATATAATATAAATTTGGGGGTCCAGTCCATTAAAAATTAAAGATGTTGATTTCTCTGAAAAAAATGCTATGACGAGAAATATAATATTATTTACAAAAAGCAATCCAACTTCTTCTTTTGCCACTTATGTTTAACATTTCCAAGAAAAACGGTAGACAATAATAATGTGAATATTTTGTATATGTATATTAAACGAGCTTTGAAATTCAATTCAATTTGAAAATCAGTTATGATATTTAAATTATATATTTCATTATAAAATTAATTAATTGAGTAAAAAAAGAAGGAACAGTAGGCATTTCAGTTAAGAAGATCGAGTATAAATCATACGAATGTAATTTCTAAATTTCAAAATATCCATAAATATATTATACTATACTATTAAATATAATTTCATAAATAAAGTATCATATATACAAAGAAAAAATTGTCCGCTGTTATAAAGTTACAATATTAAAATATTATATTGATATAATTATAATTATAATATATTGATATGATTATAAAAATTTAAAATTATTAAATTTTTTTTAGGTCAGATAACTCCAGAACCATTGCCAGAATTTTTAGCTCCTTTGGAAAATCACACAGTAATCCAAGGCCGTGACGTCTTCTTCACTTGTGTTGTTAACAATTTACATTCATACAAGGTATGCTTTTCAATAATTTTTCAATTTTCTGTTTGTAAGATAGATATAAATAAATAATTAAACAGAATAAATAACAAAACACAAAATAATTAATTGTATCTTCATTACTTATCGTTGTACTTCAAATCTTTTCAAGTTAAAGTTATACTTAATTGAAGAATGACGAAAGAAATTTTTATCAATATCATTTCATATCATTTTATTCAAGATTATTAATATTGCTTTCAATTATATCATATGCTTTTAATTTCATTACATTGAGTACATTGCATTTACTAATGCCAAAAGAAGTTATTTATGAACCTAAAAATATCTCCTACTGTATTATATCTCACTGAGTAAATAATACAGTACTTAATTCTAATGCAAAATTTGAATCCTTATAACTTAAAAAATAAACTTCGGCTGATATTTTTATATGTATTGAGTTGTTCGGAAAGTTTGTGCCGATTTTTAAGGAAAACTCAAAGGCAACATTTTTATGTATCGATGTTTATTCATTTAATTATGTATTCGCCATTATGTTCTACAACTTTTCTCCATCTTTCATGCAACTTGAAGATTCCATCTTTCCAGAACTTTTTAGGTTCCTCGATAAAATAACTTCTCAAGTAGTTTTTTATGTCGATCAAAGAGTTTTAGTTCTTGTTACTAACAATAAGAGAATTTTACAAAGTAATTTGCTTAAATAAATGAAACTCTGAAACTGCAATGTCTGGTAAACATAACAGATGGGACATCCTAATCAAACTCCAACAATTTTTGTCGGGTAGTCAAAAAGACATAAGGTCTAGCATTATCCTAATGAAACACGACCTTCCTAATAGCTAATTCTGGACGTTTTTCCTGAATCGCTATCTTTAATTCGTCCAGTTGTGAGCAGTACTTATCTGAATTTATCGATTGGTCGTTTGATAGGTTATAATATACGATTCCTTTCCAATCCTACCAAATACAGAACATGACTTTGTTTGAATGAAGATCGGCTTTGGGGGTAGCTAATGGTGGTTCATTTCTCTTACCCTAGTTGTATAACATTTTTCAACATTGCTCAACATTTTTCATCGCCCGTCACTAATTTCTTCGAAAACAGTGCGTTTTCGTTGCGTTTGTACAAGTTACAGATGCAATCTATTAAATTTTTCTCGGTAAAATTGTGCGGAATCCATACATCGTAGCGTGAACGGTGGTTTTATATATAACTAAGCTTCACTAAATGTTCGTGGACGGTGGTTTTCATTATTTTTAGTATTTCTGCTAATTCACGTGTGATGCAGCGCCAATTATTCTCGATCAATATTTTTGATTTAGTCATCATCAGTGGTGGAGAGTCTATCCGAATGTTCTTGGTCTTTAAGATCTTAAGCTTCGAAATCACCAACTGTATTTTTCCTTTTCCGGTAATACAAAAGCATTAAGTGTCTAAAATGCTGAAAACTTTGTTTTCTTCCACTTTCAAAAGGATATAAAACTGATACAAATCAATTTATTTATAAATCAAGCAACTTTTTTTCTAAAAATGCGTTGAAATATCGTCTTTAAGAATATGTACACAAATGTTTTCAATTGGTATATTCAGACATGTTCATACTACATCTAGTGAAAATCGGTAAGAACTTTCTGGACAACCAAATATCAACTTTTATATTTCTTTCAGTATCTACAGCCAGCTCTGTAATTCATAACATGTGCCCTACGAATAACATAACTTTATTCTCAAAAGTTTTTGATACAACGACATATACAATAACAAAGAACATATTTTATTTCTTGTAATATACCATTTATTCATTTAACAGTACATTCACATTAGTAATATAGTAACAATTAGTAATATATTTATTGAACGTTAGAATATTATGTATGTATTTATATTTAACGCCTGCTGCATTTTTGTATTTCCTCTAACGTTGATAATTTATATCTTCAG
Source organism: Tetragonula carbonaria (assembly GCA_032399595.1). Taxonomy (NCBI): domain Eukaryota; kingdom Metazoa; phylum Arthropoda; class Insecta; order Hymenoptera; family Apidae; genus Tetragonula; species Tetragonula carbonaria. Next base: position 18,869,934 of record JAUCRC010000004.1, read on the forward strand.
TCATCACTATTCGTCGTCTTTTATATTTTCTTCTTTCTCTCCAAAAAATTGGCGTCATTTGTAATAAAAAAAAATACGACTTTGCATTATTACACATGTACAATATGTACAACACATTTTTTTTCTATTTCTACTTAATTAATATATAATAACTAATTAATTATATATGTGAGATTCTATTTCTTTTCTTGAAAAATTTGTATTTATAATTTTTGAAAAATTTAAATATTTATAATTTATAATTTTATAATTTTTAGTAATTCTATAAATTGTCAGATTCAGATAAGATTTCTTTGTTAAATTTTTTTTAATAAAGTAATATTATTTATTAACGGCTGAATTGAAAACAATATATTTTAAAATAAATACAAAAGTTTTTATTTTTCTATAAAAGTATGTAATTTATTTATAAACTAAATTCAATAGAAAGCGAGAAAGAAAGAAACTATTACGTAATTTCCATCTTTGGTAATTTATGCGTAATCTTTATGACATATTTATTAATTACCGTGTGTATATCGTAAATGTTGTTATACTGTGTATACTACAATGTGAGAGGTTTATTCCATGACCTTTTATTTATGTAATAAATTATGCATTAAAATTGATGCAGTTTGGGCAGCTAATGATTAATTATTAAATTTAAAAAATATATTTATACATTGTTTTCATTCAAATTTATATTGTAAATTAGTTGACAAATTTTTTTAATAAATATCATCTCATATTTGCTGCAAATCGGAAAGAAATTTTTATTAACATTTTCATTCATCATTTTTATTAATATATATTTTTATTTTTTCTAATTAATATAAATAAATATATAGCTTGTCTATATTTCTGTAGACACTTTCCTCATTTTTGTAGACACTTCATCTTTTTCATCTTTTTTCTGCTTTTGCATTATGAATTACAAATATAAGAGAATTAGCAGTGAGCAAAACCTTGAGAGAAATAATAACCGAATTTATACAACAGTATTTGTTTACACTCTCATTTAAAAATTTTAAAGTCTAAAGTCATTTTAAAGTCAATTTAAGTATTTTACATGAATAAATACATGGTGATGTTAGTTACATGTGAATAAAAAAAATTATGTGCATATGAATACAAAAAATACGAATGACCTTGAAAAAAACAAAAAAATATTTAAAAACAAATAATTTTCCATCTTATTCATCTCTTGAAATAGTTATGTTAATAACAATTCTCACACTATCACAGGAAAGATATTCAGGTGGCCTGTTTTATGTGCAATTATCTTGTATATTGTATTTTACTTGTAAATAAATATATTATTGGTCGTGCTTAGTATTTAATACATATTTTTTCCGAATGATATCTGATCCAACGCAAAGTAGTGTATAAAATGTTTCTGATAGTGATTCTACATGAAAAAATAAATTGAAAGGAAAAAATAAAAAAATTTTTCATGTAAAGCTTTGTTTTTGAGAAAATCGAGTTAAAAAAATTTATAATTATTAATTAATTATTAATTAATAATTAGTATAAGTATATTTCTAATAATAGTATATAATTCTAGACTAGACAATAGTAAATAATTAGCAGGATATTATTCTTGCGAAAATAAATTGAGAATATAAAATAAAATTTTTCCATTTAAAAGCTAATTTTTAAAGAAAACAGAACGTATTTCGTTAAATCGTAAATTAGCTGTTTAAAAAAAAACAGAACGTATCTAGTTAAACATTGGTTTACTAATTTGTTTACTATTTGAAACTAAATTTTTTCAAAAATAAGGATATCATGAAAAAATTGTATTCTAGACCTTTAACTTATTTTCGCGGATAGAATAATCTCCTGTTATTTATTTAGTTATTTATGATTAGTCTAGAATTAACTTTATATATACTTGATTTTAAACTTGATTTTCTCGAAAATAGAATTTTAAATAAAAAAATTTTATTCTATCTTCTCGACTTATTTTGAGAATGAATCACTTCTCTAATTATACCACTCAATAGAAAACATTTTGTATACACAATATGTTCGTTTTATGAAATTCGAAAGCTCATATTTTGTACGAAAACCACAAGAATAGTTTGTTTTGAAAACGTTTCTATATGACTTTTATGAGGTTTCTTAAGATTACAAACATGACTTTTATGAGGTTTCTTAAGATTACTGCAAAATCAAATAAGTCCAAGATTAATCATTTGTCCATTTCTTTAATTGTCTAAGTCTTATCTAAAACATTCATCTAAATTTTTTTTCATTCATTTCATTCATATTTTTCAAGATATTTGAATGTTCTCAGATAAACCGGACGTGTTATAAATATATATTGAGGTCGAAGTGATGGATCCAAGATTATGAAAAACAAATGTATCTTCTTGACAAATTAATGTCTCGACATTAAATGACATGAAATGATTCGAATATTTAGTTGAAACACTGAATATTTGAAAGTTGAAAGTTGTTTGTTTATTCTGAATAGTATGCAATTAAGTAGCGAAATTAATTAAGACGCGCCGATTTTATGTTTTGGAGAATTTTATCGCGCGAACTCATTTATTTCACACGGATTTATTTCGCTATAATGCTAACCGTTGAAATATCAAGTTTCAATGTATACTCTGTTATTCCTTTTTCTCCAGTCCATCTTGGATAGTCATATAATATGAAATCAAGTAATAAGATTTGTACGCACAAGAAATAAGCTAAACAATGCGAAATTATGACTATGATTACATGTAATTATGAAACTAGATATGTTACGATGAATTATATAGTACATATTTACATCTCTATATTGTCCACATTCGCTACATAATTAAATAATATCGTCGTTAATTTAGTAATAATGTTATAATTACACAATGATGATGAGTATTTACAACTATGTATATAATTGGGATCTCGGATTCGAAAATCTTGAAATCCGCAGCCAGAATTTGAGATTTACTATTTACGATTTAGGATTCAAGTATCATCACATTACCATCGCTATCATTTCACTATCGCCATTATTAAAGGCTTTAACTGCTATTTGACATTATTTATTATGTCACTGTAATTTTGGTATCGTATATTATTTCTACACATTATTTGTTAATTTATTCGTAAAATTAATCATTATTCGTTTTCAAAAGTTTTCAAAGTTTTAATTTTTGAAAACATCTTAATTTTATGTTGCCAAAAAGGTAGCTGTACTGATGGTTTATTTGAAATGACTAGCAATTATGATTGTTATGTCGTTCGAATCTGAAGAAACTAGAGTTAGCGGATGTGAATTAAGGATTGCCTCGATTGCCTTTGATTGTTAATAAAACTTTGTAGGATAACAATGTTTTCTTATGATGCGAAGATGGTATTTCATTGTCTTCCGTGGCTTCCCGTCGAAATATGATAGAATCACATCCTAATTGATGTTTTATTGGCAACCGACTCAATTCGTTAGATCATTGTGCTGTGATTTGAATCACGCGAATAATATACTTTCTTGCGCTTTCCTCGCCCTTTTATTTCTTGTTTCATTCTTATGAAGTTTGTTACGTTGTCGAAATAAATGTTTGAGTCAAGAATATATTGATAACCAAATCGTTAACTATTTCGATGTGAATTGTCTTCTTGTCTAGTAGAAAAATAGACAAAGATCGTTGAGATTATTTTATTTCTACTGCGATTGATCGTTTTCTTGATAAAAATGAATTCATAAAAATTTAAGTTAGGGCCGCGATAAATGCAATTGATAACTGATTATAAGTACATGTTGGATAATTGGAGAATTAAGTACTTGTAATCTAAATTTAACAAAAGATATTTATTTCTCGTAAATATTTAGAAAATAAGACCAAATAATAACAAGTGGGTACAAGAAAAAATTGGGTTCAGAAAAATGATTTTGATAACATACCAAAGTCATTAAAATCAATGAGACCATCCACTTTATGAACAAAAAACTTTATAAACACAATATAGAGATTCAATATTTTAGATTTGAATTTGAGTATAGTTTTTAGGAAATTTTAACGTAACTTTGTTGTGATGAACACGTGTCCACAATCAAACTACAAAACGAGTTTATAAACCGATATTTTAATGGACATCGCGACAGTAGCAGGAATAGTTTGCTCTTTTTAACTTCACTAGCTTTTTCTCTCTGTCTCTTTGTCATATTTGCTAGCTAGAACTAGCAATCATTTTAAAAGTCGATCGGTTGATTAATGCACTCCCCCGAACAGTAAAAAAGCAGACATGGATTAGAGAATCGACGCCAACCATCAGGTCTGAAATAGTAGACAAACAACATTCAAAACAAGTCAACAACTAAGAGCCAAAATTTTTAAGGATTAAAGATAGATTAAACTTTCCAGACAGGCTAGAATTTCTTGTAAATATGAAAAAGTGAGCACAAAACAGTATATAAAAATAGAAATATACTTACAATTCTTGTAAGCACAAAAACAGTATAAAAGATAGAAATTAAAAAATCGTTTTATGCTGACGAGAATTGTTTCTAGTTAAACTTATTTAAGATAAGCGATTTAAATAAAGATGCATTAACATATTAAAGTGTTGCAAAATAGTAATAAAAGTATGAAACATTAATATTGGTTTTCAGGAAGTCATCTCTTAAGAGAAAAGACAATGAATTATTGATATGAAAAAATTAATTTGGAAAAAGATCTATTAACAAGATAAACTAAGATTTTAAATTTAAAGTTTCTTGGAAAGATATACTCGAATTCAATGTATTATAGATTCGTGGATCCCTTATCTCTTATCCTTATCACGGATCCTTATTTTTTTATAATAAAATAATCGATGAGATATTTAATTAAGTTATGTTTGGTTAACTTTAAGCTTTAATTTCATAATAAATAAATCTTATCGACACTAAATTCTGAGTAAATTTATCTATGAAGCAGGCTATTTTATATGGGCCGTTCAACTTATTATTGTACCTATACTGTTAAACTAAAGCTTTCATCAAAATCTATCTTGCATTAAAGATCTGTAAATATCGATCGCAAAGGATATCATTAATTTTGCCGCTGTGCTAATATAAAATCTGAATAGACGAATAACTTTGTTGTTGAAATATCTGCTATTGGGAGTACACTATAGACAATGGCCTTCAAAATAATTCTTGATTTATTGTAACTAAGCTCTTTATAAACGATCCATGAGCATGGCTAAATTACGTTTTCGTATCGATTACGTTCAAGAACCATTCTCATTCTGAATTTTCGTCTAGTCTGTATCATTCGTGTTCTGAGTACATAATAAACTTCTTTATTAAGATTAAAAATGATTGAGAGGAATCTATTTATTCTTTTAAAGCGTAATAACGCTTTACAATTCAGATTTTCATTTTATGGTTACAATGCCCACAAATATGCCGCTGTGATATCGCAACTGATAGAATGATTGCTATTTTCTGCTATTTTCTTTCAATAAATATCCATAATTGTATAAATGAATACATTTTTTCGTACAGGATAATTTCGGATGAGATGGTCAATTTTATTTTATAGGTTATCAAATATCAAGCTCTTTTTAATGGCTTTTCAGCTCTTTTTAATGGCTTTTAATGGCATATTGTATTTTATTATTGTATCATATAGCTTATTACATCATATTAACCATTCTTCTTATTCATTTTCATTTGGAAAATAAGATAAATCATGTAATTATATAATATGTATAATTGAATAATCTCAAAAATGTTCTGCTTATTCTCTAAATTATAATTTACTAACATTTTACCAAAAAGTACTGATGACTTTTTTTAACACACAATACAATGTGTTAATATAGTATTTAGGTATAGTATTTAGATATAATATTATAGTTTTTAGAATGAGATACTATAATTATAAAACACTTTTATAACGAGATATTGCCGTATCATTATAAAAAAAAAAAAACAAAAAACAAATAAGTCATGATTCCCAAGCTATCGGATTAAATGGCCTAATTCTTTTAAGAAAGAGTTGATCTTTTGAGAGAGAGTTGATTGAGAGTGAAAGAAAATCTAACAATAGAGGATTATGGACAAATGAAAGATTGTTGGATACTGTAGAAACAGTTCAAAGTGGGAAAATGAGCGTGATGCGACATCTAATGCTTTTAGCATTCCGATTTCTGTGTTAAGAAGACGAATGAAAAATAATGATGATTTAAACAAAATCTTGGAATCATCTCCATTGCTAAGTAGAGAAGGAAAATGAGGAAAAACTTAAAATTTATATCAAAAAATTGCAAAAGTATGCATCAACATATTTTTTGTCTAAAATACATGAAAGCTATTTTTTTATTATTTGAAAATTCTATTATCCAAACATATTTATCTCCTAATTAATTTCGATAATCGGAGTTCTATTATACAACGTAAAATGTAATGGCTTTTTTCATAACAACTATTTATGTAAATATTTTCTGCAGGTGGCTTGGATGAAATCCGATTCTCGAGCAATTTTGGCAATACACACACATTTAATAGCGCATAATCCACGACTGTCAGTTACACATAATGGACATAATACGTGGAAGTTACATGTCTCAGATGTTCAAAAGAATGATTCTGGTGCTTATATGTGTCAAGTAAATACGGAACCTATGAGAAGTCAGGTAAGTCAAAATTATACATTCAAAGTAATTTCTATCTATATGATGTATTTTAATTTTTACAATATTTAAAAGTAATTGTATTTATGGTTTTGGCCTTGGATCCCTAATGGGCAATAGATGTCGCGGTAACTTTCTGCCTAGCAACATCAGAAAAAAAATTTGAACGCGATCACTTTCTTTATAGGGTTTTGTTTCACAAAAACCAGACTACTTGAATATCTTCTCTATTAGTGATAGTACAAAAATCGTTCCTCGCGTAACTTGAGCTGATCGAAGAGACTCATCGAATGGAAGAATTATTTCTTTTTATGTTTTTTTCAAGAATATTGGCATTTTTTATGTAAAAGAACGTGTATTTTTTTTCAATTTCATCACGTAGTTCATGAAATAATACATTCAGATATGTTTATGTATATTACATGATCTTTAAATAACCTGGGATTTTAAAATTTTTAAATTAATGTGAAACTTATGTTGAGTGGGATTTCAATAAATTTCCTAATTGTTTTTCAAAAATTCAGTATAACTTTGTCCAGTTTGCGTACCGTTGATGGTATTAATTATCCTACTTACAATTCCGCACCGAACATTTAGAATCCATCATCTGTGTCTATCAATGCATATTTCTCAGGTTTAATTGACCGTGACTTGTAAAGGATACTTCGTCGGTAAATAATATTTGTGTAAAAAGCATCATTTCATCATTTTCATATTGACGTATGTCCTACTAACAAAAATTTAAACGGTTTTCAAAATCTCCATCGAGGGCCTGATGAATAAATAAATGAAAAGGATGAAATTTTTCTACATAAAGCATCCGAAACATTAACATTAGTTTCACGTGAAAATTGTCTTAAATATGTAGATTTTCATGGACGTTAGAGACCACGTTTCTTTGGTTCATTTCATGGATAACAGTTTCACACATTTTTTTTCTGTCGACATTACCAATTTTACGAAATGACATTTGCATATATAAAATGCGATGGACATACATATTCTGAAAATCCTTTTTGATAAATTCGAATAACTTCTCTTAGACACTGGCAAGCTTTGCCATAAATGAAAATTATTAATAATAATATTTCATTTATTATTATAAATAATACAAAATGCCAATGATTTTGAAAAAAACATTAAAAAATAGTTCTTCCATCCGATTCGTCTCTTCCACCGTCTCTTCAACTGTTTAAGTTATGTTAAGAACGATTTTGCACTATCATTAACGAAGAAGATATTCAGATGGTCTGGTTTTCGTGAAACACGCTATATATTTCGCAAATATAAATCGCTATATATTTCCCAAATATAAATCGAAGAAAGCTCAAAACGAGCGAGTATATATAAACACTCTGGTATCGCGCTAACGCAACTTTTTAATACTGCGTCTTCTGAGTGCCCGCTCTAAATATTATGAATGTTCTTCTGTGTAAATATATTATTAGTATTTATTTGTTTAAACATCGTGAATTATTTTCTTCTCATCTATATTCATAAATAATGAAAATAAAATTGCCACGGTATAATATGCTAAAAACAAAAGAATATGCTAAATTGTTTAAAATTATTCCAATTAGTGATGTATAAAGCTTGAGTCTTATAAGCTTCAAAATTGAATTTTTTTTGAAATTCAAGTCATGGTCAATTTTGCGGCAGGTTCTTCAAATGTACTTCCATTAAACCAAAAATGCAGAATTCATCCATAATAGCCACGGACAGACTTTTCTTTCTATCCTGTACATAAATTCTACAAAATGTCATAGTTTGAAGTTAGGTTGCTTTATATAATAATTTTTAAATCTGGACATATATAGGCTTCGTATTGAACACAAATCACTTTCAATATAAATATTTACTACTTCATATACTTATTATTTAATTATATCGTATACAAATGACATCAAAAAATATTCAATATTATGAAAAACATGAAATATATTTTTGAAATAGCTACTATGAATAGAATACATATATATAATGTATATAATTTTTATGATCTTTATTGGTATTATCATATCAGATTATCATATAAGATATAGATTAATTAACGCTTATTTAATTATAGATATAGATTAATTACGCTTAATTAATTAGTGTTAACTAGCAGCTTGTTTATCAATTTTTATATTTTAGTTTGGAATTAAATCGTTGAAATTATTTCTATCTAAACTAAAGTAGATGTTTTTCAGTTTACTTTCGAATTTTCTCTCTTTTCTTAATGTACGATTAAAGTATAGAACCTCTGCATTAAATTATTGAAAGTTATTGTTTTGATAATATCAATCTTAATTTCCTTGATCGCCGATTAGTTAATCATTGTATATATTGTGCTACATAGTTCATCTCCTTATCCAGTTCTCATACTTGCTAATTCAAAATTTCAAAATTCCATTTGATTTTTGTTTATGTTGTACTGACTCACCACTTTTTATACTATATTTACACAGTGGGCTATTACCACGCATTGCGTATAAACGGTTTACGAAATCCAACATTCGATTTAAGATATAATTATTATATACATACAAGAAAATTGAATTATTGTTGAACTATTATTATTGAACTATTAAATTATTTTTCTTTTATAAAAATCTGAAACTTGGTTATAAAAACATAAATAAAATAACCAATTTAATGTATTTCTGTTACATACATAGTGGAACAGTTGATTAAAATAAAGAAGCACACAATTTTTTTCGTACGATCTTAATAAAGGTATACGAAAATATTAAATCAAAATGAAATGAATTTTATTATTAATAGTAATTTTTACTGCTAAAAGTAATAAATAGTAGCAATAAAATAGTGGCTGGTTATCAGAAACTATTATTCAATGTAATGAAAAGAAAAAACAGCAACAATAAAGAAAAAACATGCGACAATAAAAATACAAAAGATGAGCAATTTTGTATGTTTAAATTAAATATTAAAATTAATAATAAGAATATTAAATATACTTTATAAAAAGCAAAACAATAATAATTATACTTAAGAGGTAAGGTATTATATGTTCAATAAAGAGAAAAGAAGTGTCACCTTTATCGTTATCAAAATAAAAAGTATATTTCATTAATTATTTGAAAGAAGCGTGTTTTAAATTGCAAAGGAAAATTGTATGATACAGCAATTCACATCATAAAATTATCGTAAAATAACATTTAAAAAAATTTTTTGATTAGAGAATACACTCTGATGGCCTCAGTATTTAAGAACATATCGTTGGACAGATACTTTTAGATAGTCAATGACTCAAGTACTTACTGCTTTTTTAATAAATGAAATTTAATTTCACATAAACTAATTTAAAAAATTATAAAATATGTCCAAAGAAAATGGTAAATATAATTTCAGAAAACAAAAAAATTGTTTATTAATTTAATTAAAAAATACATATTTTCCATCTATAATATATATCTTATAATTATTATAAATCTTCATATTCATATTACAATAATCAATATATATAATATATTATATATAATTAGTATGAACGTGAGTACTTAGCTAACTATAACTATATTAACTGAAATAATATTTATTACTTTAATAAAAATATATATATATTTTTTTTAATAAAGTAATAAATATTATATATATTTTTTAATAAAATAATAAATATTATTACAGTCAATATAGTTCTAGTCAACTAAGTACTCACGTTCATTAAGAATCAATTGAATTTTTTTCTGATAAGCAGAACAAATCAAATCACAGTAATCATTAACGTACTTCCTTTTTCCAGAAATTGACATGTTCCACTGTAGTTAATTTCAATTATTTTTCAACAAAAAAATTTATCATCATTTGTTCAAGGATTCATAAATATATAAGAAAAAGACTTATATTAATATCATTTACTAAATTTTTGTAAAAAATTTATAAAATGTATAAAAATAATACTCATTACGCCAGAATAGAAATCTAAGTCTACATGTCTGTTTTTCAATATCACTTTGTAATCATATAAGTTACATTATTTTAGAAAATTAATAAAAATATATACAATTAGTCAATATTTGAACATTATATAAACTAATTTAAACTTCTAAATAAAAACTAATTTGCAAATATAATACAATAAATGTTAATATTTTATAAAAATCTCTTTGAAAATTCATGGTGAGGATGGTTGAGCTTGGTTACATGGTTGCTTGCTAAGTATTGTACTTATTGACTACTATTTCATGGACTGTACTTTTATGCACTAATTGTTACATACTGATTGATGCATACTATTGTACTGATGACCCTCTTTGCGTTTTTGTTTCTTTTTCCTTATGACCTGTACTGTCTTCTTGCAGTGCCTGAGTAGTATTACCTTATTACCTGCATTTAACACAACAGATTTTATTTATTATTTTTTACCTTTATTATTTTGATTGTTTAGTTTAATTTGTGTTTAAGGTGGCAGGAAAATTTTCAAAAAATGCTTTTCTCGTTGAGTTCATCTTGTGTGCAGTGTATTATTGTCTGCAAGTGTAAGTTGTGCATGTTTTGATACTTTCCGATGTTTCTAATTATTGGATTATGGTGTTTAGTGTTGTAAGCTGCTTCTATTGAGTTCCTAATATATTTCTGGATGGTCTGTATGTTGACTGCGTGGTGTAGTTCTCTGATTAGCGTGTCGTGTGTTTTATTCAAGATAATACAGAGAAATTTGTTTCGTATTTTTTGTATCTTATTAATGTGAGTTTTGGCTGTTGCCACCCAAATTTGGTATCTATATATAATGATTCTATATATATTCTATATATAATGAGTCTGACGCATACTTTGTATAAGTTGAGTTTGATGGCGATTTTTGGTCCTATTTCTGGACAGGAGAAGGTAGAGCTTCTTTAGGGCGAGATAGGCTAAGTTCGTTCTTCTTGCTATTGCCAGGGCCTAGATTATTTTCGAATCTAGGGTGACTCCGAGATATTTGACTGTAGGAATCCATAGGATATAATATTCAGTAACTTTTATGTGATCCGCGGGTATGATCTTTCGTAAATGTGATGTCTTGAGTCTTCGTTCAGTATTTCACTTTCAAGCTTTATGTGGTTAATGTTTCCGTGTATGCTGATTATGGGGGAGAGGTTGAGGTTAGTTTGATTGGGTCTTGTGTGGCGTGGAAGTTTGTGTGAGTGTTTTTTTTTTATTAGTTTCGGTATTATGGAATTCTATGTCTTCATCACTATCAAGATACCCCGTGAAGATGTTGTATCTGTTTCCTGTTGGAATTTTTAGATTTACATTCTCCATACCTTGTGTGTTCTGGTTTTTACCTGTTGTAGTGCAATTAGAGAGTAAGGACTTCTTTCTAGTTGTGTTGTTTAGGGTGCTCTTCGGTGGCCTTCCTTTTGGTGCTGTCCATTTTCTTAGCTATCTGGGGAGTCGTTCCGGTGTTACTGTTCAGGATGTTTGTTGGTCCCCTGCTCCCAGGAGAGAAGTCCTGTATGGATTCGTTTTTTAGCACTTTCACCTTTTCACTTTTCACTTTGGATACTGGGTTCATTACTGTGATGTCGACTTTTCCTCAAAATGGAGAGTAATGTTTGGATGTCTGCTTTGGTATCGTTAATGAATTGGTGTATAGCATACCATCCAATTTGCTCTACCATGCTCTGATGACTGGAAAGTCAACTTTTTCGAAAATTGAAGACCCTCTTGTTGGAGTCGGCCCTTATATAGACCAACTCTCTTTGTGTCTTTTCCAATCACATTGTGATTGCTGATAGAATAATTTGAACCCTTTTTTAATCTTTATATTGGCAGCACTTTTTGTTAAATTATTCTTTATTTTATCTAATTATTCTTTATTTTATTTATTCTTTGTTTTATCTAAAATATCAACAGTAAATACAAATTCAACAATTCTGTAAGATGAAATCCTTTATTTTTTTCAAATTCTCATTTTTCTATCGCTATTACAGATATTAAAGTTGCTCTCATCAGCAAGAATAACATTATTCCATCATTCATTTTCTTTAGTTATAGCATGATCTTTTGTGTATGTAAGTTTTTTTTTTCTATTTGTAGTATTGTTACGTCTTGCGGAAGTCCATTTCGACATCACCGAAAAATCAACTAATATCTTTTGTAATAAAACTTTATTTACATTTGAACTACACTTTCCGAACGGTTGGTGGTCAGAGAGCGACTTTTTATTTAAACATTGCCGGTCGCCAACGAAATGACCGGCCGACCAATACATCGATATTCGTAATCGAGGGAGCATCTTCTGTCAATGTACCAACTTCATGTCGGCATACAGTATTTATAATTCCGTGTTTTTCACATTAACTTGAATTGGATAAATTTTAATCGTTCTGAATATAAATGTAATCTTTTACAAAAATAAAGAAACTGAGAAATTATGTGAAATTATAATGTTTTATAACTGATAATTCGACAAGTTTTTCACTTCATCGTTATCTCAATTTGATACATTTTTCCTGAAATGTTATATTATTTTGCAGTATATAAGAGACAAGTGCAGAAATAAGGCTTCGTGATATGAGAATATATGGTATATATTTTTAAAAGTCTTTATGGATAATTATTTACAAGAACTCTTGAAAATTAATATTTTTGAGGATATCTCTTCTTATGGATAATTATTTACAAAACAGTTTCTTTCTTTCGATAACTAGTTATCAATTTCATTGAGCTTGATATATGTTGTCAAGATCATATATTGTTATGTTCTGAATACATTAGTTTCAAAAATATGAAAATATTTTCAAAATTATATATCACATTTTGATAATTTGAATAAGATAATTTTGGCATAGATTAGAATTAATTTTTTCCAGATTAAATTTGGATTGAACTTAAGTTTAAATGGATACTAAATGAAGAATGTTGATAAATCATATTCATTATAATAATATTATTAAAAATTGGAAATAACTGTAATAACAAAATAATGATAAAACAATAATGATAAAAATCATATTGGCATTAAAACAAAAATTCACCTAAAGAACATTAGCCAGCTTAATGTTCTTTATGGTCGTAATATTTTTTTATTTTCCATCAAATATGGTCTATATTTTGTACATTTGTATATTTTGTATATTTGAATTTTTTTTTTTTTGAATGAACGAAATTTATTCTACAATTAACACCAAGCCTTTCCTGATTTAAGCAATTCTAAAAATATGGCATTCGTTACTAAAGATAATTACTAATTCAAACAAACAAGCAAGTGATTCTTCGTGATTTGTAAAGTAAAATGAATTCGAACCAAATTATCGAAGTATAATTAATTTTTAGAAATATCTTTATGTATATCTTTTAAGAGGCAGTTAGTAAAATTACTTAGGACATTCACTAACAGGGAAACAATGACTGCTAGTAAATAATTACTTTTTTATTACTACTATGTGCCGTTTTTCGAATTTTTTAGTATAATTTTGGTTTAATTGGATAGGATTTCATTAATTTTATTTTTCGCATTGTTACTTTAATCTTTGATTGTCAAAAATATATGTATATATATGTATATATATATATATATATTTCTTATTAATTTTTTCTATTGTATTTTTTCAGAATTTTTTAATTTTGCCATATTTTATATTTTTCTTCTTTTTTATATAGTAATATTATATAATATGTGTGTATGTTTTGTTTCTAAAATTGTGATCTCAAATTTTTCTTTGAAATGATAAATTTTGAAAACAAAGTATTACGCATGATGGAAAGACACAAGTAGAATAAATATACTGGGTTCGTGTTCTAATTTCATTTAATGAACACAAAATATATTGTCTTCTATTGTTTATTTTTCTCAATTGGTTTTAAAAAATAATGTTCTATTACTCAAACATAAATATTATATGTTATGTCCTATTATATAATTATTAAATAGTGTGTTTAGACAAATTGAAATATGTCGGGAGTATAATTCCAAGCAACTTTCTTTAATAACTTTCTCTGCAGCTTTAGTTTCCAAGATATACATAAAAATTTATTATATATAAATTACATTTTATTATATAAATTATATATATAAATTTATTATATATAAAATAAGAACAAGTAGTTAGCAGCTAACATTAAGCTTGACGCAGATGCGTGATTTGCTGCAAGTCATTTTTTTGAAAGAATAAAGGTATAATATTCTTTTATTCTTCTTTTTATGAAAAAAAACTTTGTGTCTCTGTTCTTCCAAAACATCTCCGCCCTAAGACTACTCATCTGCATCGAGTTTAGCTCGAACGTCTAGAGTCAGAGACGGTCAACTTGTTTCCCGGTTTCTCTATCATGAAAATTAAATATTTGGTCTGCAACTACTTTACCTATCTTCCTTTAATTTTAGCAGCCACAATAAAGAAAACAATTTATGTATAAACATATATTTAATGCGAGTGTGCAACACTTTCAACGCAGTGGAGAGGATAGGGCTAACGATCAGGAAAGTAAGGGCAAGGGCCACATGCGGCCTGCCAGTTAATCATCTCTAATCTACGATAACACAAAATCTAGAAACACACAAATGCAATCCTCAACCCATAGAAATGGAAACAAATACCGTATATACGTATAACATCGATCTCCGGTCAATAGCAGCCGATCGGGAACATTGTCATCATGTAATTCTTAACTAATTTTTATACCATTTTCTGTCTTTTATACGTTAGGTGTCTCAAAATTATCTTCCCAACAGTTAAATTTTCGAATTCAGCAAATATCTCAGAAAAGAGAAGCGGATCAATTGGAATAATATCATTATTTTGTACTGAGATTTAATTAATTAGACTATAATTCCGAAGACGAATCGCGTGATATTTAAAAAAAACTATAGAGAAGCGACTAGGACCTCAAATATAAAATTTTAGCTTCGGCTAGTTTTTAAAATATTAAAGAATTAAAAAATTAAATTCGTATTATAATATTATAAACATTACTATTGTATAGACTAATATAATGTTAAAAATTCGAGAAATCCTGACATAATCCTAATGATCGCAGTTTAATAGACTGGCGAAAAAAGTACAGCAAAGAAGAAATAATTATACAGTAATATAAGAAATATAACAAATAATTGTACAGCAATATAAGAAATAATTATAAAATTGTATATAGATATCAAAGATTTGCGGTTCATCCGAATCGTTCGAGAACTCGTATTGAATTGCTTGTCCCCTTCACCTGCCGATCATCGTCTTTGTTATAAGACTGTAGTCTTATCTCTTCTAACGATCATCAGCGTTTATGTCATGTTTATACTTCTCTTATTACGTGGAATGTATATACATACTACCGAATTTCTTCATACCAAGTTTTAAGATATCACTGAAAAAAACGTGATTCAAATTTTCTATGGTGGATTTCCAGCCATAAAAAAAATTCTCAATATTTTAAAAAACGTTTGAAATTCTACAAATTTTTTCCATTTCTTACTTGTTACATAATATAAAAATATCTTCAAAAAAACAATGGTTCAGGCTGATCGAAGCAAAAGCTTTATATTTTAAAAAGAATTCTATTACAGTGTAACATGATTCTTTTTATGAAGTTATGATAAGTCTTGTATTTTTAATTATTCTAAAAATTTGTTCAAATACTCTCACCCGAGTGAGATCGTTGATGCGATTTTAGATAATGAAAATAAACAAAAACAAATAGTACAACTTCATTAAAATTTTGTTAAAAACAGAAATACAGCAGATATATTTTCATTGAAAAGCCGTATCCTGTATAAAATTTGAAGCATTTTAAGACATATCGACCTTTTTCGACCTTGTACTATTGTGAAGAATATTTAATTCTTGAATGCACGTAGAAAAAATTCTATCGTAAAAAAGAAAATTAACGAGATCTATTAAAAAGAACAATGCTTTTATGGGCATTTTAAATAATGTTTTATTACTAAATCTGTAATTATTTATTATGATTATTATATGTACATATATGTGTATGTTTGTTCGTCTCTGGATTCAGTATCACTGAATGATTTAATTCAATAAATAATATTCAATGAGGAAACGGTAACGCTATCCATGTTTTTTGATTTTAATTTCTATCACCAATAGCGCTGTAGTACAATACTTGCTTAAGCCGATATGACAGGATGTGACACGAAAATGGTAACAGGTCTACTAACTCTTTTTTTTTTTCAAATTATTCTTCAATATTTCTTTTTTTTATTAAATCTACCTATTCCCTAAATATTTAAATATTTCCTTGATCTTGTCCAATTATATTTTAAAATTAGTTAAATATAATATCTAAATAAATATAGAATATCTAATAAATATAATATCTTAGATATAAATTCAACATACAGTTATAAGTACTTTGGAAAGTATCCAAAGAAATGGTAGATCTAATTAATTAAGACAGCAGTGGGTTAGGCATGAAAGTTAGTTTAATGTTTTCTATCAAATATTATAGAATAATATTTTTAGTAATTGAAATTAATATTCATAACAATTATAAATATTATTATAATAATGATATTATTAAATATTAAATTTTCTACTAAATAAATATTTTTTATTAAATATTCTTCATTTTTTACTAAATATTCTTGCATGGTACTAAAAAATTATTTATCATGGTCTTGGGAGATGATTCTACACCTTCAAATCAATAAAGATTTATTTATCAAGTGAATTATAAAATTGATTTTGATTTTCAAAACTATATTTTTTTATTGCATCGTATTCTAGTTATTATAAGAAACAGTTTCAAAATAATTATAGGCTGCAAATGAACTATTCTCTTCGAAAAATATATTAAAAATTTTATTATGTTGTTCAACTCAAGTACAGAAAAAATGACATCTATTAATCACACGTAGATATCTTAGATTCAATATTACATACTCTATATTTTCTTTATTTCTCTGAACGCTACTAAGTTTCTCCTCAAGACTATACATTGATATACATAATAAAAATTACATTCAATCGGATATTTTAATTGTTTAATGATCATCCGTTTATTCGAATTATAAACAATTTCTCTCCAAACTAGAAACACATAAAGATAGCCAATAAGGAAAATGTGAGGCACGTTTTGATTGTGAAAGATGATTGTGAATTGTGTATAAGAACAAATTAAAAAATTATTAAAAATTATTAAAGTCAACACATCATCAAATTATCAACTACGTGCAATGATAAATGTTGTTGTCCATGCATCTGTCCGAAGAATGTAAGCATATTGCAAATAAAATCAACTTATGACTAATAAAATTTTGTGTTTTTTTTTAACTGGACGATTGAGTTACGATCCATGATTCCTCTGAGACTTTTTCTTTTCATGAGTAAAATATGATTTAAAAAAAAAAAAACATTTTGACACTGAAAATCATACTCAAAATCAATTTTGCGATCAATATTTTAAATAGATCTCCACGATCCCAGAATTGTAGAATTGATTCCTAAAATTATGGCAAATAATTTTTTGATATCCTGTACGTTTCAGCGAAACTCTATCAGTGAAACACTATAAAAAACTTAACTTGTTTATATCCTTCACATATGCATTTTTCATGATATCAATTAGTATAAACATAATACACAACTATAAATGTTATTCTTAAAGTCAGTTAACCAAGTAATATCAAATACATAAATACATATATTTATACTCACTTATCATTATATGAAATCATTATGTAAGCTCATTTTATACATTTTATACAAAATAAATTAACGATTTGGAAGAAATAAATAAAGATTAAAAGCTTTTTATTTCTCAAAAATAGAACAAATGTATTCTGATTATAATAATCATGATATTATTAATTTCATTTATTCTATTAAATTTAATTATAATTTCTCGACAGTAATATTTGTCAATGTTATTAAAAATATGGTTGATATAAATTTTGTCTATTGTAACAATAATTTTAATGCAAACTTAATTGTTTTATATAGAATGGTTACATGGAAGTATTAATACCACCAGATATAGTGGATGATGAATCTGCCAATGGTATGGTAACTCACGAAGGTGGTGAAATAAAGTTGAAATGCAATGCAACTGGTTCACCAAAGCCCACTGTCACGTGGAAACGAGAAGATGGCCGGAACATTATTCTTCGTGTAGATGGACAAAAACAAAGTAAGATATCAATTATTTGCAATTGTATATTCAATACGAATATTTGTATTGAAATATTTGAGACGTTTAAAGATAATGCTTTGTATGGAATTTTTTAAATATTATAAAAAAATATTTCTTCTAAATTTAAAATTATAATTTAAAAAATAATAAGTATCTAGAAACGCATTATATATTTTGACAAAATGTTGACATTTAAATTATATTCTTTTGTTTTAAGCCTAAAAATATTTAATATCATTATGAACCAAATGATATCAGTTAGAAAAAGGAATTTTCTTAATAAAAATAAGTTTTCATCGAAATTTCAGAATATTCATTATATAGAAATTTAAAAAATGAAGTTAACTTATTATTATTAGTAATTCAAGTAACTAATTTTTTTCAACAATGAAAATTATAATTAAACAAATAAAACAGACATTATGATTTAAGGATAAATATGTTTTAAATTTTAGTTTTAAAAGAAAAAATTTAAAAGAAATAGAAGAAATTAGTCTTAAAAATTCGTTAGAAAAGTACATTTTTACTGTACAACAAGAAAATACACATCTATGATGTTAATAATTAACTTAAAATCTTTGAATTTAAAAATAAGTTTCGTTTATTTTCATGTAACAAACAGTTGATTAATATTATCTTATTAATAGGTAAATCAACATGAATTTGTTCAAAATGTTATGATTTCTTATCTTTTTATTATATACGTTACAATAAATTACTTTATATATGTATATACCAAATATATAAGAAAATAAGACAAAATTTTCATTTTTCAGCATTGAAAACTTATGTGGGTGAAACGCTAGAGTTGACTGGTGTTCTTCGACAAGAAATGGGCACGTATCTTTGCATAGCCAGTAACAATGTGCCTCCAACAGTCAGCAAACGTTATTCCGTACAAGTTCACTGTATGTATTATTAATTTAGTTATTATATATAGATTTATATAAATATATTTTGTAATTACTTTCTTCATGTGTTGTACAAGATAGATCGAAAGATATAGAATAACTAGAACGAAAGTGATCTTATATAAAAAAATAAATAAAAAATTTGATATACAATTCTTCGTTCGTAGCTTTATTTTCAAAAAACTCAAATATTGAAAAAAAAATGTCACTCTGTTTTTGGTTTTTTCTATTCATTGGGTGATAGTTAAAATAACTATACTATAAAATAATTAGATGAAATGAACTTAAAATAATGTAACAGAATTTTGCAAAATATTCATTTTTTTATTGCACATGTATTGTTGTTATCCTCGTTGCTGCATATTTATAACTCGGCTTAACAAATTAAGGATAAATTAACTAATGTATTTTCGCTTTTTAATTTATCAAATTACTGTACTTATTTAGATTGAATAACTGTTCTTTGATATGTTCTTATAATATCTTAAATTTTCAAACTCGATTTTCTTGAAAAGATTGTGAGGGAAAGAATTTCATAGCAAATTTCTGATTACTCTTTTATGTACAATTATCTCCAATGCGGTTGTACTATTATTTACCTATTATCATGTTTCATATACAATTTACAAATATAATATTTAAATTTTTCTAAATTTTATTATATAAAATATCGTCTCTGAAACAATTTTTATTTAATGAGTGTATACATATTAGTAATAATGTATGTTTAAAGACTCTCGATGAGATTAGCTTTGCTCTAATTAATTTTAGGAACTATATCATGAATACATACATGTATATACACATACTTATAAAATAAGAAAATTTAAGAATAATAAGTGCCACACCTAGTTATATTATTATGAAAAGTAAGAACACTATTCCCAGAAAAACTGTAAAATAGGAAACAAAGATGCTTTTTGGTGAGAGAACTCTCGCAAACTGATTAGCGAACACCAAACAATATTCGCTCAAGAGACGGAACAGATTCAGAATTTCTGAAATTTTTTATAATCTACTAATAAACTATTCGCGAGCTTCAATATAAATACAATATTGTTTTTTTCCGAGCAAACAATTCTATTCAGTATGGTATAAATAGCCGAAAAATATGTACCTGTCTATAACAATTTCTAACGCTTTAGTAATATATAATACACATACATACGGAATAAATCATTTTAATGGGAATGGTTAAATATTCGCTTTATGATTGAAAGAACGTCTCACAATCAACATAAAGTTGCATTATATGAAGCCACATGTAATGTGGAAAAATTTGTTTAAAGATCATTTTTTTAAGAAAATTTCTAAGTTATCGAAGTTTGTTTAAAAAAATATTCTATTCTTATTTTAATATAAAAAACACATAACATAAAAAAAACACAACATAAAAAGAAAGGATGGATTGCCGTTTAGGTTATAATGAAAATTACTTTTGTTATTACTAAACTGATTAATATTTTTCTTTTCTTTTTTTTGTCACAGATGATGACTGAAGGATTTTTAATTTAAAAAACTAGTTTCAAAAAATACCAGTTACCGATAGACATGAAATTTTAAGAACTTGCGGAAGAGGAAAGGGTGGACTCTAAATGTAAAATTTTAATTTTAATTTTGGGTTTTTATTATTTTTCGAAAAATTAATAAAAAATTTTCAATACAATACATTAAATTCTGTCTATATAGACATTATATCAACTACATTCGTTGTAGCAGTGGAGACATTATATCGGTTAAGTAATTGATGATGCATTAGATAGCTTCAGTATCTAGCACTATAGACTGTTTTATTTACAATCAGTGTAATTAACCTTCATTTTCAGATAACATTAATTTTTTTGCATTACTCGCCGGAAAAATAGGAGTTGAGGTTATATTTGTGTTGTATATATTTCTTGGCCACTAGAAATGGCGTACTACGTGAATTTTATGTAACACGTGCATAGATATTGAAGCTGATATTACTATCATATAAACTCGAAACAATTTCCCGATGTTTACCGACGATGATTATTACAATGTTATAGGTAGAATAATTCAATGTAATGTACTGAAAATTTTTTATTAATAATTATTATATTTTATTGTTAATAATAATCGAAAACCAATAAAAATCCGAAACGAAATTTGAAGTTCTCACTCCTTTCATTCCTTTTCCTGAAATTTCATAAAATTTCATGTCGATCAAAAAATAATATTTTTTGGAAGAATATCTCTTTAAAATGATGAAATTTAATTTTCATCTTTTTTTTAAATAAGGTCACTATCACTATGTTTTTAAGATTTAAGAAATCATGGTTAGTAGCCATCTCCCAGTCGAGGTCACTGGGAGGTGCATTGGTGGGTGCGAGTCCTTAGCGTCCAACGTTAGGATAACTGGCGCCCTCTCAATATAGTAAGCTTTATCCGGGTAGGGAAGATTTCCTTCCATAATTATGAGTGAGTTCAAATATTTTAAAAATCCAAAGCTTAAAGAAAAAGAACAGGAGAAAGAGAAAGATTCGGATAAACGCGAGAAAAGCAAGAGAAAAGACAATGTCGGCATCATTCGGGTACCGGCCGCTGAATATGCTGTCAGAAATCCCTCTGGCGATGAACGTCCAACTGTTGAATGAAAATACTGATACGAATGAGTGTGTACGAAAGAATAATGTGTGTAGTGGCATGAGTATCGCGAGCGCTTTAAGTGATATGAGTGATATGAGTGAAAGGGGTGCGAAGAGAAGAAGAGTGGATGAAGAGAATGAAAGCGACGATTTCGATGACGTGAAGCGTGCGTGAAAGTTATAAGTGAGAAGTTGCTGCTGAGTATGAGGAATGTGTGATGAAGTTAGTTGCCAAAAATGGAAGATTGGAAGGACTGCAGGAGAGAGAGTGTATGATAGAAAATCAGATTATGAATGTGCCTGGCGCGTATGCTAGCGCAATAAAGAGAGGGATGAGTGTTCGATGTATGACTGGAGAAATGAAAAAATGCGGTGTAAATGGGAAATCATTTGCAATAGTGGTCAAACCGATTGATGAGAGTGCTAAAGTACAAGTGGAAGAGAAAGTGATGAATAAGGTGAGTGAATTTGTGAAGGTGCATGTACGTGCGCTGAGAAAAATGAAGAGCATGGGAATTGCGATTGAGACGGCAAGTAAAAAGGAATGCAATGCACTCAGAACGTGTGAGAAGTTTAAGTAGCTTGGGCTAAAAGTTGAGCTGCCGAGAAAGACTGGGCCGAAAGTGATTGTGTATGCTGTGCTGAATAAAAACTTGATGAAAGAACTCTATAAAAGAAATTTGGATGATTTTATGAGTAGAGATGAATTTAAAGAGGGAGTGAGAATAATTAGTCGAACTCGGAAGGATACAAAAGAGAGGACTGTTATCATTGTGATGAGTGCATGTGCAATGAAGAGAATCCTGCAGCAAGGGCGAGTTTGTGTATGATGGAATGCCTTTAAAAGCGTGAGTTCAATAATAAAATGTTTCAAATGGCCATATGTTATGGCTTTAACTATATGTTGAGAGAGTGTAAGAGTAAAGAAAGAGTGTATAGAAAATGTAAGAATGGGCATGAGATGAAAGCGTGTAGAAAAATGAAGAATACAAGAAATATAAAGAGAAAGGAAGGGAGCACAAACATTCCGTAATGTCTGTAGAATGCCCTGAGTATTTGAGAGCGTTAGAAAGAGCTCGACAGCGTATAAGTAATGACTGAGTCTGCAAACATAAATATGTTGCAGCTAAACTGTCAAAGAGCAATGAGTGATCTAGGAGTGCTTCTAGGAGTGAGAAAAGTGTGAGTGTAACGCTCCTGCAAGAGCCATATGTTTATTGCAGGTCTGCCGACCCATATGAAAGTGTTTGCGAATGTTAGCATACCGAAGGCGTGCTTTGTAGTGAATGACGAGTGTACAGTCCGAGCTAGTGAATGAATGTACGAATGAATATGAAATGTGCGTGTGGGTGAAAGGTGTGTTTGGTGAAATGTATGTGGTGTCCATGTATTGCCAGTGGGACTCAAATATTGGGCCTTGTGTTTAGATATGTAAGTAGAACTCCTATTCTGATAGGAGCAAGTATGAATACGGTATATAACATGTACGAATAAGTATGAAACACAATTTGGCATAGTAAGTATGAATGCGAAGGACGCGAGAGTGAGGTGCATAATCGAATTGTTGAAGAGTTTCTGATACAGAGAGGTGCTTAATGAACCGAGTGAATGGTATACGTTCTGTGGTGCGAATGGTCAGAGTGACATAGAGGTGACATTTGGGTATGGGCTAAATAAGGAATATGTTTATGAAATGAAGAATGATTGGTGTGTTAGTAACTATAATGTGATTCGGATGAGGTGTGTTGCGGATAAGGTATCAATGGCCCGAAGTAAATAAGTGCATGTATGGAAAAGCAAGATAGATCACCAGGAATGTTGATTGAAGTGAGAATATGAGATTTGTGAGAATGCAGACAGAGATGTATAGAGTGAATGAGTACAGTGCATTGGGTGCGTTGGGAAAAGTGGGTGCAGTTACGAAGTGAATATGTGATACGAATAATGATATGATAAAAAGGAAGAAAATAGGGAATGCTAGGAGAGTGCGATAGTGGATGGATGAATTAACTAAAATGCGCAGATGTGTGAGGAAGGAGAGGAAGAAATATCAGAAGGCAAGGAAGAGGGTGTGTGAATGCCGGGAGACTGAGAAATGAATGACTATAAGTACACGGTTAGAAGTACGAAAGATAAACACTGGAGAGAGTGATTTGTAAGAGTGACTGGGATAATGACCCATGGGATGTGTACGAATAAGAGAAAGTCTATTGAATCATGTGGAATGAAAGTGAATGGGCGAGAAACAGGAAAGGTGTTGATGGAAAGGTTTCCCCCTCCCCCCGAGCGTGAGAAAAGTAGGTGTGTAAATGTGATAGAAGAAGCGAGAAATAGAAGTGAAGATGAGTATAAAATATTTGAATGGGATGAAGTAGAGAAGGCGGTTAAGTCCGGTACGTCGACTGAGTATGCGTAATGTAGAGTAAAAGAATATTTGCATGAATCAGAGGGGAAGTATATGGTGTTTGTGGACTTCCAAGGCGCGTTTGATAACCTGTCTTGGGGGGCGAATCGCTGCATGACTCGTCAGTTGGAGTGCGAGGAGCTGAGACTATGGCTCAGCTATTTCAGAGAAAGAATAGTATACATGTTGGGAAGAGTGAGTAAATATGTAGAATGTCTGAGATGGGATACCCGCAGGGTTCTGTCTGCGGAAAACCTAGGTGTAGACCTTAGTAATGAATGAATTGCTGTCTGTGTGCGTTAGAGGAGAGTCAAAATGGTCGCTTATGCTGACGACTTGTTGGTCTTGATTGAGTGTATGAGTAAAGATGTTATTAAAAGAAAGAGTGTGGGATGTATGAAGAGGGTGATTGATTGGGGAAGAGACGTAGGGCTCACTTTGAGGGAAAAGACGGTGTATATGCTTTTAAAAAATATTCTATCCGAAAAAAGAGCACCAAGTGTGAACGTTGATGAGATATATGAAATATGTGAAAATGGCAAAGTACTTAGGAGTGAGTATAAGTGAGAGAATGGGATTTAAGGTGCTCCTGGCAGCCATCAGGAAGAAAATTGTAAGTAGCGTGGGATGTATGAAGAGAGTGCTTAGGAAAGAGTGAGGACAGGGAAAAAGAGCGGTATGAAAAGAATGTTATATAAAGATTTATGACTTATGTGTGCAATGCATAGAGTGAGTGCATGGGATGGTGTACCAAAGTATGATTATGCGAGAAGGAGACCGAACGAGTGTCAGCGAGTTATTCCGTGTGCATGCTTGTATGTGTGTAGGACGGTCTCTACGGAGGTCATGCAGGTTTTTCTATGTGAAAACCTGGAATATAAGAAGCGATGTATTATGTATGAACGGAGAAAAGGAATAAATATAGTGCGCAGTGAGTTATTAAGTGAGGATGAGCGACAGAGCATGAGTGTTAATGATTGTGAGATACTGATTGATGAAAGAGATTTTGATGTATGGCAAGACAGATGGAACGCGAGTAAGAAAGGTAGAGTGCGTATATACAGAATGTGAGATCTGTGTGAGACAGAATCAAATGCACGCCTGGTATGTGAGCTTCCTGCTGAGAGGGCATGGAATGATTTTTGTATAGGCGTGGATTGACAGAGAATCCGAGATGTAAATATGGCGCGGAAAAAGAGGACTGGAACCATGTGCTATGTGAATGTGAGATGTATGATGAGTTTAGAGATCTGGATACGATGGGTGTGAAAATGAATGTAAATGGAGACGTGGACGTGAGTGATGTGCTCAGGATGGATAAGAGGTACGAACGTTTGTGTTTGCATGCAGAGAAAGTGTTTAAGAGAAGAATGAATGTGATGTAAACGCGAAAGCGTCCATCATCCTGCCTCAGTAAGGGGAATTTTATCCATCCGGGGATCTTGTAGGGATTGACGACCCCACGGATCTCAATTGGCTCTCCAGGATCCAGGTCGAGGTTGGACCTCATTCGGGAATTGACCGTCGATATCACGATAAGTACGACTAGTATGGACTTGTCACCTTGGTACCGAAAGGGTTGACATTATAAGCCCACGGAAGGGTTTTCTCTCTGTCGTCGACCGATTGGGTTGGACTCTCGGGGACAGTTTCAGGTAGAATCCGAATCGGGACTAGAGAGGCAAACGCTTCAACGGAGGAACTGCGTTCACAGCTCGGGTGCCGGCTTGCAGAGCCGGTAGGGATGTTAAAAATGGCCCGACCATAGATGGCTTCTGGAGCTTGCACTCTAGGGCTAATTGGTAGTTTCTCTGTTTGCAGGAACGCGCTGATCGAGCGTAACTCGATCCTACGCCCATGGGCCGTGTCTGTGAAACCAAATGTGGCGGGTGTAGAAAAAATAAATAAACATAGAATGAAATATATATTATCTAACTAGGCTTAACTCTAGGTCACACGGAATGAAGGTTTGAAAGTTAAATACTGACTGCGTTTTTTATTTTTTGAGTCACATTCTTATACAAGTCTCTAATCTAAGAAAGTTTTAGGAAGTAGTGAGACTTTACCGCTTCTAATAGGGCGTATGACACTGCCACAACTCTCTGCAAAGAATCTTGTCCTCAAAATCTCTGTCTTAATATGCACTTCACATACCCGCACACACATAAAACCATACACTCGTATTTTATATCTTAAGATTAGGGCTAAGCAGACAGGCTCAAGTTTGATTTCTTTCACTGCGACAATCGTAGTAGCAGACGATAATTGTCTCGCTCTTAAGAAATTTCAAACAATTATGCTTTCTTCACACAAATGATAAAAGAAAAGTTCCTTTGTGCTGAACATAAAAAAATAATCTCATTGTCAGCATATTTTGTAATAGTGCATTATACATCCTACAGCTTATCTTTAACTTATCTTCAGTCACGTCATTTTTCAACACTGATCAGAATATTATCTCCTAGCGCACTTCTATGTTTTAAGCGATTTAATTCTGAATTAAGCGGTACCGATTTTTATTTTTTTCTTTTTTTGGCATGTAAATAAGAAGTAAGAATAAACTTTCTTCGATTACAGATTTTCAAGTAATATAAATTAACATTTAAAATTATGCATCTGCAAGAAAATAGAAATAGTTTATCGGATTTTTCCGGCGTAATTCTATTGAAGACATATAATGTAAAGTCAATTAAATTTTATTTATTCTATTTAAATTTTATTTATTACTTATTTGTTCTCTCATACGTATATATGTATTATTTTTATTACACTTTCAAGATAATTACAATTTATAATAAAATTTGAAGTTATAATTTGCTTGTAAAAATTAGATAGATTTGTCAATGTTTATACAGATATGTAAAAGCTTACAAAAATAAACAAACATTTAAGATAAGTGATGTTTATACTGAATTTGTGTAGTAAATGTTACATAATTGATGCATTCGATTGTTGGGATATCGTTTTATATGTTACATTTACGGAACTTGAATTTTATAAAAAAAAAGAGATCTTAAAGAAATAATGGCTGAGATTTTTAGCAGAAGTAAATCAACGATCTATTATAAAAAAATAGAATAATACAGAAAATTTTACAAATGAAGTTCATAAAAGTTATCTGAAGAAATTAACGTTATTCATGAAATAGGAACGAATCTAGTCACATCAACTTCGAAACTTTCAACTGGTCAAAAGTTCATTTGAGAAAGATGACTCTCACTAAGAACTAATTCTTTGATCAATTAAAAAAAGAGAGTAAGTTGTGCAAAACAATATATTGATAACTATAAAATATGAAATGATTTTTTTGATATAGGTGTTAAGATCAATCACGACTATTGTCGTTCTTGCATATGTGCTTAGAACGCGAAAGACCATCCACTAATGTGGGAATGAAAATGAAACTAATTTTCGAAACTTGAATTTATTGAATATTGAGCCTGGTGGCTCCTATGCAATTCTTGCTTGGGCAAGAATATTGAACAAAATGATTGCTCTGTGAGATTATATTTTTTGACTAACTCTAAACTGATTTGATTGAAGTCTAAATTTTGACTGCTTGAATAACCTTTCGTGACTAACTAATCCTCCCTTTTATCGAGCTTTGAATACCCTTTCTAAAGGAAGAGTTGTAGAGCGGGGAATATGCCAAGACCAATCAGAAAGTGGAAGAGAAGGTTTCCAAATTTTCCCATCGCCATCCACAGGAGTGGGGCATTTCTGGGAACGATCGTCTTAGGCTGTATGCCGCTGTATACACACTCCCTCGAGTACGCAGTTATTATGACACGATGATCCCCATGGTGTGGAAGACTTCGTCACACTTAAAATTGATCCAAATGTATGGGGCGTCTTGTCTACAGATTTGAAGAGGTCAAAGACCCAAGTTAGGGACCACGCTGAGTTAGGGAACATGCCATAAGTGTTGTGTACCCGTGGTCTTAACAATAGGATAAATAGAAATAATAAGAAATAATACATGTCCTCAAGTACTTTTGTAAACCATTATAAATATGTATAAATATGTATATATTGAATAGGACATCATAGAATCATAGAATTCAGGCTACGATTAATATTTGCCTACAGTTTTATAACAAACCGTTTACAAACGAACTTTATATTGTTG
This sequence comes from Tetragonula carbonaria, assembly GCA_032399595.1. Classification (NCBI taxonomy): domain Eukaryota; kingdom Metazoa; phylum Arthropoda; class Insecta; order Hymenoptera; family Apidae; genus Tetragonula; species Tetragonula carbonaria. The sequence goes on from JAUCRC010000004.1 coordinate 18,898,653, forward strand.
TATGATATTTCTTTTCCTTATTTTCAATTATGAAATTTTATGCTCTTAGAATTTTGTGAGGAAAATAGGAATAGGTATAGTAGAAATAGGGTCGAATAATGGTCTTTCTACTTTTCTCATATTATACGTATATGTATTGATGTGCTGTTTTGAAACTGTTATCTTATTAGTTATTGATACATACAGTTATCTGAATAAATATAAAAGAGTAGGACGTATAACTACATTAAATATTAGAAATTTCAATTAGATTTGGATTACGTAAAAAAAGCTTTAACTCATTGTCGCATGATTATTAACTTCTTCATATAAGCGGAAAATGTTAAGTGACAATCCAATCACTGGGGACCGATGACGAGCGCCCCTGCTTTTTGGTTGGTAGGGCGATCCCCTCCATCGATCTCGCCAATCTCTTTACCTTTGACTTAGCTAAGTAAGTTAAAAGAAAATTGAAAAAGCTGTATGATCTGCTGTGGCAGGAAAGAATGCACAGAGTGGAAACTAATTTTTATAGTGGGGAAATCGGCGAACTGATAATATCGCTTGTATGGCCTGTGACAGACAAGTTCACCGCTTCTGATCCAGTATAATGCCCAGATAGAAGATATTATTGGAAAAGGATAAACGTTGATCGAAAAGTTTAAAATGAGTCCGTCACCTGTAACGGATTGATAATTGAAGATTATTTCATCTATCTTGATGAAATTTATGACTATATTGTTAAATTTTTAGCAAAACCAGAGAACTGTTTCGATATTATGGACATTTGGATCAATATCAATAGACTTGTACTATGTACAATATAACGCTGTATTATCGGTATAAGTTTTTATAAATATATTTGCTATCTGTTGAAGAACATATGCGATATAGTTTTTATTATAAAAGATACGTCATTATACAGAACTGATAAGTCAAGATAAATCTGGAAAAATATTTTTTCCTCGGTTCCTAAACGCAAAAGAATTGTTCTATGTATCTTCATGCCCAGATTATTGATCTCGCAACGTCCATTCCTTTTCCCAAGTCGTCCCTCATCTGTCGACCATCTTGATCTTTTCTTTCAATTCAGCATTTTAAATTGCGCATTTTTCTCGCAATCAAACTACTTCCTGCAAATCTTTCAGATATCTTCCTTTCATCTTAACATAGATTGAAATATTTTTAAAAACTAGTTCTTTTATAATCTTTACTAATGCTTCTATAGCATGTTGTACATCAGATTGTGTGCGAAAGATACGTGAAGTAGAATGTGCAGTATAATGTGTTTTCTATAGACGTCCCAATTTTCAAGATCGTAATTAAAACATACATGCTTGATATCAGCGGAAATATGGATTAAATGTAAGATTGAAAATATAAATAATAGGGTGGTGATTATTAGTGGATAAACGTTGGAGAGTTTAAATGTCTATGAAATAATTCAATTTTTAAGTGTCAATTGAATATCAGTCAATTGTAGAAAACGTTTATTTATAGTAAAGATATTTGTTTTAGAATTAAAATAGACTATTTCACTAATCCGATATTTTCCATAATCCGGTTCTATTTATAAATTGCCTTATAGAGAATATGACGATGAGAATTCAAATTTCTTGATCATTATTGAAAGATACTATTCATTATTATATCTGCTGATATCTTTTTAAGTTAGTTTATTTATTATTGCAGCATTATGATCTTTTAAAAGAATTTATGACTTATTAAAAGAATTTATGAATTTATGCCTATTTAATCATTTTTTTAAGCAGAATGAAATTTTCATTATGTTTGCTATTTGTAAAATTATTTATAAAAAAATGATTGCTAGTAAGAATGTTTTGCCCAGTAAAATAGAGCCATCTCCTTGGAGTACTCACAAAAGAAATAAAGAGACACTTATTGTTGGATTATAATTATATAGAATATAAATACACAACAGAAACTGAATTTAGAATGATGTTTATACTTCGATCATTCAATAAAAATTACATAGATTATAGATCTATTGCTTTAACACATTTGAGATTGGCAAGTTTTGAAAAAACTGTTTTTAATAGCCGATCATATTTTTACACTTGCAGTAGAATTTAATAACTATTAAACTTGTAACTACTACTACTATTTGCAGTTCATCGAATGGCAGCCTATTTTCTATTTTATTTTGAAAAAGTTAGACTCAAAAATTTCATCATTCAGGTTTCTGATGCAAGAATATTCCAAAAGGTCGGCGATTCGTCTTGGGTCATAAAAGTATCGTATTATTTATAATGTTTGTAATGTTTTTAATATTTGTAAATTTTTACTTCATTTCAAATCGTTTGAATTTATTCTTCACTGAGGCTTTTTGCTTCAAATGATTATTATAATAATTATGTATATAATCATGATTTTTTTTTACTCTGATTATCTTCTGGAATAGAGTGTTAATTTTTGTGCTCAACTTATATATTTTTCGTATCTTTTGTACACATTGAATACATATATTTGTATTCTTAACTGCAAATTTGGGTAAATATGCAAATTTGGGTAAATGGGCAATTTGCGACTTTTGCTAATTTTGGCTATTTCACCACAAGTCTGGTGAATTGACTAAATCTGCCATATTTAGAAAGTTCAGTTACTGTATTAAAATAAAATATAAAATGTATAGATTTTAATATGTTAAGTACAATTACAGTAGAACATCGATCACCCGGATAAATATTGCAGCTGTACATCTGATAAGTAAAAACTTAAATATTGCTAACATTTGAATCAGTTAATCTTTACAATGTATACAGAGCATGTCATTAAAACGTAAGCGTACAGTTTTGTCAAACGAAAGTGAAATAATAAATCGATTAGATAGTGATGAAATAACAGTATTAGAAAGTCAGTTATTTATGATATAAAAGGACGAGAGTGTGAAACCATGAATTGTAGCAAAAGTTCATTGCAATATGCACGAAAAAGTATGAAAACTGTTAACAATAAAATTCTTCACATATATAAATGGGTTTAATAGCGGTGATGCGATTTCATTATACTTCGAAATTACATATATTCGTCGCTATTCGATTTTCTATATTTTACGACCAATCAATTAACTTAGGAAATGGATGTTTAGAAAAACGATTGCAAGTAACTTACTTCATAGAAAATATTATAATTGAAAGAGAATTTGAGAGAGTGAAGAAGATGACAAACCTTGATGAAAGAACTATGTTTATTTTCTTTTTTTTTTTTTTTACATGGAGGAAATCTTCATAAGACACCTGAGTCTTTTAAGGGAAGACCCAGGTAGTGTCGGATTTTTACCGATTAAAGCCTCCACGATGGCCACCCTTGCACGTTGGGAGAACTCCGGGACCTTTTCATACACAGAGCACTCCCGATGTTTACTTTACCAGCACGTATTCCAGGACCGTTGAATGTGAAAAATCACTTTGTTAATTTCTAATTTTTCTAATTTCTTCAATCGTTAATCCATTTTTTGCTCCGACTTTATTCCATTTTCTTCCCAAACTTCAGTGAACATTAATTATTATATGTTACATTGCATCAGATGTAAAGCATTATATATAATTTGTATTTATTAATTTTGAAGAATTAAAATTGAAAATTTAATTTTTCATATTCTATAGAACTGGAAGTTGCTTTTTCTTTTAAATCAAAACCATAATTCTTATCAACATTGTTGTAACTCGATATTAAAGGAATTTAAATAAATTTAAATAACATTTATTGCATCACGATCATTACATTATTTTAAAAAGTTTTATTATCTCTAATATAAATATAACATACAAATAAATAGTAGAGAAAAGTCGCCTAATATGGGGAGACTTTTTTCAGGAGCTCATAGATTCAGCCTAAATAGAGAAATCTTAAAACTTTTTGTATCTACTACTTCTAAATACCTGTCAGATTGTATTGTGATATATTTCCATCTCTTTTTATTACTAGTTTTTTATCAATTGTCAAATTAACAAAAACATGTGTTGTCCCCATATTGGACACAAGGAGTTTCTAATATAGGATTCTCTATATTAGGAACATGACTTTATTGAAATGTATTTTTCGAATAAACATGCTTATTTATAAACACTAGATGCCATAAAATATTTAATTAAATAAATTTAGATGTCTTCGAAGACAATAGGATCCAAACATGTGGCGTTACATGTTGTTAAAAATAAGAAAAAGCGGAAGTTACAAACCATCTCGCCATTTTTGCGTTTCATATTAGGGTTCTATATTAGAATATTCTACAAATTATCTTTCCATGGAACATTTCATGCAAAAGTTGTATTATTCTTAGTTAAATTTCACTTAAGACTTTAGAAGAATCACGTTAATAAAAGCTTATGAACTTGTAATTTTAATTTTAATTTATTTAAATTATACAGTTACTTACTTTTCAAAAGATGAAGAAATGCAATAGAACGTAATACAATAGAACGTAAAAACTTTTTTACATAAAGGTAAAAAAGCTGTTTTAACTAATTCGGTACGCAATATCTTAATGGCTATGAGCACATGCCTAATTCTTCGTGTATAAAAATAAATGATGATACTGCACTAATATCGTCATAATACTACACTTATTCGTAAATAAAGAGCACTTCTTATATTGTTAAATTTTAGACTTCATATTGAGAATGCTTCCGATATTAAGCGACTTTCTTCTATATCTGATAAATAATATATATATAATATACGTATAATAAATAATATCCGTGATAATATATATACTATTTATAAGAATAGGAATTTACACAAATATCTGTAATTTATTTATTACATTATATATAATTACATAATAAAATAATAAAATATATCTAAGTAATACTTTTTCGTAATTTCATATAATATACAGATATTATTATAAAACTTTTTTTTATTTCAGTTCAACCTGTTATAAAAGTCACCAATCAGTTGGTAGCAGCACCCATCGAGAGTGATGTTGTTCTCCAGTGTCATGTTGAAGCTTCGCCACAAGCATTAAATACTTGGCATCAAAATACTGGTAATAAACATTTGTTACAATTAAATATTTAAAATTTATATATATATATATATATATAGTTATTTTAAAAAGAGTATAAAGTAGTTTGTGATATTAATAATCATTAGCTATCATAAAACAATATATTTACTATATTATTACAGAATATATTGATTTTATTTTCTATTATACATTTTATCAATTATAATACGTGCTACATTATTTCAATACTAAAAGTGATTAAAAGTGATTAAAAGATGAATTATTTCATGCTAAATCAATTATTTTCATAATTATTATTTAAAAACTTTACACATGACAATTGAATGAAATTATATTCAGCTACATGTTATATTCGTTATATGTTATTAGATTGTGAGCGAAATTAAATTAAATTGAGTATTATAATTCTACATTTTAATGCAAATTACAAATATTCTATCAGAAATTAATATAAAATAAAAAAAAGACTTTGAAAGAATATATAAAGAACAAAACTTATGAAAGAAGGGTATATATCGCACCATCGCGAAATGTAGTAAATATAACACAGATTCTTATTCGAGGTTCCTATTCAATTTGTACAAAATTAAAGAAAAAAGATAACTTATCTTTAAGACGCTTTGAGACGTAAAAATTTTTGTTAATTTTTTTATAAACAATGCTTTTTCAAACAAATTTTTATTTTCAAAATATTAAGCATGCATACTTTTGCACACTTTTGTTTTTATTTTGGAAAACATTAAATTTTAACAGAAGGGATAATCCAAATACGTAATTATACTTTAATACGTAAATATACTTTGAAAATGATGAGAAATTTAAAAAAAAATAAGCATAAGCAGATTCATTAAATTGTTAATAATATCCGAAGAAATTATAAAGTTGTTGTTATCTGGGAACAACAAACATCGTTCGCGAACTATGTTCGCTAGTAGTGTGGATACTTTTGCAAACAACGAACAGCGAATAGCGAACGAATAATATACGGGAGGCAATATATCAAAGGATCTGTTCGCTTTCTGGATATGTTTCTAATGCTGGGTCCACGATGCGAACAATTCACAAACAGTTTCGTATTCACTAGCAATGTAGACTTGTGAACAGCAAACAGCGAACAGCAAGCAGTGAACTGATCAACAAATAGCAAATAGTGTTTGCAAATAATGGAGCGAACAGAATTATAGAGAATACATTTGGAATTTCATTTAATTTTATTATTTTAATATTTTATATAATATTCAATTTTATTTTAATATTTTGTGCTACGGAAATCTTTTCTATTCAAGCCAAATGCAATAATCTAAACAACATATATTTACACAATTTTATTAGAAATAGAAAATCTCAAGATATTTATACTCCTTCTGCTTTGGTAGATTTATAAACAAATGAAGAAGATTAATGGTACTTGGAGACAAGAAAATGGAAATTTAACATTTATTTTGTTACTTAAAAGAACAAAATGAAAATCAACTTGCAGTGCCACTGATATTCGCGATGAGTTCTTTGAATATTTTTCTTCTAGCAGGATTTATGCATAAAAATACTGTGTATAATTATATTATTAAAATATTGTATAATTTTCCAAACTAAACTCCTAAAAAATTAGTAACATTTTGTTACGTGTATTTAAAAAAAAAAGAATCTTGCTTATGGCTCAAACGATGAACTTGTTCGAAATTTCCATTGCTCGCATCTTCATAAAAAGTTTTTTCGATACGAAATTTTATATTTTCTATGACACACTGCTATATACGCAATGTATTAAAAAAACATTTATTAAAGTAACATTATTTATTATTATAAAATGTATTTATTATAAAATAGCTTAACAAATTACATATTTCTAATCTATAAATTATGGTCAATAATTTGTAAGTGGCAAAAGATAATGTACATAAAAATGCATATATTGTGACACTACCGTCTGCAATGTACTGCTTTTGTCTTTCATTGCCAGTATTGTATTACTTACAACGCATTTTTAGTTCAAACAGTATTTTATTTATTCGAAATTAAATAATGGTTTGTATTTTCGAGCTTTTGAATTTTCTCAATTTTTCGACTATATATTCTTCAATTGTCTTAGAGATTGTAGTTTTCATGGCTTCGATTAATCATGGATATTTTATTGATTATTTTCTCTTTTTATAATTATTGTATGATGTAATTGCAATTTTTTCTTCTAATTTTTAAAATCATACAATGTACTTTATAAATAAAAATTGACTATAAGTATGAATATAATTATGGAAGTCTAAAATTTAACCATTTAAGCATAACTAAGAGATAGCTAAACTTTTGATATTCACAATTTTATTTTTATTTTGATATTGAAATAAAATTAAAATAAAGATATTCACAACCTTATTTTACTAGTTTCATTCCCTATATAATCTTGTTTTTACTTCATCACTATTTCATTTCTCAAATTTCACATAATTTCAATACAGGAATTATAAAATTGATTAAATCAAAGAATGTCATATTTATTTCAATTCAATATTTACTTATATTTTGTTTACATTCAATGTTTATTTATATGTGATATCTGTGACTTATATGTGATTATCATAAAATTCATGAGGGAAAAAAACTGACTGATTAATGAACTGACAGACACTTTGACATGAATGTCGAAATGACAGCAGTTATCATCTATCTCACAACATCAATGGAATATCAACTAAATATAAATTCTATTCAATTCTTTAATTGCATGATTAGTAGCACGTCTATTTCATTAATAACGAATGAAATAGAGCATCTAGTAGTGTAATAATGGATAGTAACTAGTGTACCAAACATTGCTCAATAAATCAAATCAGTCTCCATATAAAATGAAACGACGCATAACATTTGCATATAAAACTAAAACGTACAAAATAGTAATAAACAAAAATCATATGTTTTTCCTTCTTGAGTCCAAGGGTTTTAAAGTTTTTCGTTATTTGTTAAATTATAAAATTGCAAAATTGGTTAAATTTTATTTGCAAAATATAAATAAAGGTGATTATAATTGAAGCATTACAAATCAATTGAATAAAAGCTATTTGTACTTGGAATAAAACGTAAATGTATTAACTTTTGCAAACTTAACTACAGAAATTTTACAAGACAAAAGAAGTAAACTTTTTAAATCTAGTCAAAACGATTCTTTTCGCCAAGGCTGTATTACTTTCTCTTCACTAATCGTTTCACACACACTCACGCATTCATTCCACTCTTTCCACTCTGTTAGTATGTCTTAGAATCATGTATGAAATTATTGCTTACAAATGCTATACTCACAAAGCTAATATGCTATTTTTATCTCTTCACTTTGTTATTTCAGTAACATTGTTACTAGTTAATTTAACATATTAATATAAAGCAACAAAAGAAAAAACTGGATTTTTAAACAAAAAATATAAATTAACTCCATTCTTTTATATAAAAATTCAAGAATACTTAAAATAATCTTAATAGCATAAAGAAAAGGTATCTTAAGACATATCCTTGATTGATAATTATCAAGAATAATAATACAGGATCAAGAACAATCAAAAAATTGAAATTTTTTGTTTATATTTATCGTTAATTATTTATATTCATGAATATAACTGTACAATATTATAATATTATAATATTATAAAAGAAAAAAATTGCTTTTTATTGGAAGATTAAAATTTTCAAAATAATATAGATATAACATAATATAGAAAAAATAGAATATAACAGAAAACACTGAACAAGCTTTCTGAAATATAATTATCAATCTTTAGAAACAGAAATATTTATATTCTATAATTATTTAATATTTATATTATAAGCAATAATATGTAGTAATAATATATAATTACAATAATAATATATCACAACCAATATATACATATTTATCATAAATACTTCAAAATGATATTAATAATAAGATCAAATCATTGCCGAAGATATTATAAAAGGACAAAAACTCCAAGAGTATAGTAATATTTTTCTCTTTCACAAAGCATACCAATCCAGTATGTTCACAATAATGAAATAAAGAATAAAATAAAAAATAAAATAGACAGATATACTACAAACTACAATTACAAAAAAAAACAGAATATTTATATTATAATTAATTAATTTTTTCAACAGAAAAAAAGTCAGTAAATATTTTTAAAAGAAAAGCTGTTGTGAAAAACTGTTAATCTATTGTGATGTATTTAAATATATGCATTATTTAACAAATTATTTTATATTACGTATAAATTATGCATATCAATTATATTTATTTTATTCTACTATATAAATTAATTATAGCATTGCATTACAAATTAAATCAAACAATATAATAATCAACAGCTTTCAAAGAACTATATTGAAAGAACCCTTCAATGAAAACTTCGTGGTCTTATTTCTTTTTTCTTATTGTTAAAAGCAAATTAAATACAAATAATAAATTTGTTTAAACTTTAGCCGCAGGTTACTTTACCGTAAACCGTAACAACAATAATATTAGAAAGTCATTAAACCATTGAACTATATCTGTATGATCTAGAATTAAATTGTTCTCTAAGTTTGTTGTTTGCTGTACGTTTATTGCCCAAACCACGCGAACTTTTCATGAGCATCCATCCAAGATGTCGTCTGTATCTGCAAATTACCGTTAGCTTGGAGATAATTACATTCTTTAAAATTTATTTAATAAAATAAGTTACCATATCTACCGACTTTCAATTTTAATTTAATAGCAATAATTTATATTTAATTTATATCAAATTTAATAGAAATAAATTTTTATCTTTAGTGTAAAAAATATAAGGAAACACACATGATATAATTATGAATTTAAAATTAGATGAGATACTGCGATTTCAATAATCCGTGTACTGATTTCAATAATCCGTATTTCATCCTCAGTTGTATTTTTTTTATTCAATATATCGCGTGCAATTTTCTTCAAGCTCAAAAGGATCATCGAATGTTAAAATTTATCAATGAAACTATTATCAATATTTCGTAAACAAAAATATTTACAAAAAAAAAGATTAATATTAATCTTTTAAAAAGATCTTTTTAAAATAATTTTATAAGTATTACTTTTTCTAATCAAATTACAGAGTGAATGGAAATAAATAAAAAAGATGTTACAGAGTGAAATAGATCTCAGATTATACAATTTACGATTTAAACAACATGTAGTTATTTAATAGTATAAAAATATGATTAATAAAATATGTTAATGTAAATGTTGAGTAAAATTTAAAATTTAAGGATATAAAAATTACTTAAGTAAGCAGAATCTTCAATTATTGTAATTAACGTTATAATATTTCAATTATATGTATAAAAATTATTCATAGTACATAAAAATCTGTCATAATTTTAAAAAGTCTTGTTTACGAATAAATTCAACTGACAAGTGCTTATTACATTGCATAGACTTATTTACTGTATTATACTTATTCTTTTTAAATTAGAAATATAGTAAGAGAAAACAGTAGTTACAGTTAACTAATCTTCAAATTAACATTTAATATCTAATAAGATATTCTATGTTTATACGTATTTAGTTTATTTCTATATTTTATGCTTAGTTTTTAGTTGATTATTTTGCCTAAAACTCAGGTCTAAATATTTTTGAGCTATATTATTTATTTAATGTCTCTTTATGTCTATATCTGGAATTGAACATTCTCCATCTATTTATAGTTTCAAATACTTATTTTGGATGTTTCGAATATTTGGATTTCTACATATTAGTCTATCTGTTCCACATCATATTATAGAATCACATAATATGTACATTATCAGTTGTAGACTGGCTATTCATAGTACTTACAATCTAATTCTGGTTCCGTAGCACTAATATAAATCAAATAATAATAATTACGTAGTAGTATACAGGTAATACATATATAAAGCGGCATTATTAGAATAATTATAGTATTAGTATTAACAATCATATTGAATTAAATTCGAATTTCTTTTCATTTTCATAAGAATAACAATAACAATATGTGTACGTGTGTGTGTGTGTGTGTGTGTGTGTGTGTGTGTGTGTGTGTGTGTGTGTGTGTGTGTGTGTACTTAGAAACGAACGATCATCATTTCAAATATTTAATAAAACGAATTCTACCTCAAATATATCTATTTCAAATACCTTCCGACGTCACCGTACCGTCACAAAAATTCTTTTTATAATTTTCTTCCATTATAATTTTTAAATTATGTAGAATAATGAAAAATTCTTCAATAGCAGAAATGCTTGTTATCTAATTTTGTAGGAATTATTTAAAAAAAATAAAAATATATGGTATTCTGTTAATAAAAGAAAAAAGAAAAATTAGGCTGTTTTGCAGTCACTTTAAAAAAAGTCTCTTGTTCCTGAAATAATTAGGACTTGATTTATTAATTAGCAGATCTGTTATAATTTCTGAGAAAACGGCTGAATCTCTTTTCGCATAAAAAATATCAAATTAAATAATGTACAAACGTGATTTTGATTTATGTTAATAAGGACAAGTATTTGAATACTATTATGCAAATTTCCTTGTCTTTCATGTGATGTATTATATTATATTAAATTAAAGTTAAAATATCTTCTAAGATAACAACTTTTTGACATATATGAGTTAATAATAATAGGAATGTCGAACTACATCGATTCGTATATTAAAAAATATATGATCCATTTAAAAAATAAAGTTTATCTTCGTATGATATTCGACACTTTCATTTGAAACATTTTCTATAAGTAATAATAACAACGTAAATCAAAAAATACTTTAATTACTTCGAAATACTTTAATTACTTCCATTATCTTTTATGATTTTTATATTTTAAGTTCCATTATTTTGACTTATTCAATATTCAAAGAAATGTGATTACCTTGAATAAAAAAATTTTTATCTACTTGTAGAAATTGTGTATGTAATGCGAAATAAGCATTATTACACTTTTTAGAAATAATAGAAAGTATATACATATTTTAAAGTAAATAAATTTTTATTAAATTTTTCAAAGTATAATATATAATAGATATCATTCAATAATAACAAACGTTACTAATATTTAGTAAGTGAATTAAAATTAAAAATTATTAGAAATCAGAAATTATTTTTTGATTTGAGTTTACAATAAATTTGATTATTAGTATATTTATTGAATTTTAATTCCATTTAATCCTTATGAAATTTAAAATTTTTCTGATAAACTTCTTGAAAGATCACTTTTTATGAGTTTGAATATTTATATGATTTGAACCCTTTTTTACGTTTTCATGGTGATGTATGTATTAAGTTGTCCCAGAAATTTTTTTTCGTTCTGTATATAAGGAAATAATAGATCCACAACATTTTTTGTTTTATATTATTTTATTGAATTATGTATGATCCATTTTGTTCTATTACCTCCATCTCTCCGGAAGCCGCATAATGCCATTTTTCCAGAACTTCTGGGGTTTTTTAACAATATATCGTTCTATAAGTGCATTTTTATGTCATTTATTGCATTAAATTTTGTACCACGAAAAGAATTTTTAATGAACGAAATAAGTAGTAATTACACGGGGTAATATCTGGAGAGTATGGAGGATGAAGTAGAACATCAAATGATGAAAATTTGTTCTCGACGGTTAAAGACACATGGGGCCTGGCGTTATCGTGCTGGAAAACGACTCCTCGTCTGTTCGTTAATTCTGGCCGTTTCGTAGCGATTGTTTCTTTCAATTTGTCCAGTTGGGAACAGTATTTCACTGAATTGATTGATTGTTTCACCTTGTGGAAGCAGTTCAAATGATACCCTTCCAATCTCACTAAATGGACATCAAACTTTCTTCGGGTGAAGACCAGACTTTGCTACCGTTAAACTACGTACTTTCGCTTCTTATTCCTTGACCAAGACGTGGCCTTCCTTGACCTTCGTTTACGTGTAATATTCTCGTAAAGAATCTATGCCTCATCCCCAGTAATCAATCTCTTCAAAAATGGATCTTTCTCGTTTCGCTGAAGATGCAAATCACACGTCAGAATACAGTTAAGTATAAGGAGGTTGCTCTTTGTCAACTGATGCGGAACCCATACTTCAGAGCGATTAACGTAGCTGATCTTTATAAGATTGTTATGCACCGTTGTTTGTGAAATGTTTAAAATAGCCGCCAATCAGGAACAGTATATCGCAGATTTTCATCAACCATGGCATTGATTAGTTCCGTATCCGTAGTGGATATGTGGCCGCTGCGTTCTTCATTTTCCAAATGAAAATTACTAGTTCTAAACCTCCTAAACCGACTACAAACTGAACACTTGTACCACTCCTATATACGGTGCAAATTTCAGTTGCGGCATCTATAGCACTGCTGCCTTTTTTACAATAAGGCAGCATTATATCTCGGAAATACTTTTTTTGATTTTCCATACTTAAAAGCGTATGAAAGAGCGTATATAAGACTTCAATGCAAACGAAACGTATTCTTCGACAGCTAGAAGACAACTGAAGATAAAGACCACATTTGACAGATTAGGTTTCATGTATAAACATTGCCAGATAAAGCAGCTGCGTGCAGATAGCGAAAGACATTTTTAGGACAATCTAATATAAGTAACGAGAAAAATAATAAAAAATATTAACAGTAATCTTGAAATAAAATGCCATCAATAATAATTTGGTACATCACGAAAAGGCATGAATTTATTTTCCCCACAAACTAAAAGATGTCATTCTTTGTTATACAGGACATCCCGGATTTAAATGTTAGAATTTTGGGAATCTGTAGGAGACTAATAAACTAAGAAAAAATGTTCTTTAGAGATTTGCTCGTTTTCGTTCCATTTTAAGGAAAATTATGAAAGAAGAAACAAAAAAATTTTCATTTCTCCACTTATTATTTACAATCATTGATGTTATCACCTATTTTATCATTTATATTTATGATGACATATGATATCATCTGTATCATCCATTTAATGAAGATAATGTTCAAACTTAGAATGATCAATATAATTATAGTTTTGATGTTTCATGCACTGCAGCAAGGATTTGATCTTTCTCAAGAGTTACTTTTTTAAATTGATCGACATTGAATAAACTTACTAAATAAGGGAGAAAATTAAAACATATTTGTTTCATTTTTTTTTCTCTTTTTTCTTTTCAGAATATTTTCTAAAATAGAACAGAAACGAGCAAATGAAGACTTTTTAAAAGGACTAAAGGACTTTTTTCTTTAATTTATTATTGATCCTCTATACGCTTTCGAAGTTTTAATATTTAAATTCGAAATATCCTGTTTAACATATGAATGTCACAAATGAAGTGACCTTTCTTCATATCTACATGATACACGCGTTCGAGTTCATACTCCTTTCGAATGTATTTTGATTTAAATTTATTGTATCTTACAGAGACATATAAAATAATTGATTCAAATTACATACCTTTTATTAAAGATTTCTGTGAATAAAAACAATTGATAACAAAATATATGCCATTATTATCATATTATATGTCATTAATTAGTACAAATAAAAATAAATTTCTTAGCTTTTACTAAATTATCCATAAAGAAGGGTATGAAATGGACTTTACAACTTCATTTTGTGTTTTGTATGTTACAATAAAGCAATAAGATCGTAATGCAGTCTATAAAAAAATAGTTAATAGATAAATTATTTTTTTCGAAGTTATTATGACTCAATTTTTTTCATGTTTTTGTTCTCTATCTGTACTTTTGTTCTCAAATCTATAAAGAAGTAATCTATCGTTTACCATTTTCAGAGAACAAAAAATAAATTCTCTACAATATTTTTAAATAACATATTTTCCAACAATATTTTACGAATTCTCTCTCTGTGGTGAACTGTACGACACTAGATATACTATCTGTATTACAATTTAATGTAGCACAGCCATTTGAAATACAATTTCAATGAATGATTCACTACAGTTCAATTGAGCTGTTTTTTTATTTTACGAATATTGAAACAAGCAAACAGAAATATTTTTCACAGAATTTATACAAAACTTATAAGCAATAGCAAGAGGTATGGTAACGAAGAGATGTATAGATACTGGCTAAAAGAAAAAGTGAAAAAATGTGAGTTATGTCAGAAAAAGATCAAAACTCTAAAGTACCTAGCGTACCTAAATTGCGAAGGAATGGAAAGATTAGAGGAAGACATAGAGGAATTATTAAGATAAAAGAAGAGGCTAAAATGGGCAAAATAGCTAGTCTAAATGTCACTAATTACTTCAAAAACAGTGCGTTTTCATTACATTTGTACAACAAGTCACAGATGCAATCTATTAAATTGTGCAGAATCCATACATCGTAGCAATTTGCATAACTAAATTGCACTAAGTGTTCGTGGACGGTGGTTTTCATTATTTTTAATATCTCTGCTAATTCATATGTGGTGTAGCGCCGATTATTCTCGATCAGTGTTTTGATTTGGTCATCAATGGTAGAGTCTACCCAAGTGTTCTTGGTTCTTAAGGTCGGAATCACCAGCTCTAGACTTAGCAAGCCACTTGCGAACAGTTTTTAACCAGTTTTTAACCAACTAAAGCACTTTCTCCGTAAACAGCACATACTTGTTATTTGTATGACATTTTTACCTTTCCGATAATAGAAAACCATTAAGTGTCTAAAAATGCACTTTGTTCTCTTCCATTTTCAAAAAGTAAATAAAACTGACACAAATCAATTTATTTCAAGCAACTTTATTTTTTAAAATACGTTGAAATGTTAGCTTTAAGAATATATGTACAATCATATGTTTTCAATAACTTTGACATATTCAGACATGTTCCAATACCATCTAATGAAAATCGGCACGAGCTTTCCGGACAACCCAATATATATATTTTCTTTATTTCTGCTTGCCTGTCGATACACACACACACACACACACACACACACACACAGAGTTTATACAAAAATACAAAAATTATGCAAGAATTGGAAATCAACAGTAACTAATCACGATTGTTTTTTTTTTCAACGCGTCGTTCATGGGGTGATGGGTTTATGATAGTATTTGGACCTTGTATAATATATTCACGTTGTATTTCTGATATCGCTAGCAATTAAAACACGTCAGGCCTTAACATTTTTGATAAAACAATAAAAAATTGTAAAAGTATGAGTTGTAAATAAATTCTTCAACATATCTTGGCTATAGCATTCAAGTAACAAAATTTTTGATTGAAATATGTTATTTTGGAGGCGTTAAAGTTAAAATGCAGATAATTTTTTATAAAATATGAACAAGTCGGAAGAATCCTGAAAATCTGTCAAGTACTATTACAAATTCTACTCGCGCGTTGTTTATAACTTTGCTTTTGTAATAGTATAAATACTACCTCATGATCAGGCATATCAAGAAATTAATAGAGAACAGGTGTTGAGGCTTCCACGAAACGATGAGGCGGAACATGCATCGATTTCTTGGTTTCATGATGCACAATGTACATATGTAGTTCGACATTGGTGAATCAGTATTAGAAGCAATTGTCACCGATAAGGGAATGAGATTATCAGCATTGTTGAACAAAGAAAGTCCGTTTCGGATTTTGATGTCCTCGGATCGAGAATTTTCACGATATTTTTGAATAACTCTTGAATCATAAAAGATATTGCAATGAAGTTTGATATAAATATTTATAAAAAATATTCCTTTTCAATGATATGCAATATAATATATTTCATGTTTATTTAATCGCTATTTCATTAATTTTATAAACAATTTGACAAATTGTTTTTTTCATAGTCTATATATTTGAACTTTAAAATTAAATTTTAAACAATGATAGATAAAACTTTTAATTTTGAAATTATGAGCAAAATTGAATAGTATTGAATATACACAAATTATGCTTATAATTCAAATTTATAAAGTGAATGAAAAATAATGCTGTAAATAAAAAGTCTTGTTACTCTTTTTAAAGAATTCTGAGAAGTTGTGGAACAGGGGATATGTTAATACGAATCAGGAAGTATAGGGGAGATCTCATTATATCGAAAGTAACTCAGAGCAGTTTTGGGAAACGATCCCATTCTCTTCTGGAAATTGTCCCATTACTTGCACAATACTTCGGATACGCATGTATTTATGATATGGCAATCCACAACATGGTGCGGAGGACTTCATGGCATTTGAGATTCACTAAATTGATGGGGCACCTAGTTTGGAATTTTGTAAAAAAGAAATATCGCCTATACCTACGAGTTTTACGCATAAATGTTTTAGAAATTCCTAATGTGACTGAATTTGGAACACATCTATATCATAAGAGTTACGTACTGTTAACACATCAAGAATAGGTATTTTTTAATGTATTAGAATTTACATTTTAACGTATTTTTTAATGTATCAGAAAAAAAAAGAAGTCAGGACAAAAAATTAAACACGATTGTCAAGACATTTTAAAGAAAAAAAGACCAAATTACTTGGTGAAAATCGATATTTTTAAAATGTCTAACTTTATGTGCTTATTTCAATTAGAATTATTATTACATTTCATTAATTTTATCATTTTCGAGACTAGTGGACATTTAGAGATTGATATAAATTGAAAAAAATATCAAAATTAAAAATTGATTCTTTATGACAGCGATTTGCCGTTTGTTTTTGAATTCTATACAATGTGTTGAAGTCTTTCTGTCTCCAACGAACGAAATCTTATCATGTGCAAACTATTTGTAAAGTACCGTCTAGACAATATCATAAAACCTAGTAGTCCATCCTAGGCAACTTGGTGAAACAATCGAAATAAATAAATTCGCTGAAGCCAATTACCTAAAAAAAAATTTTCCTACAAAAGGACTGCAAAAAAACAATCTCGCCCTCACTGCTTCAAGTGGTAGCTTCCCGATGCAAGAATTAGAATCTCGATACAATTGGTGAATCGAGGGAGACTTACCGACCAAAGCAAACAGACAATTTAGACAGAATGGAGAATTTTGGGAAGAGTTTATAAATATTTATAAATGTTACACGAATGTTCATGGAATAATATAACAGATAGAAGATCGGATGATCAATTTAATACCGTAGGGGAAAAAATTGCATTTGATTTGAGATGTTTAAATAAACATCAATTATTTATTGCAGAAAAAATAATTGCGAATACAGTTTATTGTGAAAAACTCGGAAGATTAAATGAAAATTCAACAGTAGTATTAACAGTAGTATTAATTCAACAATAGTCGTCAAAATTTTCATATAATCCACTCAATCTAGTATTCTTCACTCAATCTCAATATAATCCACTTAATCTGTATTGCAATTAAACTCAAATACAAAGACATCCACATGTTTTTTATTGTTTGTTTATAGGCTTATATGTTTATATGTATGTTTTTATATGTTTGTAATGTTATGTGACGTTTTGTTTGTATAAAAATGTTTAAAATAAAAATTTAATTTTACCTTTAAATATTCTCCTTTTAATTCATAATTAATAATTAATATTGATCTTTAATTCTTTAAATAATAATCTTTAATTCTTAAATAACGATACACACTTCAGAAATTATTTTGCTCAATAATTGAGTACTAAATTTTAGGTCTTTCCTAAAGTTGCTAAAAACCTTAGTGTTGCAGATAGTCTCTTCTGCATCTGATGACTGTATTTCGGTTTTCAATCTTTGGGTGAATTTTATTCAAATAAAAAGCAGAATCATCCATAAACAGATCATTTCTATAATCACCAGGTTCATTTGTCTTCAGCTCTATTAATAACGCCGAAATAGAAAATCTGTTTCTTTGGATTAATCATCTTTTTGCCGATTTCTTTTTATGTAATTATCATACTCTCCTATTTATTGGCAGTAATATTGGAGTTGGAACACGTGTTGGCGTCACACGAAAAACTGATAGAGAAGAATTGATAATGTGGGGACAAATTGACTCTGATGCATCATCGCCGCATGTTTCAATGTCTGTGGAGGGCCTTTATGTGCATGATAAGAAAGTCACAAAATTTCGCAGATATCGGACCCGTGTAACTATTTCTTGTAATGATTGAATAAATAAAGATTAATAATAACAATTGAATAAATAAAGATTAATAATAACAATTGAATAAATAAAGATTAATAATAACAATTGAATAAATAAAGATTAATAATAACAATTAAATTAAATAAGTCAATACGTTTTTTGGACATTATTTTTTATTACAAGTTGTCTTTCAAACATTAAATTAAACACTTTCAAAAAAAAAAAAGAAAATGCTTCAGAGCATTCAATATCATAAAGTTTCTTAAAGAGACATGACGAGGAGCGTATCCGAATACTTTAATAAAATTTTATTAGAATTGTGTTTATTCAACTGACTTATTCAACTGATTTATGCTATTTTAGCTAGTTACCTAAACAAAATATGTTGTAATAAAGAGTAATTTGCTCATAAAGTCATTACCTGCTTTAAGAAAATAATAAATGATTATAATAGTAGATGCAATTTAGTAATCTATGTATTACTGCACTGATATATAGAAAATTCATACAATATTATTGATCAAATCTATTTTTTCGCTTATTTTAATTATAATTATTATGCTTTAATAAGTATTAATAATATTGACATTGGACCGAATGCCAATAATCCCACTTGTCCGAGAACAACTTCTTCGGAAGAAGAAAGTCTATGCAATATTTACAGATGATAGCAAACTTAAGAATATAGTTTCTTGTTGGTAATGCTTGTGTATGTAATAACCTAGACACGTTTATAGTATGAAGGATAAGTAAGTGTCAGAATTTATTTAATTATTTAATAAGAATACGCGATAATATACTGGTTGAAAATATATAAGTACGTTTTGAACAACGCCTCGAAATCAACCGCACGCGAAGTCAGAGTTCACTTGTTTAGTTGACAAAAGACAATCACACTCACACAACTCACAGCATTCATCGATATATTTCAACAGTAAGAACTCATCATTGTTTATAGCAAAATACATTACATTCAGCGACAATATCAATATTGTCTTAAGTAAATCTTATCGAAATTTCATCCGATTCCTTCAATTCATTATTCTTTTTAAAACATACTAGTCTTGATACCAATCCTTACATACTTGAAATGAGGTGAAAAGTTCATCGCTTCTTTATTTAATTCAAATAGGAAAATTCAAATAGTAACAAAATCCAATTTTATTGGATATCGAGCCACATAAATATATGTACAAGGTGATGAAAGTGCGGATGGATTGGTTAAAATTCCTACGAAGATCATTTATTATTAGTGAGGACTAGTTTAAGAATGTCAACTATTTTGAACACTTTCACAATGATGGAAGTAAATTATGGTAAGCTGATAAAAATATATATTGTGAGATTGTGGTGTTAATTAACAGATGTAGCTCCGGACAGTACGTTGAATTCAATATTGGTCAACTAGGTTTTAAAAATTGTGCGACAGGAACTTTACCAATGTTTCAAAGAAGGATAAGAGAATACTTTAACATTGTTTCATTAGTTAGTCGCATAGTTGAATATTTTTTTCTAAAATCTAATATATCATCGGTTACCTACACCGGCTACGTGTTGTATTTACACTGACTATATTATTACCATAAGATTTTTAATAGAAATTCGCTAATCATAGTAATTATCTGCAGCGACTATAATCTACGTCAATTCATTAAGAATCATTAAATTTTAATTCAATTAATACTCTGTTTCCAAATCGTCTGTTTGCAAACAAATCTCAGTACTTAGAAATGCGTCCAGTTAACGCATATACATTGCACATATGTATTAGTATAGAATATTAACGAATAGATTAAGATTGTTTAAAATGAACAATTCTTAAATCATTAACATTGCAGAATCAACTAGTCTCCTGAACTTTTTCTTCTTTAATTCATACTATCCGCCGATACTTATCTGTTCTTGTATAAACTTATTCTTCTCCTATTCCCAGGACTTTTTCCCATAAATTTAAATTCAACAATAGGAATTTAGTACGTTTATGATTTTAATTTCATCGATTGAAATTTTGTTCTATATTTCCCCTCTATAGATGAAACTGTCAGCCTTTTTATACTTGAGAGATTTGATTTTTTAAATCAAACTAAAGGAATCAGTTCATCCAATGTTTTATGAATGTCAGAGCTAAATGCAAAATCTTAATCAAATAATATATTCAAATGACAAATACATCTAAATACAAATATCGATCACTGAAAATAACATTCATAACAACATTTTAGACACTTGGATATCAGTGGAGAGTCTGCTATCTATTATGTCATTCAACAATACATTTGCTCTGCTTGTGATATAGTTAATTTATTTGCAAATCATTTCGTGTCTATCTATTGTTCTAATGCTATGTATAATAAAATGAACCATGTGATTGCTTAATTGACTTAATTTGTATTAATATTAGATATTAATATTAAAGAAATATTGATCTAAATTTGATCTTGATAAGAGTCCTGGTGATAATAGTATTTCTGTATTATATTTCTACATTATATTTATATTTCTTCGAGAAATAAAAATTTGTGTTCGCACGCGATGAGCGGTACAAGACGTATGTTAATTTCGTTTTTGAGTGGACTGTATGTAGTTGTCGCGCACCTGAATATCAAGAAATGGTTCCCTTCGATGTTGATATTTGATAGAGAGATGATCCGAATGTGTTCTTCGGTGGAGTTTGAAAGCTGAACCGCACGGTCGCGAAGCCAAAGGAATTCTGTTCTTTCGATGTTCGGGAAAGTTTCCATCCGGAGCCCAGGTTCGCAATAGGGGGTTGTGCCCATCAAGTGGCCTGAGTCCCGAACAGCTCCAAGGCACCACAAACCCTTGAGAGTCTGGGCGATCTTTGTTTCACGTCTCACAAAGCCCTCGACTGTGACACAGCGCAGTCCCGCACATTCGGGCAAGGGTACGTTAAAATAACAAACAATCTGCGTCCCACGTCCGCCCTGGAGCCAACAAAACTTTCCTTAATATTTGTTATGACTAATTCATTGTGAAATTAAGCATTATCACAATAGTTTATAAATCGGATAATAGGTCTGTTAGATATATCAAAAAAAAAAAATAGATATGTTAGATATATCAATATTATAGATCGATCTCCATCATTAACATCGTAGTAAAAATGTTCGAAATCATTGTTTCTAGAAAGTTGGTATACTATTTACCCTATCACATTTCTTTTAAACAATATAGTTTTATTTCTAGTTGAATTCAATAAAATTCAGTAATATTTTAAAATTACATATTTTAAATTAATAAATTAAATTATAATTTAATTATTAATATAAATTAAATTATAATTTAATTTATTAATTTATTAGGCCAACAAGTACAGACAAGTACAAATAAATGTGGTTTATATTTATAAAAATTTTAAAAGATCTTAAGAATTACTGAATCTTGATTAATAAGTTACATAGATTGGTTTCGTAGATAATTTGTTTAGGTATAACTCCGACGTACTGAGTATGTCCAATACTGAGAGAGTTCCCAACTTTTCACCCTTTCTATCAATAATTCTTAAATTTTTTAAAATCGTTACTAATATACTATTGATCTTCTGAACAGCATGATACTCTGATACTATTGATCTTCAGGACAACATTTCTATCTTGGAATGGTGTTTCACCAATAACATAAAATTAAACATGGAAGTGATTATTGATATATTATAGGTATAAGTTAAATGACGTTAGATTAATAGTCACCACTTTAATCTATGACCTTGATATTATATACATATAATAATATGTAGTCTTTCAATGAATATATGTATTATCCACATAGCTATTGTATTTAGCAAAGTTTTATTACTAGATTTGGTCAGCAATTCAAGAACCCAGAAACTTTAATCAGATGGTATTTTGCCTTAGTTGTATCACATCTTGAATATGTCTCGGTTATAGTCACTGTAAACTAAAAAATATTTTTAATATTTAATTTTTTTGTAATATTTTTGAAATATTTTTGAAAAAATATAGTATAAATTCTTTTAGAAATTTCTGGCGTATAAATGTAATGTTCTACTTCGGCCTTATATATAAGGTCAACTTTATTGTGTCTTTCTCGATCACATGATTAGGAAGGTAATATATTTTGGGCCAAGAAATAGGTCAAGGTCAGTCCCATAAAGTAATTGCGAGAATTACTTTATGGGCCTAACGGTACTGCCCAAGAATGCGTCCCTTGCATTACGTTTTATACGTCTTGGCCTTGATAGTAGGGCGAATGTTAGAGGGACGCATTTCCTAGATCCACCTTTAGTTTTAACAATTCTTTTTTTTTCAGGATATTTTAGTAGTACTAAATAAAAAAGTTCTTTTCTTTAAAAAAAATTATAAAAATTCACATATGTAAACACATTGAAAAATTTGAATTTTATTTATGACTATATTCATTACAATCTTGAAGATTACAATTTTTAATTTAGAACAACCCCTTAAAACTTGCTGTACGATCGTTTTTCGTCATTTTATTGAACTTTGAACAAAAATTCAAAAAATGCTAACATTTCGTTATCTGGCCTTAATATTTAAAGTTCAATAAAATTACAAAAAAAATTAGTAAGTCAAATTTTAAAGAATTGTTATAAAGAAAAAATTTCAATTTTCAAAATCATAGTGGATCAAGTTACTAAAATATTTTTTAACGTTTATGCAGACGTTTGAATTTTCCGTTTTATTTGCAATGTTTGGTATATCTTTGGACAAAGGGTGCGTTTAATTGACAATTTCTGTTGATGAAAGTTGTTTCCAGTTGTCGATATTTTTTACATATTCTATCGCAGAGATGGCTAATTATCAGCGCACAAGCCTCCTCCACTGCATCGATCACTCCATTTGTGTCGTAGAGAAATCAACTAGACTGAGAGAATGGAGCATGCACGGCGAGAAAATTTCAATGTAGTGAAGTGATCGATGTGTGAAGAAATCGATTTGTGCAGTGAAAGGGATAGCGCTAATGATCAAGAAAATAGGGGCAAGGGCTCGAGAGCCGATAGTTAGCCATCTCTGTTCTATCGGATACTGATTTGTCTGAGTTCCTACCTACTTGTACACAATATTAAATTATGGATATACATTAGGCACGTTACTTTTTAAGATTATATTGTATACTATTCTATTTCAAAACAAATTCGTCTCATTTTACTTCTTCTTCTTTTTTATAGTCATTGAAATTTAGATTTGAACGCATAAATAATATTGACAAAATTGTAACTTAAACTTTTATTATACTCTAGTCTATTTATTAACATAACATCTATTTATTAACATAATCCTTTTATTATACTCCAGTCTATTTCTTAACATAATCGTTTAGCTTAAAGCACATAAAGATCAAAAAGTTAGTACATATGTTTTATTTTTAATTTCAATATAACGCATACACAGTCATGTAATTGTAATAAATTATATAATATAGGATTACATGCTTGATATATGTGAATTGTAAAAAAAGAAATATTAGCTTTCATAATTGCTAATTAATATTAGCTAATTGAATTATTCTACTTTTATACTATTTGGCTGTTTATTTATACTTACAATTTGCGTTATGATATATTATTATAACATTATATGTAAACAATACTATACATATCTTTATCATTCTATGAAACTTTATTAAAAATATATATTTTACTAAACATCGTGATATTTTCGTATCTTGTGCAGGTGAAAAACTGCTGCCCAGTGAAAAATATACAATGTCAGAATATGCATTGAACGATTACTCTTGGCAGATGAATCTTACTGTCAATTTTCTGGAAAAAAAGGACTTTGGAGAATATGTTTGCTCGTCTGTGAACGCTCTTGGAAAAGCTGATGGTATCGTTCGTTTACAAGGTAATGTAAAAAATAATATAAATACATTGCAGACTTTATAACATATCTTTTATTAATGATTGCTTATAGTCTGTGCTACGATATATCACGATATAAGCGTCAACTTAAGACTTAACCCAGATGGACTTTAGAACTACATTAAAACCACGAAACAATAATTATTTAGAGGCAGTCCTGAATTAATGTTGAAACACATAAGAGTGCTCATATGAACTACTACTATAACTTACGAACTTATCATCGATGGTTAAGCACAATGCACTTCTCGCTAAGCAAAGTTTTTTCTTCAAAATTTATTTCTGATGCGCAATATTTCCTCTTTAAAGTTTCTAGTGTGATTTTTTTGTCACCGATATGTGATTTTGACGATTGAAAAGTGCTTCTAAAATCCGTTTTAGTTATGCCTAAGTTGATTCCACTGACAGCTCAACCACCGTTTTGTGTTTGTAATATGATTTTAATCTGATCTATCTGAATTAGGCCTAATTTGATTGATGAGAACGAAGATAAAAGAAAATTTGCAATAAGCACATCAAAAAAATTTTTTATTCATAATATTATATGATACTTATCTAATATTAGCTTTTTATAATATTATATAGTCTTTATTATTTTCTCAATAAATTTATGTACATATTGCTCATCACCTTCTAAATACATATATTTTCATTAATAAGAAATTAAAAATTGACGATTTTCATGTTTCAAAATGTGAAAAATTACAAATCTTTCATTTGTAAAAAAATCAGTATTAAAAAATATTATAAACTATTATAATTATAAATTAATTCTCCATGAATACAATGGAAGAAAACTAGCAAGTAAATATTTGACGTGATATTTAATTTTACAGTCCACAAGGTTAAAGGTGAATTCAATTTTTTAACACTATTCTAAAAGATTATGGTAGACATTATTCTTTAAATACAAATTATTAATTTAGACACAAGTTACAAATGATATACATATTTATAAAATACAAATTAATTCGTTAATTAATTCTTGAGATCTAAAAATCGAATAAGCGTTAAATATAATGTTAAAAAAACGCAAATCTTATTTCGATTTAGGTATTGTCGAATATCAATTTAAGGAAGCATGAAATAAATACATATTATAAATATAGTATATATATATATATAGTACGCACATATATATAATATATATATATATAGTATAAATATAGTATACAATAAATATTACACATATATATATATATATATATATATATAGTATATGGTATATATATATACACATGAAAAATTTTATTGTAATCTTATATCGGTAATTATATATTAATAAACATGGCTATATTTCTGGGTAACATCAATAAAGTAGTAGTCAAATTGTAAACACGAAACAATGTGAATGCATATATAAAATCTTTGCGAAAAAAAAATGGCAAAAAATACTAATGAGTTTTATGAGATTATAGAAAAATTACCTGTCATGTGCATTGTATACGCAGGATATTTCGAAATTAAATGTCGCAATCATCATAGTATGATTCTACACCGCCGATAGAGGTGTACATATAAAAATAATAATACTCTACAAAATTAGCCTTAAATTTTAATTTTTTTAGTTTTATATTTGAACCAAATTTTTTTATGTTTGCATCACACTCATTTCAAATTTATCAGAAAAATTTATCGATGCAAATAATTCGATTTCTTAGAAAATATTCTTAATACTTCATTAGTTTTTTATTAACATGTTTACATTTCACTATTAGATATAAAACAAATAGTAACTAAAATATTTGGCATGAAATGCTCTAAATACTAAATAGAAATTTTTAACTTCTAAATAGAATGGGACATTTAATAATTCTATGACCTTAGACTACTCGAAGGTTATTTACTGTTTGAGAAATTGAATGATATTGCTAGTTTCTGTGCGTAGAGTACATATAAAAATCATCTATATTTTGTTTAATAGAATCACGCTGATCATAATGATCGTGACATATAATTTTTAAATATCCTGTACATTATACATTATACTACAAGCACAGACGAGGTATATGATGGAAAGCGTTTCGTCTCGGCACAGATGATCATATACCTCATCTGTGTCTGTGGTCTCGGAGTCGCCAGCTAGACTCATTTGTGGGACTGATAGCGATGTAAAAAATATACGTATATATTTATATAGTTTATATTTTATGCAATTATACACTTGTACAATTCGGCGTTTATACAAAAAGCGCTGCAGCACTCGACTCGTCCGATAACTCAGATAGTATCCAATTGCCTCGTCTGTACTTTCGATTGTCATTTATAGTCTACAGGTAGCGTCCTTATTTCTTTTAGAGATCTCGCTGATCCTAGAAGGTCGAAGGGTTTTGTGTATCTATTTTATGATCTTATCGATCTTCAATGTGAATTTCATAGTACTGTCGACTTCCTTTACATTCGGACATCCTGTTTGTCTGTGTCAAACCTCAGACACAATTCATTTGCTCTCTAACATGATTAAATGTATGAACATACTCTTTTATAGTTAAAACATGCATAACTAAATATTTCAATATTTAGTGTACTTATCTTGTTAGTAAAAGAAGGTAAGATCTAAGTTGATCTCTTTATTTCCCAGGTATATTTGTTTCGAGCATTATTCCGTTACCGAGCTGCTCCGGCTCTAATGGCTAGAAAATACCCCGATGGTACTGTAATATTTTTTGACATCATATAATTGTCTTCGTATGGCACCGTCACCTTATCCAGAGTCAGTCATAAAACCATATTTTTAGACCGTTCTTGCGATCTTTACCATTGTATGGCCGCATTGGCATAGTACCTTCGTACTACCCAAGATTGATCCTAGGCCACCGTTGTGACTTCTTGCTATGATAGCTTTGGCGTAGTACCATCGTGTTATCCAAAGTCGGTCCTAAGCTACCATTGTGACCTGTTGTTATTTTGGCTTACTGCCGTCGTTTAGCTTACTATCCAGAGTCAGTCCTACGCCACTATTGCGTCCTGTTGTTATGACCGCTTTGGCGTAGTACCGTCGTACTACTCGAAATCAGTCCTACAGTTTTCCTAGATCACCACTGTGACTTCTGCCGTTGTATGATCGCACAAAATAACTCTATCCTATCGAAGACGGTCCATGTGGTTCTAGTTATCCAGCCTTAGTATTCATCTTGAATCGAGACTTAAAGTTTAATTCTGTTCTGGCGTTTTCCATGACCCATGAAATACTTGCAAGATGAAATCTCTGTTGGATAATCGGTTCCAGAATCGCTTCTAGAAAAAGGCGATTTGGACTTTTTGTTCGCATGAAGAAACTTATTGTTACATTTGTAATTATGCTTAACCAAGAGCAAAGACCGCTTTTTCATGCTGGCAAGAAAATCTAAACGTCTTCATCACGCAAACATATTTTGCGCAAATATTGTTTTGTTTTCTGTCGCCGACCCGCGTGCCTGCTTTATTCGGTGTCCTCTAGGAACAATAATGTCCATCGTTCGGTCAAGGTCCAATCTAACTGACCTGCATTAAGCAAGCCAAACGTACCTCGCTTTAAAATGATTGACTGGAGGCCATATGAAAAATGATGTAAAATAGGCTCGCCCCGGTCGGCATCTTGTTATAGTTAATTATTATTTTCTACACGCCACAACTCAATGCGTATTACTGCGATTCGGATATAGTTCTTTGCTATATCCGACATATTCGCGCTGTAGTTAATCATTCGCTATGCTACCACAATTCGTCGTCAGTGCGTATCACTGCGACTCGGGATATATTCGGTCTTCCGCTATATCACCAACACATAAATTTTATAAATACAGTCCACTGCTAGCGATATTCGATCTTATATCGAAATCGCTCATCTCATAAAGGACACACTTCTCACACGATCGCTATCCTCCCCGAATACAAGCGTGCGAACCGCGGTCATATCACTTGACGCATCGCGCCGTAACAAATTCTGTCTGCAGCTAAGACTGTCCGCAATTATTTAAATCCTTCTCGTAAGTCCTCCACCTTATAACGGTCGTTCAGCAAGACAGTCCGTACGCGAAACGGTCCTTTGTACTTTGGAAGTCATTTCTTGCTCCCACTCGTTGCAACTTGTAGGATCAGATCACTCGCGGCGTACATTTTTGCTTCTTTCTTTGTTCTATTGTTCTTTCTGGATTAGTTGCTCTAGATGTGTTCTGATATTTTCAAGTTATGTAGGTCTAAGCCCGAATTTAACTTAGATCTTATCTTGAATTTGGTTTAATATCCATGCTTCGGTCGCACCCTGTACGTCGCACCCTATTAATGTTCTCATGGGAGGAGGAAGGTATTGATGCTATTATTATGCATAGTATTTAATGCATTTTGCATTATTTTGACCTCCATATCATCGCCTCGTTCCTACCTGCGGCTGTCGTAGCTAATGTTTCTACGATTGATTCATTATAACGCTTGCACTGCTCATTGACACAGGGAAGGGGGGGAGGGAGGAAGTAGCACGGCATTTAGCACATGCTTTACGCTTCTACAAAAAGTGCGAAACGTCCTCGACGTGAATGCCATACCTCGATCACTAATTATTCTTGTAGGAATCCCAAACAAATAAATCGTATTGAGTACAATCCCTACGACCTGTCGTGATTTTTTATTTTTCACAGGTTCGACCACTGTGAATTTCGTAAATGCATCGACGATGACTAGTAAGTTTTTATTTCCCTTGTGACTTGTTTCAAATGGGCCGACGTGATTGATATGCAGTGTGAAATGTGATCGGTATCTTTTCGATAATATTCAATTTGCACTGTCTCTTCCCGTATCAATTAATGCCTCAACCCTATGGTCATTCACCCGTATTTTCTGTTAATAAATACTTCGTGAGACAGTTGGTAACGTGTAACTTCATTTATTTCTTTCGCACGTGGGCATCCGTTTTTGGTGTGGCTTATGAGGTTGCGATTTATACATCGCACTCATAGTCGTCTTCCGCGAAATGATCCTGTGTTATTACTTAGCTGTAACAGATGACCTGTGAGCATTTTCGATCGTTACTTCTCTTGATCGTCTTTACTTTATCTATACGAGACATAGATGCAGTATAATCAATGGATTTTGTATAGCGAGCGTCTCTATTCTTTTCTGGTATCTCTCCTAACGTCATCATAAACGTGTGTAGCGCGTTCGCCTCCATTCCATTACGGTGATTGGGCGGATCTTATAGTCTGTGCGATATTTTCGTCGCCTATTCCTCCAATTACTATATCTATAAGATATTTGTCTGGTATGGCGAGGTCCAACCAAATCCTTGATTTGTCCCTGATTTAATTTATCCCTCAGCCACTGGCCTAGTCTAGTTTCATAAAGGGCGGCATCTTCCTTAAAAAGTCTACAGAACGGAATGGACTTACGGAATTGAACAACTGGTTGACGTTTGACACGTGGCCGCAACGTATTGGCGGGTATAGTACCACACGCAAGCAGCCAACTCGCAATTAATCTCACAATGCTCCTGTCGTTCAAATTATATTGCTCAGCGATATAGTCCACTGATATATCACCAAATCATCCTTAACTGGATCGAAGATAGAGATCATTTGTTCATTTCCTAAACGAACGTTAGGTGGAACATATACAAATGGTCACGACTGTTTGCCGAGACAATCGGCTAGTAATTCTAGCCAGTCCAAACGTTCTTTATCCTCCACTCAATATAAATTATTCCACTTAAAGTAGACCCGTCTAAAGTAGACCGTATGAGTCTTATCTCACTTCTGATATGTAAGAAGTACACCTATATATTTATACAGTTTATATTTTATATAATTATATATTTGTACAATTCGGCGTTTATACAAAAAACGCTGCAGCTCTTCCGACTCGTTCGATAGCTCGATAGTATCGAATTGCCTCGACTGTCATTTATAATCTATAGGTAGCGTCCTTATTCCTTCTAGGAATCTCGCAGGTCCTAGAAGGTCGAAGGGTCTTGTGTATCTATTTTATGACCGACTTCAATGTGAATTTTATAATACTGTCGACATCCTTTACAGTGGCGATCCCTACCCCAGACGCTTGGGTGGGGGCCTTTAGGTTGGTATGAAAACGATTATTTAGGATTGTCATCCTAAGGTCGCGCCGCTTAACTTAGATCGCCATCGATCCATCGGTCAATCGTGTCCACTCGCTGACATTGGAGATTTGTGTTTGGAACTTGTAGACGATGAACAACCACTGCGAAGACTCGACATCAGATGAGACTCTTATCTCCAACCTGATTACCCGTCGAAGGAAGAAATTAAAATTGAAATTAAAGTGAGACACTTGAACGCGAAGATGAACGAGACTGATCTCGAATTGCTGATCAGAGTGCAAAAACTGAATTCTATTAACTTTTTACCACTTTTATATTATCGTTTATCGACGTGATATGATTCCGGAGTGTTCATTATCTCTTAGGAATGAAACGCCAGAGATGGTTTTTATAGAATATCATATCAAGGTTTACTTGGAACCGATTGCTCCAGAACAAAGACTTGATCGTAAATTCCATGCCTCGATTCGCTCTCACGCAGATTCATTCCGCAACTTCGATGCGGAACATCCTGTTTTAAATGGCCCAATAACTCTGGGATCTAAACAAACGTCGGTCGACCGATGTCACAGTGTAGATCTTTTAATCTATCTATTTTTCAAGATTTTTCATTTGTTTCATAATTTGAATCTGTACTAAAATCAATACACACGATGAATTTTTTGAAATATTAATTGTGTTTTTAGCTGTTAAACATTTTTTTTGCGAGGATAGGGAGACTTTTGTAATTTATCAAGTTTTGCAAGTTGTGTATATATTCCCATTTCTTATGCAGCCATTCTTTGCAGTCTTTTAATTTTATCATATTGAGAATACATCTTGTCTGTTATTGAGTTTCTTGGGAAACAAGCTCAATTTTATGATTTTTAATTTGAAGAAGTTTTTCTTATCTTTATCTTAGCGTTTTTCTGCATCAACAATTATAGAAATAGGATATTTCATAGATCTCATTACAAATTTTTAGGTCAATTTTGTCCGTCAATCATAAGATCAATGTTAGAGTTTCGCTACATGTCAATATACGTGCTGGAATTGCTATTGTGAAAAATCAGATCTTTTCCTATGGTATTTTTCTTTATTCAAATTTTTTTCTTTATATCGAATTTTTCTTTATTTTTATCCTTAACAGTTTCGTTTTTTATGGTAAGCATTAAAGTCTTACATCAGAATGCAGATTACTTCTTTCTGAATTTCGAACGATTGTATCCCATTGACTTTAACCTGATATAATCTTGATATCCTGCAGAAGATTAGTAATTCAACTAGAGGACTTACATTATTTAAGCATGTATCACAAGTCTCAACTGTTTGATCAGAATATCTATTCGTGTATACTCTAGATATTTAGTATGAATCTAATTCAATATAAATATAGTTCAACTGTGACCTATCCTTTCGAAATGTATAGAAACTTAAGAAATACTTGTTATCTGTACTGCAAGTTATGATTCAATACTAATATATCTATTAGTTGTTGATGTATGCTTCTTGCGTTCTAAAAGGATAATAATTCCCTATTTGTCTTAACGTGTAAATTAGAAATGGTAATAGAATAATTTATATGTTAAAAACCATGTATT
Source organism: Tetragonula carbonaria (assembly GCA_032399595.1). NCBI lineage: Eukaryota > Metazoa > Arthropoda > Insecta > Hymenoptera > Apidae > Tetragonula > Tetragonula carbonaria. Next base: position 18,931,079 of record JAUCRC010000004.1, read on the forward strand.
TTTGGACTGTCCAGAATACAAGAGCTTTCACTAAAGGCATTTATAGTGACCTGATTTTTTAGATATTTTACTAGTTTAACTTTTTATTTTTTGAAAAGAAAGTTGATCTCAGAAAGCATACTCATATGACATATACCTCGTCTGTTACATGCTAGTGAGAGCTATAATATCTTTTGTATATTTTAAAAGCGGTCATTAAAATATTTTCATAGTTATCATTAAAAATTTTGTAATAGCTTCATTATCAAAGAATCTTTAGATGTTAGTTATAATAAAATCTTTCTTAAATATTCTCAGAATATTTTCAATAACATATTTAGTTTTTTGACAGCTATCGATGTAACTTCAAATATATCAATGATCGATATTGAATTCGAGCACAGATGAGGTATATGATATAATGTATATGATGTGAAGTACTTCGTCTGTGCTTGAGCTAATTTTATAGTTTCAATTCTAAAATGTACATTTTCATATTTTGTATTTGTGAAATTGTTTATGTTTTTACAAAATTTTACTAGGTAGCTCTCTTTCTTGCATAAGAAGCATGTAAGTTTGTTGTTTTCAATTTATTTGAAAAGGAAGAAAAAATTAATTTCGGTTAAAATAAAATTGTGTTGGAAAGTTTTTATTAGAAATTAATCTCTAGATAGAACATTTTTGAATTGAAATGAAATAAAAAATTTTGTCAATTTCGTATTGGATGAAATTAGAAACATATATCAGTTGCAATGCGTGTGTGCATAATGTTTTCAATTTGTGGCAACACTGATGTTACACTATGATAGATACGTTAATTTAAGAGATTCAATTAATATGACATGATGATCAGGTACTCGTTACACAACATGATTCGATTGGATTTTGTAATCAACGGTCGAATTTCAAGTATATGAACACTGATGTTGACTTTTATACAATGAAATGCTGTTGACTTTTATACAATGATACGAATCTAATATTTCTGAGCGAGCTCAATTTTATCAACTGCCATTGCCAACTACATTTGAATAGAGATGTTTTCAACACTATCGAAGATTATTGCTCACTCGGTAAATGTACAGAATGAGTTATCGGTTAAAATATGTATCGGGTATATGATTTAGAACAACTTTTCTCTACACATATTACCGTCGCTTGGCATTAATCGGAAAATGAAGAAAAAACGAGTTAAATTAAATTTTTAATAGAAGCGTCTCTACAATCTTCTAATCAGTGTTTCTACACTTTCTCCTCTTCACTAAGAATGTTTAGTAAATTTATCACTAAAGCTATTGTAAATTCTTATAATCATAAAAGCATTTAATTTTGTCAACAGCGTATTCGAATTCGATTTAATTTTAGTTTCTACTGATTTTCACACTAATTTTGCAACAATATTAATATTTCAAGTAAGCTAACATTTCAAATAAGATTTTTTTCATGATTTTCATATTGTTATGCATAGTTTAGAAGAAGTAGTAATGGTTATTTACCTTTAATGATTAAATGATTATTGCTTCAAATTAATGCTCTAAATTTTTGCTTAAAATATAAATAAACTAAAAAGATTATGCATCTAAAGTAGTGTTGAGTCGCTGCAAATTAATGCTACAAATTAATGTAACAGATTGCAGCCTCGTTGAAATAGATTTAAGAATCCCTCTATTTAGTTGAAAGTTGTATTCAATTTATTTTTCAGTTCACGTACAAAGTGAGGATTGGTTGAAGAGATGTTTGCCACCTCTATGCAAAGTAACAATTTGACCAAAGAGAATTTTTGACTAAACCATGATTTGAGACTAAAGAGAGCGACTTTTTTTGTCGGCCTTTTATAGCAAAGTCGGAAGCTAGTTGTAGCCAATCAGATCTAATTTTCTTTCAAAAGAATGGGATGAGAGATATATGATGGTATCTAGACGCTCGTATACAGTTCACTTGAACAGGATATTGTTTGGCAAACATTGGAGCATACAAGACTTCAATAAGTAGAAGCAAAAAAATAATTTAATTGAATTTAAAGTTAAACCTCATTTAAAAGAACATTTTTTTTTTTTTGTATATTCTCGATATAATACTCGATATATACGATGAATTCTAATTTCGAGAAACGAAATATAACGATTTTGAGTGTCGGAATTTACTGGTTCAAAAGTTCAAAAGTTCAAAAGTTCAAAAGTCATTGTTAAAGTTCGATAATTTTGGGATATATTGTAGCAGATTCGATTTTTCTTCGGCTTATGACATTATCAATGTGTAATTGGCTAGACTATCTCATGCACTGGAGATAGACGATAAAGTGTCAGCTTTTGTTAATATTATGAATATCATTGCTGAATGCGTTTAGTTCATTTAAGTAGAAATTGTCCTAAGCATCGGAAATAAAATTGTATGATACCAATGAAATTGTATGACAATGAGAATTTTTCAAAACTAATTTAATTTTTATAAATTATTATACTGTATATGCGATATGTTTCATATGAACATACGGCACACGAGTATATATCCAGTTGAGACTTGAATGTGCTATCAGAGTATAGCATTTAATCGTATTTAATCCAGTACTATTGCCCCCTTGGTATTGTTATTCTAAGAATTTGTAGGCCATTCTTTATACATTCAAATTGAGAAACCAAAATTAGGAAGAATTTTAGGCTCTGGTTCTCCAATTATTGTTCAGGTACTATTTATTAAAAAGGTAAAATTTATTAAAAAATAAAAAAAATACAGATATTATTAGGTACATATTTATTATAAACTCAAAATGTTTCATGTATATTTCAAAATGTTTCATTCATATTTTTATGTTATTTGAAAGCAAAATTTGGTAAACGATTTATTTATTTAATTATTTATTTTATTTATTTATTTATTTATTTATTATGTATTTTGGTAAATAATAAAATTTTCTTGATTATCAGATTAAAGTAAGCTTACTTTGTCAGATTAAAATATGCACTACTATAATACACTAAAATTACTAAATTTTAAAAATCTAATTTTTAAACCAATGGATTCCGATAATCAAAACTATCATAGCATCAAAACTAAACATTTATCAATTACTATCAAGTAATATAAAAAATAAATTCTAATTATTATTCTTAAATAGTGCTCTAAAACGAAGTTTAACCAAATTAAACATATATTATGAAAATATAATAAACATGAACATAAATATTATTAAAATATAATATATTATTTTAAAAACTTGAACAAAAATAATTTTTTGATAACATTAATGATTAAAAATAAATCAATAAATTAAATTCTATATTTTATTAATAAAAATCTGCCATTTTTTACAAGATACGCACTTATTATTTATTTATATTACATAAATGAGGCATTTAATTCATGTGTCATCATGTTAATCTATAATATAAGATCCCTTACAAAATATGATTTTATATTTGTTATATGATGTTATAAGGAACTCCATAAGAGATCTCGATATCTTAAATCTCTATCAAAGAATGAGTTTTGGGGCTTATACCATAGATTTATATATTTCTGATTTAAATTTTTCATGTCTGGGAATCATTTTATCTTTTCATTATCGAGACCAATATATCTATATATCTTTAAAAATAAAGTTTATATTTAAAATTATCAATGATTAAATAACTTTGCTTTTAAGTATTGATTTTATAGATCTTTGCTAGATACATCTCAATATACAATTTTTAACTTTTAAGGAAAACTGTCGTTGCTTTCATACTAATAACTTTATGGCATCTTGTAGTAAAAAAAGAATATGATATTATTCACTAAATACTTTTATTATAAATATGAAAAGAAGGAGGACAAATTACCATCAAAAGACCATAATATCATCCTCTCTTCTAATCGTAGATGTAATTATTTGCGAATGATCTGAAAATAAATGTTATTTTATATACTAAAGTTCTATCTTTTTTAATTATTTTAACAAAAACAGTGAAATGTTAGTTGATGATGTTAGTTATAATCTCTTTAAAATAAAATTAAAACCTTAAGATTTTTTAAAAGATTCAAAATTATTTTAATATTTCAAAAAATTTAACGTGTATTGGAAATTTTAATAACGTAATTTTAGCTTTGATATTTAATATTCATCTGATGGTCATCTTGATTTTACGATAAAACCAGGACTATTTTTGTATTTTATCAAAGAACAACCTTTGATAAAATACGAAAAGTATTTTATTCTACTTATTGGTTCTTCAGAAATGACGTGATACAACCATTGCTTTTATTGAAAATCTGTTTAAGAATCCATTGAGAAATCTATACATTTGGGCCAGTTCTTCTTTTTACAAATAACAAACAGAGATGCGCTAAATTTCTATGAGCAAAACATTTAAATCACATCTATTATTGAAGATTCTCAAAGGTAGCATATCTCGCGATCATATCGTAAACCCAGCAGTTTATCTCCAAAAATCAAATGTATATGTAGATATTGGATAAGTAGATGCTCGATACTCATACAACAGATACTGTTATATAATTTATAATATATTCTTTTGGTTTAGAATTACATCTTGCTGCAAAAACAACTCCGAGCACATTTGTGAAATTCACCGATCTGAAGCCTCGAAAGAAACCTATATCAAAAGGAAAAAAGAAGAGTAACAGTAACAACGGTAGAAGAATACATATAGGTGGTTTTGACGAATTTGATTCTTCTGGAAACGACGACGATCTTAGTACTACACAAATAATGGGTGGTAGTACTCTTCATGAAAATCATAGAACAGAAAGGCCATTGATACCACCATCATTACCCCCGCCTTGGGTGAATATAAACACAGCAAATTCCAGGCATAATTTAGTACAGATTACGCTATTTTTTCCGTTATTCATCTTAACTATGATATTCATTCTTTAAAATATGAATTCTTTTGAAAAAAAATTTAACAACGAATTTCATGCTGATAAAAATTTTAAACGATTCGGGAATAATATAAAATAATAATTTTATCTGATTCATTTCTTCTATACGAGATTATAAAAACATGCTTATATTAAAATAAAAAATGGCATTGCTTTTTACAATTGGTACATACGATGAAGAAAAACAATTCACATATACAAGCTTATTTATACTACTTAATAACATTAAACTTTTTAAGAATTTGCGTTTATCCTTGCATTATAATAAAAGAAACATGAAAAAAACAATTTCAAATGATTTGAAAGGAAAGTTAATATTTTTAATATGGCAATTTTATATGGCGATTTGATAACTTTCAATAAATATTGTATAATTAAAGGTACAAAATTCTATCTCCATTTTTTTTTTTTTAATAATCTGAAAAATAATCCCTATGAAAAATCGCAAATTATACGTATTACTTACTGAACTATTATCTCTAAAATATTGTTAAATATTTGCGACATATGAAACATAAGAAATTATCTAAAAAAATGTGAATATATAATATGCAAATGTAATGGAACAACAATTGAAGTTACATGTCTGATAATAACAGATATATACGTTATCTGTTTACATATTCTCTTTCTGATATATTTATCTTCTTTGTTTGTGTATCAATTATTTGCATTTTCTGGATAACTAAGCTGTCTAGTTAATAACGTAATTAAGCATAAAAGTAACAAATATAAATAATTTTTTTATAGTCAAAAATAAAACTATTATATTATATAGAAAAGAGTAAGAAAAACAAAAAAATTATAGAAATTATTAGAAACACTTGGAAGAAATATTTATATTATGTTCTCTTTAGCATTACGTAATTCAACTATATTGATTGTCATTTTTACGAAAGTTTAATTATCCAAGATGAATAAAAAATAAATAAGGAAAAATATGATATTTTTCTTGTGATTTACATACTTTTATTAACATATTATAATTCTTTACTCGAATTTATTCAAATAAAATTATTTTTTAATATATTTTTCTTTTGTTAAAATATTTATTTCTTTTGTTAAAATATTTATTACTTTTTAAAATTATACTAAAGAAAAATATTGAGAGAGATTAAAATTTTTTATTTAAAATGTACTATATTTTATATCTTGTAAATAGTAATTTAAAAACAAAATAATATTACTTAACGTTAGAAATTATTAATTATTTTATTCATTAATTATTCTACAACATATTATATCCTTATCTAAAAACTTTATTATGTAACAATAATTAAATAAATGATTAATTTTTAATATGAAATTCCATAATATCACTTTCTTCATTCACTTGATTCTCTTACTTTATTGGAATTATTTTTTAAAAGTAAACATTTTTAATATTCACATATTATTTATACGGAACTACATAAATTTGAATTTATTTTCATCTACAAAATTTTAAATTATTTTATCTAAACTACATTTATTGTAAATGAATTTTAAATCATTTTAAACTTATTACTCGCTTCTTCAAATAATTACCGTTATTAATGTTATAATGTTATTATTCTGCATATTATATATATATATATTTATTTATATTTATATTTATATTTATATTTATATTTATATTTATATTTATATTTATATTTATATTTATATTACATATGCTATTGTAGATCAATTTATGTTAATATGTTATGTTTAAGAATAATTTGGTATATTTACAAGAAATAAATGCATTAAAAATTCATCGATACAATTTGAGATATTCTTATAACTGCCATTATATTCTAAACGGTATTATTCAATAAATCGAATTAATATATTTTAAAACGTAAATAGCTTGGTAATGTTCCAATGTAAAAAGCAGGACATATTTTCAAAAATTAATTCCATAAGCTTTGAGACGTTCCCGATCGTTTGAAAAGAGTTATTTAAATACTAATAATTATTTTTTAAAACTAATTACGATAAAACTGAACTTTGGAAAAGGACAGTCAATGAAGATTAAATTCTTATGGAGGCAAAAAAATATAGGTCTTCCTTTCATTCGACGTAACAAAGGCGAATATATACAATATACATATATTTAGATTTAACAAGATATAGCTATTGTGGCGCGACCAATATGAGAGCGTTTCTTTCAACAATCTATTGTAAATATATTATAAGTATGTAATGTTTATAAATTTTAATTCACATATTTATTAGATTTCAATTACGCGTAAATCAACAAATTATGTTATTTTAGAGTCTACATTAAATTGTAAGTTACAAAAGTCTTCATATCAAGATAAACATTGTTGATATTCGAATTACAAAGTGTTCAAAATGTGAAATTATCAGCAGAAATTACTGAATGTGTTTTATTTTGAGAAAAATTTTCTAAATTTATTGTTTTTTGAATATACTGCCTATATTTACATTTTTTTGTGTATTCTTTACATTAAATTAAAAAATATAATCATACTCGTAAAACTTGGAATTAAAACGCATATACGTATTATAATTTCCGTTTATTTTGTTAATTCCATTGTTATTCGTTATATAGAAGTAAAAATTTCATTATGCTTTATTTTGCATATTACACATGATAAACAAGATTTACAGATATCTTCACTTGTATGAAGACTTTCCAAAAATATTCTTATTGCATAATAAATGTTTATATTTTTGTTGTTTGAACATAAGATACGTGTTTCTTTATCGTAATTTTTACAACACAAGCTCTATAATGATCCAATACAATATAGAACACGTATTGCATGTTCAAAGGTCCATAATTATTATTTCTGAAGCATCTATCTAAATGGAAAAAGTTATCATGGTTTTATAACGTGACTAATCTTTCGAATTCAATATCAGAACAAAGAGATGCAAAAGTAAAAAATTTCATGGAAACGATTTAATATTTATTTCAATGAGTAATTCTTGTTAAAAACTATTAATTTAAAAATTCAGTTAATTCAATGCTTGCAAAAATAATTTATATCATCTTAAAAGTTTTCAGTTACTGTTAATTAATTATTAATTTTTTATTAAATAACAATAATTGTTATTAAATGACATTTTATTTCTAAATCATATTTTATTATTGAATTATAATAGGATGAATTACAAAAATGTAGAAACATCAAACTGTTACTAAAGATGATTATAAGTAACGTACTAAAGATAATTATAAATATCTAACAATAAGAAACATTATAATTTCTTAGTGAGATCTAGACATGTATATATACAAGAATATCGATGAAAATTTATTTCTCTGGTTAGAAACAATATAATTGTTTGAAAATGCTAATATAGCATTTATTTTATATCATACTATATATTTGACTGAATGGCAAGAAACGTTCAATGTCGTGTTACGACATCGTGTTTGTTAAGTAGAGCTTCAGAATGAAAAATATTCAAACAATACACAATGTATTGATATAATTTCAATTTACATATATATATTATAATATAAAATACAAATATATATTTATATCTGTTGCACACACACACACACACACACACACACACACACACACACACACACACACACACATATATGTATATGTATATGTATATGTATATGTATATGTATATGTATATGTATATGTATATGTATATGTATATGTATATGTATATGTATATGTATATGTATATGTATATGTATATGTATATGTATATGTATATGTATATGTATATGTATATGTATATGTATATGTATATGTATATGTATATGTATATGTATATAGATATAGATATATATATGTATGTATGTATGTATGTATATATATATATATATATATATGCAACAAATTATATAACATTCAACATTATAAAACAATCGTTTAATATTAAAAAAAAAATCTCAGAAAAATCGCTACATCATATTCAGGCCGCTCGTTCATTGAAATCCACAATAACAAATTAAAATGCCGTGATATGTTTGTTATATATATATAAAGAGAATGAATATATTTTTCTGCGTATGAAAAATGACCTATATCAATATTTCATATTGATTGTCAATGAAATAACAAGTAAATACATATCTCCGATAAAAATGATATTAAATATGACTTTCGAATTAACTTGAATTACACTTATAAAATGCTTAATATTCACTAAAGGAGGCAATAAAAGTTGCCACAATTGCAACGCTAATTACGACGAAAGAAATTTTGTTTTTCAAATACAAGGAATGTATTTGCTTTAAAATTACTACAATTGTCTTGTTTACGCTACCGATTGTCTCCACGCCTTTAAACTTCTTGATGGATCCTTTTGCCCAAAGAATTTTCTAAAGACAACTACGTCTAAAAGCGAAATAAGGAATTGAATTTTTTTTATTTCTTTCATATTCAGCATATGCATAAGTATTTGCACTTCGATCTTACATTAATACATATGTGTTTACTAAAATTGTACACATGTATTATTATTATCCCTTCGTTAAACCTTTTTTATTTTTATCTTTTTTATCTTTCTTTATTTATGTGTTGTATTACATTAAAATATTAATATAATCAATCGTACATAAGATGATATGAAAATAATAATTAAATTGTATTGTATGTACCTTAAAAATTTCTGTCTGCTTAGCAAATGACATCATAATAAATTGCTGAGCGTTTCTTGCCATTCGAATGTGCATGTACATATACTAGTTCAAGATGAACTATATAAAGCATTTTTATTTAATAATATAAAATTAAATTTTTTATATTTAAATTTTTTATATTTCTTATATTTATATTTTTTATATTTATATTTTTTATATTTCTTATATTTATATTTTTTATATTTATAGTTTTTATATTTCTTATATTTATATTTTTTATATCTATATTTATATTTTTTATATCTATATTTATATTTTTTATATCTATATTTATATTTCTTATATTTATATTTATATTTTTTATATCTATATTTATATTTTTTATATTTATATTTATATTTTTTATATTATATTTATCTTAAAAAATAAGCCTCAATCTATGTTTTTGCACGTGAAAATCTTTTTGATGTGTGAAATGAATTTCATATATCGCACACACATATTTTTCTATATCCGTATAAATTTATTTATTTAATTTATTTAATTTTATTTTATTATCCAGTATTTAATAAAATATTTCTCTATTAAGACATTATAATTACAAGGAATGCCGAAAATATTAATTATTTTTATTAATCTTTTCATAATGACAAAAGCACAATGACAAAATAAGGCAAAGTATAACATTTAGCATTGATGATTAAATACAAGGATCATAAATAAAAATTATATTCAAATTTATTGAAAACACTTTATAAATATAAAATAATTGAGAAATTATATTTTTAAAATTATTTTCATTTTAAGATGAAAATCATTTTTATTTAAATGACTTAAATAACATTTGTATATTTGATATTTTAAATTCATATTTTTATGTATGCCGTAAATGAAATTATTATATTATTAATAATAAGAATAAAAAATTATAGAACATAATTTTAAATCTGTCATTGTTAAATATATAATATTTGCCTTATGATGTTTTCTTGAAACTAGACAAATAATACATTTTGTGATTGAATAAAACATTATAGTAATATTTTATTTTTACATTAATATCCTTATAATGCAAAATATACACACTAAATTATTTTACAATACTAAGTTGTGAATTAAATACATTAAAACTTTTATATTAATTTAACTTTTGCATCTCTTATATTTTTATCTGCCCTTTGATTTGTATAAATATTACAAATTATGTATATTATTACTGAAATGCAAATATAAATTTAAATATATCCTAATAAATAATAACAACAATAATAATAACAACAACAACAACAATATCAATAATAATCATCAAGTTAGTTATTACTATATTTTGTACAATAATAATGAAAGGAATTAGTATTATGATTTTACTTACATATATATAATTTGATCGCATCAGTAATGTTTTTCTATATTTGGAAATTTCAAGTTCTTAGAAAATATTGTAAACATACATTATGCAACAATATAAAACATTATAAAACAACAACAACATTATAAAACAACATTTTCGAAAGATTATATAAAATTATTTTGAAGCTATATGTAAATATATGTAACACACACTTATTACACATATACATTAAAAATAATATATGTAAGAAACATTTTTTATCAAAAAAACAATTTCTAAAAAATCAAATTTTATATCTTTTTGTCATATCTTTATTTTCTTTTCTGTTACAGTTATTTTTTTTCATAAAAAAGTGTAATACACTAATTCAATGAAATTTACATACATGCTATATTAATGCTATATTAATAAGTATAAACATGGAAGAAATTTTAAACTTAGTTGCATAATGTATGATATATTATTATAAATTACATATGAAACTATCTGAAATATAATATTTTTTTCTATGATGTTATTATATAAAATATTTTATTATTATATAAAATATTTCTATTTTAAAACAAATAATCCTTCCCAGTGTAATCATAAGCAAATATATGTATTAAAACATCCTCTAAATTTTTATATTTAATTCGCTCAATATGGTCAATATACATCTTATGCCTATGATTATGCCTATGCTAATTATTATGTACAATTATATTCTACGTATGTACAATTATGTATAATTGTATTCTATTTATTTCAAATAACATGTTGAAAAATAGAAATACTTTTTAATACTTTTTGCTTCACTTTAATATTTTAAATTTTCCAAAACATTGACTTTTTCATCTTTGAAACAAATTTTAAATTACATACATGGACTATTATTATAGATTATTTTTATTTGAAAATTAACTGGAAAGGATTAAGTGTTATACTCTTAAAAATTAATTTTTATATGTACTTAGATAAATTTAATTATAAGTTTATTTTAGTGACTTAGTAAAAAATTTCATTAATTTAAAAAAATTACAATATGTAGTAGTTTGCGAAATGAAATGCACGACAATAAGTATAGTATAGAAAAATTTCATATGATTTTGAAGTTAAACTTTAAAAACCTCCTAGGGATTTTATTATCAATCTTGATTATTATCAATATTGATTGATTGATTAATAATGAAATATTACCTTAAGAAATATTTACAATAATTTTCTGTAACCTTTTATCAACATAATAATTTTCCAATTCTGTTTGTGTTCGATATCACTTTTCTAAACCTATTGAAAAACTACTATATGTATATTATTATAAAAATGTTAATTTTTATAATAATATTAATGTTAACACTATTATGCTTTATAAAAATTAGAAATTTACATTTCTCTATTATTTTCTATATTGAAGATATGTACATAAAATATATACATCAAACTTATTCTTTTTTTTCATTTACGTCGGTGTTGAAAATAAAAATAATTTAAACATTTCTCATATTAAATTTGATATATATTTATTTCCTTTTTTTTTTTAATTCTAAAAATATAACATACAGGTCATTATTTACAACTGAAATAAATTCTGCTAATTGTTAAAATAGTAAAGTTAAAAACATATTCGAAGACAGAATTAAATGGTGTTAAATAATGTTGTCCATAACAAACTGTATCAATTAATTTAAATAACTTATTATATCTTCCTTATTTTTGATTATAGAAAATATATAAACATAGAATATTAGAAAAAATTTTTATTTAAATTTATTTCTCGAGATATTAAAATTACAAATATATTTTTAAACAAAATGTGTGTATATATACACACATTGCCTGAAACATTTTTTTCATTTTTTTTCATTTTTCTAGATATTTGCTTAAGACAGAAAAATGTTTTAAACGAAATATATCAATATAAACATAAATCAATATACACTCAAAGAATACATCATGCTAATATTCATTTAATATTAAATATTTAAATATCTGACATAAATAATAATTGAAAAGTAAAGATTTAGAATTCAAATATATTGTTGATAAATTTTCAAACTCGATTTTCTTCAAAACAAATAATGGAAAAAAATTTTTTTAATTTTCAACGCATTTTCGCATGTATAATCATCTCCCAATCAGTTGGCCACGAGTCATACTCTGTAACGTTCACTCTGTACGTTACATCAAAACATCTAAGAATATTAAGGTAAATTAAGTCTACAATTTGAAATTATGCAATGCAGTGTTATTAGGAATATGTTGTTAAATATTAAAGATAAATAAACAAAAATTTAAACATCTATTATTATTAGTACGATTTAAGATTTGGAACGATAAGATAATAAGGTTATAGGACAAACATACACAAATATATATTTATTATACTTTGGATTATGTTAGCACTGGCGGCATGACTTTGAAAGTATCTATCTAGAATAGAATGGAGAAGACATAATTAATTTTGAAAACATTTTCATATTATCTACAATAAAATATAATTTAGTATAAATTTTCAATAACGTTTTTAAAATTATTACAAAGTTAAATATCAGCATTATCTATTCTATTTAATATAAAACATTTTTTCGGAGTTGACACGTCTTATGTTTAACATTTAAACTTACCCGAATATATTAATAGATTAACACTAGAATTATGGACGACTAAAATATAAAATTTGTTTTGCAAAAAAGTTGCAACAGGAAAAAATTTATATATTATATATATTATATATTATATTATATTTTATACAATGAAGGACACAAGTTTTTATTTATATATTTTATTAAAAATCATTTTAGAAATACGCAGTTATAAAATTTCTATGGAAAATAATAAATTGGTCATTTTGACTACTTTAATAATTCTAGTGTTAATAAAAAAATATACGTATATATATGTTTATATATGCGTATCATGAATCATTTAATTGTATTACTTAAATTTACTTATAAACTACTTATAGTATGAAGCAAAATGAACATGTAATAATTATTTAATTTTTCGATATCTCACTTTTTTATCAAAATATAAAGATAACTTGGAGTTTTTATATTATATATAATGTGTAACATTTAAATATTAAATATGCATAATATTTAACCTTGCGATTCGTAAAATTGTGGAATAAAAATGAAATATATGGGAATCAAAACTAATCAAAAACTAATAATCAAAATATTCTTTAACTGAATTTAAGTAATATTCAAAATGCTTTTTATTTACATTTAACACAAATACGTAGGTAATCAATGAAAGGTTATTGATATATGTCTTCCCAAAATTATATTATTACTTATTCTAACAATGCGTTTTCATGTGTTTGAATATCATAGGTGATTCGCAATAAACTTCATTCTTTTACCCTCTTAAAAAGTAATCAAGTGATTTCTTTAATTTACAAATTAAATAGTTTACAAATTAAATTACACTCTCTATGTATGCATTATGTGTTTTTAGCTTTTAATTACATGAATACGTGTCAAAATCATAAAAATACATAAGATATATAAAATGAGTTGTGACAATTTATTAATTAATAAAAACTAAAAGATTTGAAAATATTTATGTTTATAATATCTTGTTTTTAATGTAACAATACATGAATAAAAAATGGTTGTACTTTTTCTTGCTGACTAGAACTATATATTTATAACTAGAATAGTTCTATATAACTAGAATATTTTTTACAACATTTAGAACATAGATCGATTCTTTTGAATTAGACTACGGATGAATTAAATATACAGATAAGACATTTCAAGTGTTGATACTTAAATTCTAAAAATTTATTTAATAAACAGTAAGTACTATCCAAGCTATATAAAAGTTAACTAGGCCTTTTGCTTTAAAAATGTGGCAAAAAAGATTTTATTGGATCGTCTTGAATTCTCTTTTTTCTACAGTGATAGACACAGTGACACAATACAAAGACCCAAGATCCTTTGTAATAGGTGAACAGTATTGTTCTATACACCATTTAATTTTGTCTTATAATAATCCATTTTAGTAATATAACTTATATATATTGAATCATTATAATGTATATGTTAAATGATGTTACATAAAAAGTAAATTTCCCTAGTGGGTTTTTAAGGGCAAGATAAATCGCCTGGTGCATTCCCTATATAAGTACGTATACAAAGAAATATGCATCAAATATTATTATATTATAATATTATTATATAAGAGTAATGAATTTATTGGCGTGAAGTATAATATACATGTATATCGCAACGATACATATGAATCATATAGGACCATGTTTTATGTATGTACATATAGTTATAAAGCACATATAACAATATGTAACATGCAATGTAAATAATATAGAAACAAATATGACATTGTTGAGGAAACTAAAAAAATATGATTAGCATATGAATGTAATTCATGATATAACAGTAATATGAAATGAGACCTCGTTTTGTATGGAATATCAATAAATGGTCTCGTACAGGATGTAATATATTAAAATTAAAGAAGGATGTTTAAACACTTGTTAGATATTTATCATGTGCTTATTCATTGTATTTCTCACAACGAAAATTTGAGCATTACTGATTTCTCTTAAGTGATTGAATTTTTACATATCTGATTAATCTTATTTCGTTATAATTCTGAATCTTTTGTATTGAATTAATAATTTAATTAAATAATTCTTTAAATTTTAAAACTTTTATTCATTTTTGGTCAATTAAGCACCTCAATTGAATTATACGGATCAATATAAACTATTTCAAATATTGCAGATTCGAAAAAACATGTTTTCTTAATTCATTTAAAAATATTTCAATTAAATAAAAATATATTTAATTGTCTTAACAATTAATTGTTAATGGCCAAAAATTGCCTACTCATTTTATAAGTCAAATCATTAATAAATTAATAAAAATATTTGTTTTATATGCAAAATAAATATATTTTATATCTTTGTATTATGTATTAATACATAAGACGAAACAAATTACGATACTTACTTAAATGTTTCAATTTAAATTTTAATTTATGCCAAATGTTAAAATAATATATTAATATTTTGTTAACATAATAGGTAATTACAAATTAAATAATTTGAAAATATTTCAATATGAATTACTTACCATGCGTTTTCTTCAGATATACTTTGATAAATATTTTAACATTTTATAAATACAATTACACGTAAAAATTATATTCAATCTATAAACATATATCATTAAAAATATTACTGTATGCTGTGACTATCTCTGTATTACAAACGACAGATATATATATATATATATATATATATATATATATATATATATATATATATATATATATAGTAACATAAATAAGTTAAACATCAAATCGCTAAACTATAATGAACTAAATTTATAATGAAACACTTGCAAAAAAGATGTTTGCTCTCTGTCTGTTTCTCTTTTTGTGTATTTTTTATAGATTTTGTTTATCAATCTGTTTATTTTTATTGTATATAAAATGTAAGCGACAGTATGAGATTATAAAGTTATACAAAGCAATAATAGTAATATAACTATGTCTGTGTCGTTAATTAATAAATAATCATTTATCTTTTATAAATTAAAAATATGAATAATTGCCTTTATCAATGCAACAATAATGATAATAACAAATATACAATCTACAATAATGTGACAACTATCAATAAGACAAATTACAATAGAGAACGAGCATCGTGTACGATAATATTAACTTCAGACAATAAAATGTTATTATCGATGTTACTTTGTGAATTTTATGCGTGTGTATGTGTTTTAAATCCTCTTTACCTATATTATGTTATTTAATTAATAACATTGATTAATATAAATTTTGATCTGCCATATACCTTTCTGGTAAGGGCAAAATTGCTTCGTTGTCCTTAATTCTTGAATTTTTACAAAAATATCTTTTGAATTAAGATGGAGTTTTACCTAAGACTAATGACATTAGAAAGTTAAATTCAATTTTAAATGGTAGAATCAACTTTCTTAGTTAGTTAAAAAATTACTTTCTGTAGTTTTAAATAGTTAGTACCAAAAAAAAGACAAACAATATACGTACTCTCTTCACTTCAAATTCTGTAAAAACATTTGCGCGAGAGAAAATTTTTTATAGTAAATGTCGATTTTAGGGGAAGCATTTCGGATGACATTGATCTTGAAATATGTTGTCAAAAATACTTTCCTGAATAATCTTCAAGTGGTTTTAATCACTATTCATTGTTCCGCAGAAATTATTAAAAAATGACATTTTTTAAACGAATATCTGTCTGAGTCATAAGTTTGCACATGTTCTTATTCTGGTACTTATAAAAATCACTGTTTTCGTTTGGTACATAAAATCACGAGTTTATTTTTAAGCGTTATGTATGATTATACATAATATTGATAAATTTTTCGGAATGATGGCTCATTGAATCAAAATAGTAATGAATAAATTTATTTAAGCACTAGTTTCTGAAAATTATATAATATATCATATAATGATTATAATAAATATTACAAAATACATAAGCATTTCCAGAGTAATCTGTTCCAATCTAATTTATCCTTAAAATAAATTAAAGAGGATAGATTTAATTTATCTTAAGGATAAGTAAATTAGTTTAGATTACTTCGGGATGGAGATATTTATACATTTCGTAGATATTTATTATAATCAACATTTTCAGAAAATAATACTTAAATAAATTTATTATCCCTGTCCGTGTGTTGATACCTTAAATAAATTTGTATTCAATAATAATATACTATGACGTTGTATTCAATAGTAACAAAACAATGACATACTATGTATGTCAATCTTATTTTAAAATGAACATTCTTTCGTATTTAATTTTTAATAATTAATAATGTTATCAATTCAATTTAAAATACAATATTTATAGTGATTGGAATTAAAACTAAATTTTAATATAATATTTCTAAATAACATTTAGTAAAAAATGTTGTGTTTGCTAATTATTATATTTAGTAAAAAATGCTCTGTTTGTTAATTATATGATTCCAATTAAAAAAAAATCAACTTGACTTTGAAATCTCCTTCCCCTTTTCCTTCAATACCACATAGTATATTTTTTTATACCAAACAACTTTTGTAGAAACATTTTTTTAATAATTTCAATTCCTTATGAGATTTTTTTCATTTTGCAAGATAAATAAAACGCGTTGTATATATGTTATATTCTTAAAACCAATATACTGATTGCTAATTTATTCTTCACTACAAATAAACACTCATTTTCTTGTTCTACCTCTTCTAACCGTTGTTCAGTAATTAATCTCTCTTCAAAATTTTTGATAATCGAATTTTAATTTCAATTTCAATTTAATTTCAATTTCAATAATGATATCTAATCTAATCATCTAATGGTTCATTGATATCAGTTAAACATTCACTCAGTAACTATAAAATATAATTTATTATTATTTATATTAAAAATATATTATTATTACTCACATTAATCATATTTTACAACAAAAGTTAATCCAAATCACAGTTGTCTTTGAAAATATTTGAATTTCTATCAGTAATTTCTATCGCGATGAATTGATCATTAAGAAGTAAATATTTTAACTAAATTTTTTTCTATCTTTTTCTTCCACGTATTAATTTGTAAGAAGAATTAGTATAATATTAGTATTAGTTATAGCTATAGTTCTATTTGTTAATTATATACATAATCTCTCTTTTGATAATAATCGTATATTAAACGAAGGAATTTGTGAAATAACATAATGATATGTTCATAGTAATGTGGATGTATTTTTAATCATACAGTAGTACATTCATCATACAAAATATCGAATAATTAATAATTTTTTAACAAAATAATAAGCAACGGCTAATCTTTTGATGGTTACTCAGAAAAGCGTTGATAATAAATATCAAGCTCAAGATTATCGAAGCAGCTTCTCCTAATATAAATAATTATCTTAAAATTATATTTTCAATTATTTTCTTTTGTTTCCCAACACTTTAATTGTGCCAACGTTGAAGAAGTTTATTGAACGTCACCATAAAATTTGATGTGGTTGAGAAATTAGTTACTTTGATGATATTCTGCGGAGAGATGATCGATTTAACGAGATAAATAAATCAATGCAAAATCGCTCTGAAGTATAGTGGGTATCTTCAAGTGACATGGTCGAAAAATTTCGCATTTTTTAATTACGATCATAGCAGGCAATAAACTTTATGACACGCTCTGATTAATACAATTTGAGCAAGCCTTTTCGAGTTATAAATATCTTAGTGTAATTTTAATGTAACTTTCATTTATTGATTTTAAATTTTTTGGCATAATCTTCTTCTGCATAATCCAGCGAAACACGTTAATTTTTGCGATATTAATATGTGCTTATTTTCCAAAGTTTAGTTTCTTTAAAGTTTTAATAGTGTTATCCTGTCAAACTTTGATAAGTGTACTTCTTTCTCATACATTTTTGCTGTTGCTGTTATTGACAACCAATATTTATTTGTAAAAGTGAAGTATCTATTTACTTAGCATCTGTAATCTGCTTTGCACGTCAAGCGAAAAAGTTTTGAGAATAACGAATTTTTTTATAGTGCAAAAATCAAGATTCCAATTTATCCATAATTGAATATATAGTTTTCATAAACAAATATTTAAGAAAATTAACTTAATTTATATGGAAAAAATATTATAAAAAATATTTTAATGGTTTTTTAAATATATTGTTTTTCGCAAAATGGTACATTAAATTTATCGTTAAAAAAGACTAATTTCATCAATTTACACAAACTATATCTTCAGTATTTCCAAGATATTTGGCGAAATAAATTCCGGAGGTTTGAGGGTAGTTTACACCTCTTCAACATGGACGATTACTGAAAAAAAATACGTGTCAAATATTTTTTCGAAAATTACATTTGTGGAAATTGCATCAAAATCGATGATTGACACTTTGATATGGTCCTTTGGTTAACAGCCATTGACTAAACAGACAGAATGTAAGAAACTTTAAAAAACTATATCATCTTGTATATAATTTAAAGTTCTTACAATTTATTTTTTATTTAAAGTTTTTTACATTTTTAACTTGTAACTTTTAAATTTAAAGACTACAAGTTACATGTTTTCATCAGTCAGTTTCATCAGGATAATCAATCTATCTACGAACGTCTGAGGTTAAAAAGATCGAAAAAAATTGTGCAAGATTAAAAATTATATTTTGTAACTTTAAATAATTAACTAAATTAAACGTAATGACAGACGTAATTAATAAATTAAACGTCTGACTTTTTACTGACTCAAGTATCACTCGCTTATTTTAAACAGATAGCTTAACCGTTTGAGTGCCACATCATTCTCCTGAGCATCAGTTCTTAGTGAGCATCAGTGCATTAAAATCATATAAAAATATTATTTAAACATTTTGTTGCATATATAAAAGGTATGTGCAGCAATATTTTCAGTAATCTACAATATAATTTTATTTTCTTATTATTTTATGCCCTTCAGCAATTCAATGGCTTCAAAACGTAAAACGAGTAGCATAATAGCGGATTCGAATTGCGACAGCATTGATAGTGATGTTGTCATTTTTAAAAAAAGAAGAATTAATGTCATCGACATTTTATTATTGTTTTTTATAGTCTATTCTATATAATTTAGTTCATTTTATTATTACAGTAATGGTTTTTATAAGAATAAAAACGTGTACACCTATAAAGTATAATATTACTCCAATTTTATCTTAATTTACCTAAGGTACTGAAAGGTAACCGTAAAGTCTCGCATCGATAGAAACCGAGCCTGCTGTGATTATGGGCTTCGCAGCCTAGAGTGCTGACGCTTTGAGGACAGGATAGAAGAATCGCGATCGCGCCGCTTGGCACTCAAACGGTTAATAGGCTGCGAAGGAATATATCGATGAATGCTGTGAGTTGTGCGAGTATGATTGTCTTTTCTCAACAAAACAAATGAACTCTGGCTTCGCGTGCAGTTGATCTCAAGGTGTCATTCAAAACGTACTTATATTCAACCAGTATATTATCGCGTATTCTTATTAAATAATTAAATAAACTCTGATCATGGGCCTAGAATGGTTCCCGCGCGCGAAAATTGTGAGTAAAAATTAATCACGTGTGACGAACTTGAATAAATAAGTGAAAGAAAAAGAAACCACGGCATCTATGTACAACCTTTGCAGCATAGATAGACTAAATGACAATAATTATGGTTTGTGGAAAGTGCATATGAAAAGTGTCCTCGTATACAATGATTTATGTTCAGTCGTTAATGAAAGTGAAGTAAAAACGGAACAAAACGAGGTAGAATGGACAAGGAAAGATGCAAAGACACTTGCATTAATTCATATAAGTATGACACAAGGTCAACTCATATATGTAAAAAAGGCTAATACATCAAAAGAGGCATGGGAGAAATTAGAAAATGCGTTTGAATCAAAAAGTCCCGACGCTTATCAAGCAGTTGGTATGCACAAACAATCGAATAAAAGCATGACGCAATACGCAAACAAATACGAAACAGAAAGCTGAACAAATCCAAGCGGCGAGCATAGAATTGCCAAATGATTTATTGTTGATAATGATGTTACCTTTAAAATTTATACTTAAAAACGAAATTAAAAGAAGAGGAAGCAAGACAGAATGATTGAGGGGCCAAATCACGCCAAAATGACGAAATATCTGAAGCTCTCGTTACGAAGAACAACAAATCGAGATATAATCAAACACGTACGTATGCCAAAGAAAGAAACGGTATACAAAATAATCAGAGATACAACAAAAACTGTTTTAAGTGTGGTAAACCGGGCCATATAAATCGTGATTGCCGTTCTAAAATAAATCATAATAATTCCCGTTCCGCGCTGATAGCAATCGCTTGTAATATAGAACTTTCAAAATTAAGTAATTGGTATTTGAACAGTAGTGCGACGGAACATATATGTAACTTGGAAAACGAATTTTCCATATTAAAGCAAATGAAGCCAACAAACGTTTATATGGCTGTAGACTATTCTGTGAAAGAATGTGGTAAAGGAACAGTAGAATTAAATGTTTGTGTAAGTAAAAATAGATCCGTAATAATTAATGTGAAAGATGTTATTTACGTGCCGAAATTAAGAAACAATTTATTGTCCGTTTCCGCTATAACGAATAAAGGCTACCAGGTAAACTTCGATCGAAACAATGCGATAGTGCGAAACGCGCGGACGGTTCAGTTATATTGACAGTAACAAAGTATGAACAATTATATAAAGTAAATCAGAATAGACGTTGCGCAATGTGTATGAAATGTGAGGATGATAATGCTATGAGGTGGCATCAGCATTTAGGCCACTTAAATATAAACTGTAATATTGCGAAAGAAATCGGAAGTCTTTGAAGCCTTTAAAAAGTACAAACGACGCGTTAAAAAGAAACAGGCTGTGTGATAAAATGTCTACGAACAGACAACGCAAAGGAATATCAAGAGAATTCACGAGATTCTTAGAAAATGAAGGAATTAAACGTCAACTAAGCATAGAGTATAGCCCACAGCAGAAGTTGTAGAACGCGCAAATCGCACTCTGGTCGAGATGGCAAGAAGTATGATGATTCAAGCAGACTTTCCTCAATCATTATAGGCAGAGGCTATCAATACGGCAACATACATTAGAAATAGATGCCCAACGAAAATACTGAATGACAAAACACCTTTAGAAGCATGGTCAGATCAAATCATACGTAGGTTTTCTTAGAACGATCGGGAATAAGGGAATAGTCCTTGATAAAAAGAGAAACCGCGATAAATTTGAGCCAAGAGGAGATGAATACGTCTTGGTGGGATATGATAACGTATCTAAGGCATATCGACTGTGGAGACCTAGTACAAAAACGGTAATCAAAGCACGCAATGTAAGATTTATGGAAATTTAGATTCAAAGAGAAATAAAACTGAATTGTCATTTCCGTTACCAATATTTAATAAAAATGATAAAATAAAGTCTATAGAAAAAGACACAAAAGAAGAAAACATAGAAGAAGAAGTAGGGAACTATGAAGATAGTACAGAAGAAGAAGAAGCGGAATCCGAAGAGATAGACAAAACACCGGTATCCAAAAATAAAGGTTTACAACGCGGATATGGAAGGCCAAAAATATTAAGAACCGGAAAGAGAAATAGGCCAAGAAAACTTTCCCAATCAAAAGAAACATGTCCAAATAACGTAAATGAAGCAAGAGATGATTCTGATTTGAAGGAGAAGATTCTGATTTATGACTAGATGCAATGAATGTTGAATATGAGATCACATTGTGAAGAAATAAAACATGGATACTCGTTCCGAAACCCAAAGACAAGAAAGTTCTCACTAATCGATGAGTGTTCAAAATAAAACACGATGAAAACGGTTCCGTAAATAAATACAAAGCAAGATCAGTCGCAAGAGGGCATACACAACGTAAAGGAATAAACTACGAAGAAGTTTTCGCCCCTGTTGCACGGTATGAATTAACAAGAACATTGTTAGCAGCAGCTGTAAATTGTGAAATGCACATGGATGTCGTGTCAGCATATGTTCAAGGAGATCTAGCTGACGAAGTATATATGGAACAGCCCGAATTATTTGTGAAACCCGGAATAGGAAAAAAGGTATGTAAATTAAAAGAACCATTATAGACTGAAGCAATCTGGACGTGAATGGCAAAAGATTAAATAATTATGTTTTAAAAAAAGGATCCTGTAGCACAGAAGCAGATCCCTGTGTATATGTTTTTGGGAAAAATGAAAAAAGGGTTATAATGATTATTTATGTAGATGATATAATATTAGCTTCAGAAAGTTTAGAAAAATTAAATGAAATAAAATGTATATTAAAGGCAGAATATGAAATGACAGACCTGGGAATAAAAGAAATTTTGGGTATGAAAATTGAAAGAAATGAACTAACAGTGTATTGTGACAATCAGTGCGCGATTGAATTACCGAAAAATGCCGTTTTCCACAAACGTAGCAAACACATAGATATTAGTTACCACTATACACGTGAATTGGTGGAAAAGGGTGAAATAAAAGTGAATTAATTAAGGACAGAACGTATGATAGCGGACATATTAACTAAAGCCAAAATTAAACATAGAGACTGTTGCGTACGTATGAATTAGTCCGCGAAAAGCATGTCATCAATAGAGTGTTGGAATATATCGATGAATGCTGTGAGTTGTGTGAGTGTGATTGTCTTTTGTCAACAAAACAAGTGAACTCTGGCTTCGCGCAGTTGATCTCGAGGCGTTGTTCAAAACGTACTTATATATTTTCAACCAGTATATTATCGCGTATTCTTATTAAATAATTAAATAAACTCTGACATACGGCGAATATACTAAATATTTTATTTGATTTTGATACCTTGATTGCGTGATTATTATTAACGAAAATTTTTTATATAGAAATTGGTTTTAGGAGAACTTATTGTGTTATTAGTTTTTTTGCAGATGGACGCGTAAAGATCATTCTGTTTTGCCAATTCTGTTTTTTTAAATAGATTTATTTTATGTACCAATTGATTAGCTTTTTATTTTTTATAAATAACTATCAACCTATTTATGTCAAAAAATTAATAGTTTAAAAAATATTTTACTTCAATTTCATAAAATCCATGCAAGGATTTGTGTGAACACAAGAATACTGCTTCTGTCTCTCCTCCGTTTTTCATATTATAGATTTTACAGACTTATTATTAAGATCGTCCTAATATGTCCTCCTCAATACCATCCAATTTCCATATAAAAATTTTTTGCTAAAAATAATAGCCACGCAATCAAAATGAGATATAACACCCTGTATACTACATACAATGAATATTCTTTTTATATACAATATATATTTTATTTTATATACAATATATTTTAATTACATAATACAGAAATATATTTTAATTACAAAAATTATTAAATAAATATCTTGTTATCTTACTATATATACAGAGTATGAAAAAACGTTTAGTAAACGATTAAAAAATCAAATCAGGTAGATTACATGTCTTTAGATCAGTGAAGATCTGTATCAAAAAGTGACTACAATATTGATCTTGAACATGATTTTCAAATTTTTAAATGTTACATTGTATTCTATAGCAAATGTAAAAAGTCTCAAAGGAACTATGAGTTGTAAGTAAGTTTTCAAAAAGATATTCGTTAAAATAATTTTATTTACATTTTTAAGTCAGATATGATCAAAATTATTGTCTATGATCAAAAGACATCATCAAAAATATAATAAAAAATAACATTATCTATATATGTACATACTTATGAATACAATATTCATTATTTTAATTTTTAAACTATACTATTTTTATATATCTTTAGACTTTGTCTTTAAACTTTAGAGTATATTAGCTTGTACAAGTGCGAAAAGCAAAAATTGAAAAGCAAAAGAGCGAATTAATAAATAATAGCGAATTTAAAAAATAGGACCTATGATATTATTTTTAATGATGCATACAGTACAGTTCTGAATCTCGATGTCATAACATGGTGATTGAGAGTATAATGTAATGATTTGATGAGAATGTTGTTTTTGAGAAATCTATTCTCATCCGTGAACAATATATTTTTCAGAAAACAAGAATTTTATTGTAATTTTCTTAGTACCAAGGTAATTCATTTTATAAAATTATTACACACGATGGATCTTTTAAAAATATAGACTTTCTTTATATATATTTTTTTTTATTGCATTATATCATAAGGCTTATGAAATCCCTGATGAGATTTTTTACAAACTCACTAGCAATAACTTGTATCAAAGCATGTACTGCTTTCAAGAGAAGATTTAATGTAGCAATTTTAGATTATTGAACTATCAATCCAACCATTGGAAATCACGACGATTTAAAATTTCTCATAGACACAAGTCTCCACGTGCCAGAGAACATCCTCGCATGCAAGAAAATAATTCCCATCAAATTTATTAATAGCGTGCTATATAAACTTTCTCTGACTACAAAATGTAAATATAATACATGTTTTTTTATAATATATGTTTATTTATAATATATTGTAATATATTATTATAATACTATAAATAAAATCAGTTGAAAATTAATAAAAACTTAACATATTCTCTAAAAGATTATTTTCAACTCATGGTTCCTCTAAAAATTTTTATTTTTGCAACAAGTAGAATAACATACAGCAAAAAAATTTGATCTTGAAAATCATGCTCAATTTTGCAGATCTTGCTTCTCCAAATGTGTAAAATCATCTGATTCTCTCAGATATTTTAATTCCCTCTTCTAGATATAAAATATCTTCAAAAATTTTCAAAAATATCATTATTTCTTATTTAATTGTACATTTTAATGCTATATTTTTATAATAATTCACTATTCGTTTCATTTGGCAATTAATGTCAGATTAACCTATCGAAGATAAGAAATAATTTGTGTACAGTATACCAGATTTTAATCAAATTTCTTTAACTTCTATGCAATATTTAATAATAATGATGATGTATATACTTATTCAAACATTTTAATAAACTTAACTGCATTTGTGTATCTTTATGTATCTTAATAAGTGCTAGTAATATCTTAAAATTATTAAGATACACAAAACTTAATGAAGATTATAATTTTATATAACTGTTCGTAGCAGCGTGAACAGTTTATTACGAATATTATAATGTTGTCTGTCAAATTAATTTTATGATTAGACACACAGTTAATTTTAAAATGCGTCACGAAAGATAGACATGTAACTGATCGTTCCGAATTCCAATTTCGAATGATTGGTGAAAGATTGTCGAAGGACTGACGAATGTCAAGAGAATGACTGACTGACTAATGCAAGTACATATTTGCATCGAAAAGTTCTGTCCTTGAATAAGCACATTGATTGAATTAACACAAAATTATTTTACAATCACATTACAGCATATTTTCTTGCTGTGCTCATACTTCGGAAGTTTCCTTTATGACGTAATAATGTAATGAGGCTTTCGAACTTCAGGAATCCGCGAAGATTTCTTCCAGATGGTATATATGTACACTATTTAAAATAACTATTGGAAACAGAACGAAACAAAGTTTATTGTAATGAAAGATTAGTTAGTATTCTCAAAAATATTTTTTGAGAATACTAACTAATTTCCATAAGAACGTCATAAAGACTCCCATGTATCTAATTTCGTGCATATTAGTTGCATACTGCCTATTGCACACTGACTATAAAGGGACTATCCCTTCAATTTAAATGCATTGTTACTTTCAGAATAATATTCAGAATGTTCAGAAAGTGATTTGTATCGATTAGAGATTACGGTAAACCATCTACCGGAGTCGGATGATTTTTCCCTTATCCTGAGCCGATGAAAACTGAGAAAATTCCCTCGTTTTCTTTCCTATTTTTCTTTAGATTTTTCAAACATTTTTGGGCTCCAAAGTGAGGGCATATCATTGACATCATTTATCAATTTCGCGTGGAATGCGTTTCGTTTAAATACTTTTAGAAACTTCCCTTGAGAGGATGCCACATGGACTATGGCACGCTGTATCTTATTGGAATGCACACGGACATAACTTTTGAGTGATCTGATCCTCCAGTTTTAATAAGCCTCACTCCTCTTGCTGATTTTTCTTTTCGAAAATAACGTGATATTTCAGCCATACCATAAATCAAGATACCGAAGACAATCGAACAGATACATCGAAGTTCGCAAACAGATACTATTTATAATAGATAATATATCAATGATAGAATTTCTTAAAAATTTATTTTATGATCATGTGATTACATGAATATGTATATGTATATCTAAATAAAATTGTTGTTTTTATTCAACTTTAAATTTATTATTTCTAAAATATTTATACAGCTACTCAAAACAAAATTAAGTTTACACTTATCTTAGTAACGAAACTACCGAAGAAATGCATAAAGATTAACGCATATTTGAATGTAAAAATGTAACATATATTTATTTATTCATTTAATTTAGGAAAAATTATTAAAAAAATGTTTTATATAATATTAATTGTTTGTTTATATTTAATTGAAAATACTAGTCAAAATACTAGTATTTTGCTCATATAAAATTAAGTATACACATACTAAAATTATTTATTTACACAAAATTAATTTTTTGTTGTATAACAATCATTTTGTTATATAAGTTTGCAATCATTTTGGCATTAGTTTCATAAGTTTTTGATGACTAATTCTGAAATATTTTCCTATATTTAATTTCTCAAATTAATCTTGAATTCTTTCCACAAATATTAATACTCTACCAATGCATTAATATTCTAAATTAAACTAATTAAGATCTAGTGACTATATTGATGCTTTTAATAACTTGAGTACATTATAATGTAATTATTCCTATATAACCTAAAAGAATGTTTTAGATCATAATATTGTTGAAAATAATAGATCACTGGCATTTGCAATTTTTCCACTTATATTTTTATATTTTTAAAATGTTATGGAATTTTACTTTATTCATAATAAATTTCACAAATACAGCCTCACAATATAGAATCTCTGACACGTTTAATCATAGATCCTGTTTTATTTTTTTTAAATTCTGTATTTTGTTGCGTGATCTTTAATTTCATTATACGATTTGCTTATCATTTATATTAAATAAAATAACTTTATAAAATGCACGTATAATGTCAAAAATAAACATTAAAGTTTCTTTTATTTCTTTAACTAAAACAATATTTCATAAAATGATAATAATGTGTGCATTTAAAATGGATATATTGAATTATGTATTCAATTATATAGCAAATATATATTATATTTTGAAAGTTCAATAAATAAAAAGTATACTTTTTATAGTTATTATGAAATTCTGTTATGTCTATCCTCTGTTTAATGGATTAAATATAATTCCTACATTTTATTGCAGAGAGTAAAATTTTCAAGTTTTTACATAACTGATATTCAAAAACATATGACATCGAATTCGGTAGATGACAAAATTTATCCTACAATCTGTCTGTGATCTTGATTTATTGGACAATACAATTTTTCAGTTACAAGTAACATTTTCAATTAAATTATATTTTATTTATTTTGCAATATTTGTACAAAAAATAACTGTTTCTATTATACATTTGTTGAACAAATTCGTTTAACTGATTTTGCACGTAATAAGTTATTTTCTTTCTCTATTTCAAGAACATGTTTTAATTTATCAATATGATTTAAGTAATCAATTTCATTTATAACATAACTTAGTTCTAATTTTTCAACATGTGGTACTAATTTATGTGCATTATTCAACATATGTTTAAATATTCGAACTTGTTTAGGTATTAGAATAGATATCGCAGTGCCGGATTTACCTGCGCGTCCTGTTCTTCCTGCTCTGTGAATATAACCATTAATATGTTTAGGAAGATCATAAGATATTACTAATTGCACATTTGGAATATCAACACCTCTTGCTAATGCATCTGAACATACGAGTCTGAAAATATAATAAAATTATACAAATTAAACAAAAATTAATAAAGTTATTGAAAATTAAATTTTAATAAATAATAAACATAACGTACATTTGAATTTTTCCAGTTATAAATTTTGTAAGTACATCTTTACGTTCTTTAGACGCAAGTTGTGCAGAAAGTTCTCCAACTACTATATTTTTTTTAGATAAAAACGACTGAAGCAAAATAGTTAATCTATGAGTAGTTTTCCCAGAATTTGTAAATACTAATATTTTAGAAATACTGTTTCTGGTTATTAGCTGATATAAAGCTACTGGTTTATATTCTGCTTCGCATACTACTGCTTCTTCTTTTAATTCTTCAGGGCTTGTATAACGGCCTATAAAATTACCCACTTCTTTATCTAAATTTACATTATCATCTTTGCCTGTCACCAAAACAGATGTGAATAATATTGGTTGAAAGAGTCCAAAGCGACTAAGCTTTTCAGGATCTTGTGATAATGTTGCACTAAATAGCAATTTTTGAGCTGGAATTTTACTATTTAAAAATTAAAAAATTACTATAAGTTTAATATTAGATAATATATTAACCTTCACTTGGCAGATACTGAATTCAGACTAATTTGTATAAACAATTATTCTATCTCTTTAAAGCGATAAGACAAAGATAAATATAAATAAATAACATTCCTAAAATTCGTAATTTTATATATATAGTAATTCGTAAATTTATATATTATAAATACGCTTATCTTTCTAGTAAATTAGATAACAATTGGAAACAAAAAAATTAAAATTATATCTGCTATATAGTGTAAATAATTATTAAGCCGCCTGCCATTTGAAGGTTAATTTTAGTAAATGATTATCATTTACTAAATATTAAAATAAATATCATCAGCTTAAATTACATTCAGAACTAACCTAGAACGTAAGTTGAAAAGTGTTAATCGTGGAGTTTGATAATGAGGTTCAGGAAGATATTCTAACCAATCTACTGCTTTATCTGCTTCATCAATGACAAGAAATCTAAGATCATCCAATGAAAATCCTGATGTTTTTAATATATGATCTATTAATCGTCCAGGTGTAGCAATCACTATATCCGCTATAGATATATATTTTCCTCTAGCATCTGAAAATAATAATTATAAAAAATATTTTACATTTTATTAATTATACAAGTAAAATTTTTTTCTTAAAATTTATAACTATATACTTTCTCTCAGAATACTTCTTTGTTCTTCATAAAATGATGATACACCAGAAAGTAAAACAACTCTTAAATTTGTATGCGAAATATATGTAATCATTACTTTGTAAATTTGTGCTGCCAATTCTTGTACAGGTGCAACAACTAAACAACGTATTTTTGGAACTAATCGAGACTGTAATATTTGAACAATAGGTAGAACATATGCTAAAGTTTTACCTAAAAAGAAAATAAAATTAACATTTTTAAACATAAAACTTTAATTTATTGAGATAAAATATATTTTTTGTAAAAGAATATAGATTTTATAATTTTTTATTAAATAAAGATTATTAAATAAAATTTAATATTAATTATTATAAAAATTTAATATTATTCAGTAATTTGTGATATTTTTATACTTTATAAAATTAAAATCATAAAATTTTCTCTCTCTTATTTGACAATTTCTCTCCCTCATTTGAGAATTTCCAAATAGACAATATGTTTAATATAAGTTAATAGCAAAAAAAGAAATTATAAAATAAGAGTTTAACAATTGCAAATGTATTAATAGAACATGTTAAAGAATTAAAACTAAAATGTAAATCCTTCAGTTATAAATACTGTGCTTCCATACCACTGCCTGTAGGAGCAGATATACATGCATCTCTTAACCACCACCTTTGTTCTCTATCTTTATCGCACTTCAATAGCCAAGATATCATATTAGCTTGAACAGGAAATAATTTTTTAATATTATTAGCTCTTAAAGCTGTAATAAGTTTAATATCTAAAATTGAATTCATTTCTTCTAATATTGGACCACTATTTAAGTCAATAGACATTAATTTTGGATTAGCCAACCATTCCGGTAGAATTCTCTTAACTTTGTGCTTCTTTTGTTTATTTTTTGTACCCATAATTATAAAATCACTACATTGATCTGCTATTTTGTCTTGCGTTTCAATTGAATCTAATGATTTATTAGATATTTCATTATTCTGATCGTCTATATTTTCATTTTGCAATGCTTTAGTTACATTTTTTTTCTTTTTGCTTTTTCTATGATCTGAAACATGTATTTTTTTCTTTTCTTTAACATCGTTTAGTATATTTTCATTCAAATTAATATTTTCTGTTGAACATTCATTAAGATTTTCTGCTTTTCTTTTTCTTTTTTCATAATTTAAGTCTTGAGTATTTTGAGAACTATTTGTCTGTGTTTGACAATTATTTTTAACAGCTCTTTCTAGTTTACGTTTTTCTATCCTTTTTAGTAATTCAGACAAATGATTCCTTTCATTTTTTGTTTCTTCTTTCTCACCTTCATATCTATTAAAAATAATAATATATGTTAACAATATTCCGTGAAAAGAATTTAATTACAAAAATTTAATTACAATTAGATAATGTACAATGTATAACCAATATTTATTTATAGTTTAATTCATTATATGTATTATTATTAATTATATGTATTTCATTTAGTAATAAAATTTAGTAATATATATATGTATATATGTACATTACATTTTCTCAATATTTTTACATACCTGTTTATTACGAATAAACTCATTTAGTTTGCAATTGTATTACTCACGTGTCATGAACATTTAATAGGTTATGTTCAACTCTTATAATATAGATATGTAAGTATGTATCTCGAATAAAGATTTATTAAATTTTAGTAATATTTTAATAAATTTAATAATATTTAATAATATTTTGTTACATATATATATGTAACATTTACATATGTATCTGTATTTATGTGAACAATAAGTTATATATCAGTAAAAATAAAAAATTTAAATATATTTGAGAAAATATATAACGATAAAAATACATACATATAATACTTATACTATAGTAATGATAAATTAAAAGAGTTTTGATTATTTTTTCAAATTGCATCATATAATTTTTAATCGTTTTAATTTTTATAATTTTTATAAAAGATCTTTCATAATAATAAAAATTAACATATTAACATATAAAATATATATGCATGACAATTTTTACAATTTCATAATTTATATAATATAACATTTAATAAACTTATAAAATAAAAAATAAAGGCTGATGAGAAATAATATAATCGTATTAAAAATCTTGTATGTTCATACATGTAATATTTACGTTATTAAATTAAGAAATTTAAAAGAATAGAATAAAAATACGGAATTGTTCATTAGAAAAAGAATTATATTTTATTTGAACAATCTTAAATTATATATTAAATTAAACTTTCAGAAGGATAAATAATAGTCTAGATATTTACCCTGGGAAATTAACCTTTCACATATAGTTTATCTTTGGAAATGAATCTTTAAATCACTTTTATGTGTTATTATTGCGTTATTAAATATATGTACTTATATTTAACTAAAAATACAAATTAACGGAAATACTAATATTGGTTAAGTAGCTCAGAATATGTACATATATGTAAATCTTTTTATATTTTTGTTATTTTTTTAAATAATACTATGCATAATGCAATTATTTATACTATAATAAAACAAAATATAACTTTATACTGTAACAAATACAAAATATGTATAATTAACTGTATAATGGAATGATTTGCTTCAAAAAATACTAAGACATCAGATAAAAATAAATAATAAATTTGGATTCACAGATAGATTGCAATAGACAAATGTCAAAAATTAAAATAGGAATAAAATAAAATATATAGGAAAAAACACTTGAAATTTAAATATTAGCATTTAACAATTTTTGGAAAATTTTACACAAGTTACATAAAATTAGTGTGTTAGATATATAACAAGACAAGAATTTCAATAAATGTTTTATTATAAACAATACCATATAGAATTCATTATTCATTCATACTTTATGTTTTATTGGAAATAATAGCTTAAACAAAGATGTAATGTGATTGAAATTTTTAGAACCATATAAATTTAAAAAAGTCTATAAATCTAAATCATTTATAAAAAGTTTAAATGAAAGATAATGATACGTTGTGTCAATATAATTAAAATTAGGTGATAAATATATTACAGATATAATATATATGTTTATAAGTGATAAATTAATTAGTAATATTATTTTGAATTAGTCTTTTCTCTTTATGTATTGTGTTGAAATATTCTATCCAAAATTATATTATAATTTTAATATATTTTATATAAAAAAGATATTTGTGTATTATTGTTTTTTTTAATAATTATTTCAAAATACAAAATATATTATTATACATAAATAAATAAAGCTTACATAGTAAAATATATAAGATACAAAGAAGTATTTGTAGCATACAGAGTGTTAAAGAAATAGTTGCTCAAATTTTGATATTATGTAATTGTTGCCAAGAAAGAAAAAAAATCATATAAACATAGATTTAAGAAAACTTTCTTCTCAAGATATATTTTTTAAATATGATGGATTATTATTGTAGAAATGGTTAATATTTAATATATACAATATACTACTATATATATAGATTGTAACAATATTTACTACAAAATTTATATATAGTGTTTTAATCTAAAATTAAATAATATTACGTAATTTTTATGAAATATTTAAAATATGCTTGTTTTATGATAGAGTTATAAGATGAAATTTTCTAGAATACTTCAAGTTTATAAACTATTTAAAAGAATAAAATTGTGTTAATTTTATATATACAGTAAATACAATATTTTATATTCTTGAAATATACTTACAAAATTAAATATTTATCAAATTATTATATTCAATTCTAAATGTATGCTTAGTAATTTCTAATTATGGTCGATGATACCATTACGCATGATCGATGTATAATCTCGATTTGTCATGAATATATATGCACTTATCATAACGACGACATAAGTACATCGAGTCACGTGGTAGTTATGAATAGTATATATATATATATCGTATTATTCTATGTATGTATATACATATATATGTACTTACTAATTCTAAATTAATTTGCAAACTTTCATAAAATTATCATAAAATATAATTAA
Organism: Tetragonula carbonaria; assembly: GCA_032399595.1. Lineage (NCBI taxonomy): Eukaryota > Metazoa > Arthropoda > Insecta > Hymenoptera > Apidae > Tetragonula > Tetragonula carbonaria. The sequence continues at coordinate 18,965,420 of JAUCRC010000004.1, forward strand.
AAATTATATTTTTTAATTTAAATATATTTTATAAATGTAACTTATTTTTCCATGCAAGTAATAATTTATTATTAATAATCTTAGTTGCTTCGGAAATTTATTATCAAGTTCAAAATGCAAGTAAAAAATGCTATTTAATACAGTTTTAAATTCTTAATGTTGAGAAAGATACATTAATTTATTAAAATAATAATTCAAATAATGTGACTTAAATGATGAATTCTGAATAAAAATTAATTAAAATTTATAATTATTTTTCAATAATTTGCTGCTTATATCAATTTCATTGAAGACTATAATAATACTGATATAATAATTATTGAGAATATTTTATGCAAAGCAAATTGGCGAATATGGTAATTATTAAGTTTTTGCAAATAAAATTGAAACATTTTATTCAGAGTTTCAATCTTGTTCGTATTTTTGACGTATTCAAAAGTATAAAATATAACACAAATTTTATATTTTTTACATACACATTTTAAATATAATTTAAAATTCGTTTATTAAGAAATTAAATAAATAATTTTACCTATAAATTACATCAATAAATTAATATCAATTTAATATTAATAAAAAGAAAAATAGTTTCTAAGTAAATAATATCATTACGCATCAATTTATATTGTATATAATTATTACAATTTTTATTTAGCAAATTAAAATTGTTTCCTCACTGTTCAAAGAACTTATTGTTAGTATAGATATGTATATAATATAACGTAATCATGCGATGAATCATTCAATCTTATTCCTTGAGAATTTTGTATAGTGAACGGTAGTCTGATTATCTTTCCTTGTTACTCATTGTCAGTCTATAGTATTCTTTATGTTACGTCAATGAATTTATATACGTAGATTCTTCCACCAATTCTCCTCAATTCTTCCGTCGTAAAATTGTTTCTTTCCGATAATGTGCGACGTACATGTAACTATGTCAAGAAGCTTACTACTTCTATAATAATTATATGTTTAATTATTTTTTTAAATCAGTGATAGTGATATGAAAATTGTGTGTAGTATTTTTGAAAAGAAACGCGAAATTCACATTTAATTGTTATTACTTGTCATTTACGAAGAAATTTAAGATATAGATTTTTTAATTGTTGTAATTAATGTTTTAACTGTTGTAATTAATAATATTAACAAAGGTAAATATAAAATTTTATTACATAGTGCAAGAAAAGGAAACGAGAGAACTTGCAATATTAATATTAATTATAATCAATATAAGAATGATACTTTTTTATATGAAAAAATTATGTATGTATACAGTTGCAAATAATATATCAATAGTAAATTATTATAATATTCCATTTATTATATGAAATTGTATTGTAATATTACAATTTGTTTTGTTTAAATTATTGTTCTTAACATTAAACGGATCTAATATAAAAAAATACAAATTTTATAAAGTTCTAAATAATAAATAAAACAAATTAAATAGGATCAGTTAGTATTTCAGTTTTCAATTAATTGCAATGTAACTGTAATCAGTTAATTAATTGCAATGTACAGTTGTACATATACAAATACAATGTCTCTCTTTTAGAAGATGCGTTTCTATATTAAATATGACATGAAAATTTAAATCTAGATAACACATGAATAATTTATTTAAATTGCATAACGAAATTTATGTAGTATAAAATTATTTCTTTTATTAACCAAAGATTCCTTGATATTGATTTGTATTATTATTTTATTTATTGAGAAGAACAACTCTATGAAAATATTATATAATAAAATATAGCGTTAAACAAATAATAAATTACAAAATATATTAAATATAATATAAATATATTAAAACTATATTAAAAACAAAGTCAAAATATATAGAAGTCAGCAATTTTATATATAAACATATTAAATTTAAACTATTAAAATTTATATATCTTTAATAATTACAATTATTTTTTATGTGTTACATGTAAATGTAACACAAAAAAAATTTTTAGATTAATAAATCATCGTAGTAAAAAAGGACATGTTACAAGAATTCCTTAATTATTGTACATTTGCGTGCAGCTTTCCAGTGATTAATAGTATATTTTTTGTTTAAATTCTGCAATGAGTCATCGGAAAAGCTTGTATCCTATAGTAAATGCGTTCTCCCACCATTCCTACAGAGAATATCCGTGACGAGCGACAGTTTGTTTCAGTTGGTTACGAGTACGAGAACTAAACGGAATTGGTACTGTACGCTAGTAAGATTGAATAGATCTACAACTGTTTCAATACAAGGTAAGAGCCACACCCCAAATATTTTTTTATAGATGCCGATCAATAGAATCTTTAGAACTTCATTACGGTAGCACTTTGGTTGGCATTCTTCGTATGTGTCTGTTTCAAAGAAGATTAATTACTGGTGTTTAAAGATATTTATCTACTGAGGTTATCATTGATTTTAATAATCGCAGTGATGTAGAAATAATTCTAATATTTAATAAAAAAGAATAAGATTATTAAAACAGAAAATTTATTGTATCAATAATATTAAACATTTTGATTTTGTTTAAGATTAACTAAGATTAATTTGTATTATATAATAATACAAATTAATAATAAAGATTATATTATAGATTATATTACTTAAATGTTGTTTTAATATTTCATGTAGTTTTGATAACCTTATTATTAGAATTATAATGAAATTATAATATACAGATATATTCTTTAAACAAAACTACATTGAATATTATGTTTTAATAGATTCTTACTTTTAAGGCATTCAAAACAGATATTAAAATTAATATATAACTAAAAGATGCTCTTATAGATATTCTAGTATGTACAATATTACAATATACATTATACATATTTACATTAAAGTATTGTTTGTTGATATACAAGTTTTATAATTACGTTTATATTTATAAAAAGATATTTATATTTATTTAATATTTGTATATGTAATTGTTTAAATAATTTATACATAATTTATGATTGCATATGTATGATTTAATTAGTACAATGAATATTAGAATTAGATTGCAGAAGGCCTTTTTTAATAGAAAAATTTTATATAAAATTTCTATTTTGTTGCAAATATTACGTCATTGATAGATTCTTTTATTTTTTATAATACTACATTTTTAGATTTTATGCTGTATTTTAACGCTGATTGTGTTTCTAATTATGTTTTATTTTTAATATTTACATCTTATATTAATAAATCTCATATTAAATAAATATGAAATTTTTACATTTGTCCTTTAAATAATAAAATAAATAAAATAAATTATTTAACTTAAATATGTTTTATCTTTTATAAATATTAACATTCTCACTACATATTAATTGCTTTTGATAAAGTATTTGTAAAATTAATTTTAATTCCACAAATTTTTCGTGGAATAAAAATTTAAAAATATAATCATTATTTAATATAAATTTGTACTCTTTTTTAGCTGAAATAATGTCGGCCAGTCAGTACTATCATGTGCAGGTAATTGCTGAAAACTTTTTATTTACTAAAAACTCTTATTTGATTATACGTGACTAAGAATTTTAAGAATTTTTGATTTATTTGTTATAATTATGTGTATTAATTTTATATAATATTATATAATTCATAATTTTATATAATATTATATAATATCACCTATATAATATCTACAATAAAATTAATATTTTGCATTCTATCATTATAATTTGCTTAATTTTACATCTTCTAATTTTAAATTATTTTGTAATATATAAAGAATTTTTGAAATTTTTATATATTATTTATTTGATGGCGATCGTTATTTATTAAAAAGTTATTGTCAAAAAAAGTTTATTCAAAGATACATAATTTTAAATTCAATAAAGAGAATACTTGATCATACTTTTTAGTTATATAGATAATATTTGTTTACTTTTCTTACTGAAATTCATGCTGTTGTGTTTCTTACGAATATAGATACAGCACTTATATCGGACATATCGGAATATTGTAATTAATTTTGCTATTTTAAAATTTTCAAATTTTATGAATTGGCTTTGATAACAATAATAAAGTATGACTATTTGTACGAGAAGAAATGTTATTCATAAAAAAGTAAAATGTCCGCGATGTAATAATATAGAATTGAGGAATTTATAATTATTAACATTTTATAGAACATTATTTTATAAAGTAAAAACGTGAGCGATTACTGCACTCATTCCCTAGAATGAATATAACCCAATACAAATATAATTCTAATTGATCTAGAGTTGAGAATACCTTTGAGTTGAGTTAGATTTTTTATAGAATTGAGGTGCAGAGGAGAAAAGCTCCGCCCGCATTTTTATTTCATGTGTATTATATATTATATATTGTTCAAAAAATTATGTATCTTTGAATAAACTTTTTTTGGCAATAATTTTTTAATAAACAATGATCGTCGTCCAATATTTTCACTACATTACTGTATGATGAACTCGACAACGTATTAAAAAATTGGAGATGGATCTTCTTTCATAAATAATTATTTAAGTATAAAATACAAATATGTTTAAAGCATACCTAAATTTTTGACCGATATTGTACATATGTATTGTATGTTTTATTCGCTCAAAACATATGGTCTTTATACTCTTAGTTTCTTTTATTTTACTTGCTGTAAATAATAGATAATTCTTGCAATTGACCTTTTTTTATGAAGACATTAATTAGTTCAATTGACTTTTGTCAAAATTATAATAAACGTCAAATATGTTTAAAATTATTTTTTTCGTAGTAAATTTTTTTTCTATAAACAGAATGTTTCAATCATTTAATTAAAAAATTTAATGTATGCTTGTATAAGTTAAAAAGTAAATATTTGCGAAAGATAAAAGTAAAAAAATTGCGTTTGATATTTTATTAGTTATTGATTTGATATTTTATTTGTTAGTTAGAAATCTATAAAAATATTTCTGAAGTAAAATTTTTTATACATATCATATTTTATACATATCTCTATGTATTTATTATTTTATTTTATTTCTTTAGTGCACACCAACTGTTTATCCTGCTGATCCTTTTAATCCAGAAGAAGATGCAGCTCTTCTTCGAACCGCCATGAAGGGATTTGGCACTGATGAGCAGACAATAGTCGATGTTCTTGCTCATCGTGGTATTGTACAACGACTTGAAATAGCTGATAAATTTAAAACTATGTATGGAAAAGATCTAATTTCCGAATTGAAATCGGAACTTGGTGGTAATTTTGAAAAGGCAATTTCAGCATTGATGACACCATTACCAGAATTTTACGCTAAAGAACTTCATCATGCAATTTCTGGAATGGGTACAGACGAAGGTGCTCTCATTGAAGTGTTGGCGTCTCTTAGCAATTATGGCATTAAAACTATATCTGCTGTCTATAAAGAACGTAAGTTTCTATTTATTTTAATGATTTTTTAAATAAGTACATATATTTAATATTTAAATTTTATTAGGAACAACGTTATTGCAAATAATTCTAGATAATTACTAAATTAAAATATTATAAAAATTTTTTTCTGGCAGAAAAATCATTATTATTTTAAACTTCTTATTGCTTAAAAAATTCATGATCATTATAAACAAATTTTAAAAACTATATGCAATATGTTTCTTTTGATGTCGAGTAATATGTTTTATGTAAAATATTTTTAAGGAAATATACTTTTTAAAAATTATTTGTTATGAGATAAATACAAATTCTCGCATATAATTATGTTTTAATTGATAGTTTTTTGAATTTTATAAAAAAGATTGTACATAATTGAAGATTCCAGCTTGAAGATTCCATTATTGCATTATATTTATGTATATAAATATCATTTATAATTTTATTCTATGTATGTATGTATTAAGTATATACATATTAATTACTTGAAAATTAATTCTCTATTAAATAAAGAAAAAAAATATGTATATATATGTTTGATTATATACATATATATATATATAAAAATTTCATTTCGATAAAAATAATATTCTTTTATTATTCTTTATCACTTGTATTTTATTCTAACGAAAATTCTATTTCAATTCTATTTAATTCAGTAATCTCTTTTTACTAAATACTAGTTATAATATCTTTAATTATATATATTTTTGAATTTTTTTTTATTGAAGATATGAGATTATAAAATTTTATAGAATTTGTACATTTTTGTATTTGAAAATAATTACCTACTTAAAATTGACATGTCTTTAATTTTTAACAAAAATTATTTAATGATCTTGCAATTATATATTTTTATTGTATTATTAAATATTATTACTGAACGTAATCATCAACAAACATAATTCATAAATGTTTTTATTAAAAAAGTAGTGTATTATAATATATATTTTATATATACATACTTACAGTGTATGAAAAAAATTTGGAGGATGATTTAAAAAGTGATACTTCTGGCCATTTTAAGAGACTCCTAGTTTCACTTTCATGCGTAAGTAAATTTTTTACCTAATAATTTTGTAATAATTTTTTAATTATAAAATTACTTCAAATTAATTATTTGTTTTTAAACTTAAACTTATAAAATTGTTTTCTTATATGCAGTAATATTCTTTCATTTTTTTAAAATTATAAATTAACTATAACTATAATATTATAATAAACGTATGTGCATGTATAAGTGTGAAAATCAATAATTTAGATTTCTAAAGGAAATAATGTATGTAAACATTCTATAATATTCAATCATTTTCAATCATCTATCAATCATTTTCAAAAACGTCAGTAATATTAGTATATTTTAATATAAATAATACATAATCACTAGTTGAAAAAGATAACACATTAAAAACTTAAAACGTTTCCGTGAAAAATGAATTTCTATTATAGTATAAATATTAGTGTAAATATTAGTATAGTGTAGTGCAGTATAAATATAGTATAAATATAAATTTAATGCATACATTGAATAGAATTTATGATAATAGTAATTATAAGACTCTCGTTATGTTTTTTATACTTATTTTTTATATTAAATAATATATATAAATATGGTTATCATAATGGACTGGAACAAAATATACATTACAGATCTATGCAATATCCAAACAACAAAATATTTTCATTTCCTTTACTTTTGTAAAATATGTTTAATACAATATGGTTTTATCATAAATTATTGATTTGTGATAATTATTTTTTGACTAAATATGTCAAAATATCTGTTCCAATTACTGATAGTTAATTTAATCTCAATTTAAACCTTAATCTAACCTAAATTTTAAATATGTGATATTGCAATTATGTTAATGCATTTTATTTATATTTTACTTTTAATATGTTTTATATTATTTTTATTGTTATTGTTATTTAAAATACATAACTAATAAATTATTTTTGAATTATTTTATAGGCCAACAGAAATGAAAATCCTGATGTTGACGAACAAGCTGCTATTCAGGATGCTGAAAGATTACTTGAAGCTGGCGAAGGACAATGGGGAACAGACGAAAGTACTTTTAATGCTATTCTTATTACTAAAAGTTACTCTCAGTTACGAAGAATTTTTAAGGAATATGAACGTCTTGCTGGCAACAATTTAGAAGATGCTATTAAGAGAGAATTTTCAGGCTCTCTTGAAGACGGTTATCTTGCAGTTGGTAAGAAATATATATTAACTTTCATAAGGAATTAAAATTTTATTTTTATTTGGAATTACACACACACACACACACACACACACACACACACACACACACACACACACACACACACACACACTATAGTAGTATATTATAGTATTATATAATACAACAAAATATACTTTCCTTTATTAGAAAGCTATTTTATTTTTTTATTTAGTAAAAATGTCATGCACATCTTGCATTTAATCTTATATTTTGATAAATAGGTTAAAAGCACCTTGTTATTCAATAATATAACATAATTTATTATGTAGTATTCGAGGAAAAATGAGAAAAACTAAATGAATTAATGAGAAAAACTAATGAAAAAAACTAAATAGTATTTTTTTCGTATTTCGTTGATAAGTATGTTTTATTGGTGAATATAAAAGTTTCTGGAATCCACATTTATGCAAATGCATATAATTAATAAGATTAAATAAGTAAAATTCTTTCATTTTTAAAAATATATTTTTTTATTCTGCAAAATGTATTTATCAATTTTTTATAAAAAAAAAATGAAAATTATGGACTAAACAAGCAATCTGGCAAACCATGAATGTTTTCTCAGATCATTAGGCCTGATAAATTGACTTAATAGGCTTGATAAATTGATCTATGTAAAATATTGCGTTGCCACCAAACAGCAGCATTTTGTTTGTGGCGAAAAAGTATCTATTTTGATAAATGCAAATTTGCCGCTAAAATTTTGTCTCTTGTGAATTGTTTTATATAAATCAATGTTCCTATAAGACGCTATCATACAGGGTGATTTATCTTAAACCGCTCCTTTTAAATGAACAGCACTTGTTATTAATACTCAGTTTAATTAATATTAAGTTTTCTATTTTTCTTCTGTTCCAATACACACACACACGCACGCACGCACGCACGCACGCACGCACGCACGCACACACACACACACACACACACACTTATGTTATTTTTCTATTGATATTAATAAATGTGTAATATATATAATATTTTTTGATAAACAAATATTATACTAATATGTTTTTACATACCATAAATTAATATTATCGTTGAAACTTAATTTAATTTCGTTTATTTAAATTCGCTGTTAATTTATTTAACGATTTGGTCATATAAAAATAATTAAAAAATTTTTTTCTATTCTCTTTTAATTTTATGAATACTATAGTATTTTCTGTTATATTTTTTCAAATTATTTATAATTAATGTGTGAATATTTTTCCTTTTTTCATACACATATATGTATTTATGCACATCCGTTACTGATGTTGTCATTTATAAATATATTCGTTGACGACGTTAGTAATGGGAAATCGCACGTATCTACATATTTACCGTATATCGTTTGAATTTAAATTTCAGACATTTGTAATTTCGTTACAATTATATAACACTAAACAAATTTTTTTGTTGTCTTTCATGAAAATTTTTTTTGTGACTGTTAGGAGATGTATTGTATATATATAATAAAATATTGTAAAATATATAGTAGCAAATTAATTTAGATTTCTTTATTTTAGTGAAATGTGCACGAGATAAAACTGCATATTTTGCAGAAAGATTATACAAAGCAATGCGTGGATTAGGCACAGATGATACGACATTGATACGCATAATCGTAGCTCGATCAGAAATCGATTTAGGAGATATTAAAGATACTTATCAAAAAATTTATGGACAGTCGCTTGCAGGTGATATTGATGTAAGTCAGAAAGGTTTGATTTTTTTTATCTTACATACTGGGTATTTTTGTAAAAATGTTTCTGTAATATTCATCACTTTTCTATGTATAAAATTTTTATTACGAAATATATTTAAAAAAATATTTAATGTTAGTCAATGATACAGTTATCAAATATTTTCCAAAATTTTTGATTAGTAACTAAAAACAATTGTAAAATTATAAAAATCTTAAAAATTGTCATGTATATAGAAACATCTATACGCTTTATTTTTACGAAAATAATAATACAATATACATATATGTCTTAATAAATCATAAATCATTTCTTAAACTAATTAATTACTTTGGTGTATCTGGGCTGTCCATAATTTTCCATAAATTTCAGGATGACTGTTCAGGAGATTACAAGAGACTCTTGCTTGCTCTACTTGGATGAAAGCATTTTCATGTTCAACAATTCTTTTTGTTTTTATCTTACTTTAATACCAGGAATATATTCTTCTTCGCAACATTCCGCGAAGCTGTATAGTTGTTTTAATTTTAATTTTTTCTAAATTACATCAATAATTCACAGAGATTATGACTATGTGGTTTTTATTTGACTTTGTTGATTATATTATTATATGAGTTTGCTCGCAAAATTAATTTATTTGCATTAAAATGAAGAATGTAAATAAATGAATAGTTTGTTTTATGATTGATAAAAATTACATGTCGAAATTTATTAATTAATAAAATAATTATGATTATAAATATGTCAGTTAACTAATTTTATTAATTAAAATTCGCTTTCATAATATGCATGCATGTATGTACTTCGAATTTTTACATAAATATAATATTATTTTATGCTTATTATTTAACATTGCTTTAATCTTTCCTACATTCTGTTTGCATTTACAGAGTGACTGCAGCGAAGAGTTCAAGCGGCTTCTGATTGCACTTGTAAATTAAAGAAAATCATGGAAAGAAATATGTATTTATATTAATTATTTAAAACATTATAATTAAAAAAAAAGACAGGCATCTTTAACATTGACGTTAATAATACATCTTTAATAATATGCATAATTATAATATATGTTCCATTTGCAATAAATTTCCACATTTACAAACAATTTTTTATTGTAGACTTTAAAACAAAAACACTAGTATTTTTTTTTCCAGAGTGACTGCACTGCTGAGTGGAAAAAACTTCTGATCGCAATGTTGAATTAAAGATAGCTTTATTGAATAAAAATCACTGAAATATCATCTGAACATTATTGCAACATGAAGTAGCAGATTATGGATATATTTACAACATTATGAATTTAAAAAAGAAATTTAAAAAATAAATAACTGATATCAGAAAGGTTTAAGAGTTTAATGTGTCCTAATTTTCAACGGATATTATAGATCGGTGATTATATTAAAATATACCTATTATATAAATATATAAAATTTATTATAATGTCAACAAATTGATCTTTTAGAAAAAAAAGCTAAACTGACCATCTTTTTAATCTCCTTTTATTTCTCTTATTGTCACCAGACGGCGACTGTTAAGCAACCACCGTAATTTATGGCACGGATGGGTTTTAAGAAGGCCTTAGGAAATTCGTACTTTTTACCACATTGGATGCAGGCACTGCATCTGCATCCTACCGATAGTATTACAAACAACCATCCCTGTTCCAAATTACGATAGGTTTCCGGAATAAACAGTGGCCTCCTGGGAAAGTAGAAGTTGCACTTTTCACTAAGATTTTCGTCCGCCTGCACAAGGTCTCAGTATTCCTTTCCCAGATAGTTTTTCGGGAAAGGGAAATACACACGTCTTCACGGGGAGGATTTTTCGGACAGTTACGAAAAGAAAACAAAGACAATTGAACACGAAAGACCGCTCATTGGGGGAAAATCCACACTTATCTCGAGCAGTTTGGATAACCTCGAGATTACGCATCGTAGAACACGGTAATTCGATCACACATCGGTAGCGTGGGTAATTCTTTGGGCCATAGGAACTTCAGTCACGAAGGTCGCGTTAAGTCCAGGGAGTTATACGGGCGCACACGAGTGCGATAACCGAGTCGGAAGGTCGCGGTGGACCTGGTAGCGACCCCAATTGATTGTCGATTGATCTATCGTTTACAACTATAGAACCATAGTTTGGTTCGACGTTCGACCATTAATTAAGTAAGAATAGGATCATTGACTAAGGCTATTAGTGAAATATAAAGCGTGAAAGTGTATTTTCATGAATGGAACATATTAAAAATAAATATACATTAAAATAGACGGACAATTCGTTGTCTTTAATATTAAGAATATCAACGACGAACATTGAAGTGGATATCAGTTGTTAATAATGTGACATACCATAATGTTTACGTTCATGTTAACATTAAGTACAAATAAATATATATGTATACATACTATTAATTCGCATCGTCGCATCTCGCATGTCATTTGAATATAATGACCACGATCGATCGGGATTGTAGCCGTAACAACGTAGCTAATATGTGTAAATATAATGATAATTAGAGAAGGCCGCTCAGCGAAACAGGAAAGAAGTATCTGCTTGTGGCCTACGGCACACATTCATAGAGTTCCGTATTCTAACCATCAATTTGATTAAAGTTTAAAGATAATTAATGATTGACAGGATCAATGAAGTTGAAATTTGTGCTATCAAGTTTTCAAGGTCCTGTAAATCAAAGGAAAAACTATTTGAAATATAGATATACAGATGTGAATTTTCTTTTGGAAATGAAATGACTACTGTGATGGCTTCCAAGTTGAAATTTAATGGTATTTTTGATGGAAATGTTATTATTCGATATTACAATGGCCACTCCTTCGCTAGCATGGTTTTCGTTTACTCGGTTTTTGACGTAGGTAGTGTAATGTTTTAGTGATAGCTGGTGATTTTTTTTTGATGTTACTTTCTTCGAGGCAAATGATGTCAGGACTGAATTTGGAATTATTCGTATTGAATGTAGCCGTTTATGTTTCATTGCATTATTGATTTCAAATTTAGAATTTGGATTAAGTTTTGAATAAAGAATTGGAGTTTAGTACTTCTTATGAGAATTCAATGTCGGATTCTGATGAGCAGTTGATTAATGCTTTCTTTCCTAGTTTCGGCAGGCTTAATAAGCTTTTTATGGAGTTGATGAATTCTATTTTTAATACTTTTCTTTTTTAAGAAGGGGGTAGATTTCTTCAAGCGTTTGTCTGAGGGCCGGAATGTTATCGGTCTAGTTTCTAGCGGTTTCTATTGGATAAGCTGATCCATAGATGTCTAGGAGGCTTTTAAGCTGTGAGTAATTTAAGTTGGGTTCAGGATTTATATTGCTGATTATTTTCTTTGGCTGAGGCATTTCCTCAAGTTTAGCGTGATCGGATGCTGGAAACTGGGAGCATGTTGGCTTTGACTTGGTTGGTGCAATTTTTTTAGATAGATTGGTTGATGAAGGCACAAAGTCGATGTCATTTAGTGTTTATGTTGTCGTCGGCTGATGTTTGTGGGGCCTTTTGATACTGGAAAAATTTGGTGGTTGTTCTGTAATTTGTCCATAGTTGTCTTGTATTTATCTATGTTTGTCCTGGGTAATATTGGTTATCTTCTTTGCCGGCAGTTTGAGAGATTGCGTTGATGGGAAAATCGTTGAATTTTTATTTGAATTTATCGAATCGGTTGATGTGTTTGATTCCTGATTTTATGGGCAATATTTCGCTAGGTGACTTTCTTGGAGGAAGCAGTGTAGGTTGTCAGTGGAGGTGAAAATTCGGTAGGTCGTGTCCTCAAAGATTAATAAGAAGGTGAATAGGATTTTTTTAATGTCATCGGGATTTATGTATACATGTCTTTTAAAGTTGAGGATGTAGGCGTATTCTGGGTCATTTCTCCTTTCAGTGTTGCTATTTTAGAGCATAATTTAATATTGTTCCTATTGAAGATGTTTTGAAATTCGGAATTTGATATAACCGGAAAGACGTTAGATAGTATTATCCTTTGAGCCAGGATTAACATTAGTCTTATATTTACTGTTTTGTTATTGATAGTAGTAATTGTTTTATGTGAGTTAGTTAGATGTGCCACTGTTTCTTTTTTGTTCAAATATGCACATATTTGGCTGTTGAGAATTTTGAGATGTATCTTATTGCTTCGGGGCCAATTAGTTTTCCTATTGCAAGAGCAAGTCTTGGAGACTTATATCGTCTATTGCGTCGATGATAAGATAGCTTGATCTTTTGTTGGTGAAAAGTGGAATTGTGGAATTGTTAATTTTAGTTAGGTTTGAATCTGGGGAACCTTTGTACTTAGAAGTTCTAGCAGATTGATGTTGATTGATCAGTGTGTTTTCATACTTGTGTTGGGATACTGTTTTCACTACATTTACATTTATACTCTCACTATTTGTGTAAGTAGGTACACGTGAGAGATACTATATCGGATGTTCATATGATGGCTAAATCGAGACTGATATATTATTATTTCATGAAGCTTTAATGATAAATACAAACATATACATATGTAAGATATATTCTTTATCTTGAAATATCGATTAAAGAAATATTTTAATAAATTTAGTACAAAGGAACATATTATGTGATATAAATTATATTTTTGCAAGTCGAATGATGGGACAAATTTTAAGGTAAATGAAGTGGAACCTTACAATGCTCTTTATAGTACTCTTTATAATACGATGACATTTCTTGAAACGAACTCAACGATTTACATATGATATAATTTATTAAAAAATGTCTGAAGTAACATTTGTGACGTTTTAAATTAGCTAACTAAATCTGAATCTGAATTAAATCTGACAGCTATAGTATTTGTAATATATTGACATGTAATAAGTTGAGATCCAGATCCCTCAAGTTGAGATCTACAAAAGAAATAAAGCCATTAATTAACTACGCAAATGAAAACATTATTACATTGTAAGGCTATAATTAAGAACTTATACTTTGCAATTTCATAGAATTTTATTAGAGTAAGATAAGGTTTTTAACTTGGTAACTTCTTGACATAAAAATGTTATATGTAGATTCTTTTCGTCGTGTTTATACGTATGTATATTTTTTTCTGATTTATATATACTTTGATTTTTGACCCTAAGGCGACCTATAACATGAAAAATTTGGTAACGTATTTAAAAGGACATGGATTTTAGATTTCCTATTCAAAGCATCTATATTTACTAAAATGTATTCTAACAATAAGATGATTTACCAAGAAGATCATGCGGTTACCATATTTTTAGTTTTGTTTGTCAGAAAAAAATTCAGTTTCACTTGAGGAAATGTTTTGTTTATAATATTATACGTTTCTTAAATTATTTCAACTATTAATAAATAAAAAAAAATATATAAAAGAATAATATTTTGAATTTAAAATTAAGAACAGAATTTTAATTAAATAATTTTTTATTATTTTTTATTATCTTTATTATTAGTTTTAATAGTTTAATACAATGATATATATATAAGTAAGTAAATATTAGCACAAATTTTTATATTTGTATTTCTTAAATATACCAGATATGTAAAAGATAATTAACATTTAATAAATTATATTTATGAAAAGCAAAGATATTATTTGCAAGACATTTTCATTATATAAAATATAACAGATATGAGAAAACCAAAAATTATTTATCACTTTTGTTTTACCTAATTCAAGTATAGAATATGCGTTTTCTTGAAAGTCAGAAATAAATTATTTTTAGTACTATTCAAATGATTTTTATTTGAATATTTGAATATAAAATTATACTTTTAATTATTATTCGTTATTTATTATTTAAATAAAAATTTAACTAAATTATTTGAGTACGAGTAATCAACACTTCGAAACAAATTGGATCGGATAATTTTGATTGAGCTCGGGCGGATTTTTAAGACATACAGACCTATGTGTAACCTATTTCGTTTAATCATTTCATTGAATCCTATTCTGATGAATAGAATAGAATGGTAACAGAAATGTGATAACCGTGTCAGAGTTTCAGATTTCAGCAACTGTAAAAAATAATAATTAATAATAATAATAATTTTCGTAAAAAATAATTCTAATACCTAAAATTATGGAAAATGGCGTGAACACATATTTTAACAGTATATAGAATATCTCATCTGATATTACCACCTTAATTTACATTATTATTATTATTCTCAGTGAAAAATATTATAAATAGTTGTAATGAAAGATGAATGATTTTTAAATACGCATATTCTGATATTTTTTGTTTTGGTGGACGTATGAAAAACTTATAAAGGTCAACTTTTCGTATTAATTAATTCAGTTGTCTTACTCTAAAATATAAAAAAAATATTAATAAAAAGTATAAAAAAATATCTAAAGTATAAAAAAATATTAATCTATATATGTCGAAAAATCAATCAAATATTAATTCAGTGCATTTAGTGTATAAATGTTTATGTTATCCTTATCTTTCATGTAATACGTAAAATTAAAGTTAAAATTTAAATTAAATAAAATTTATGAAATTAATAATTTTTTTACATACATATGTAAGTATATGTACGTATATACCGTAGTTAATATCTTTCTACAGAAGATATCAAGCTGCAGCGATCAGTCCATTTAAAAATGTATTTAAAAAAATGAAATGAGATTTTCATAAGTTCTTTATATATTTATCCACACAAAAAACATTAATATTGGAATATGTATATAGCATATCTTTCATTGTAATATTTCCCATTACAGATAATATAAATTAATATCAAGTAAGATACTCTGTATATGTAAACATATGTGTATATTATGTAGAATTATAAAAAATTTGATGTTTAGGTTGTGGAATGCGACTTTTTTCTTAAAGGGAACATTTTAGTTTTCTTAGTAAAATATATTCTGAAACATTTTTATTATTGTACTATATGTAATTTATGAGAAATAAATATCTATATTCTTCGGGGATATAATAGGGATATAATATAAAATTTATGATATATTCTTTATTACATTTTAAATATACTTCTTTATTCAAATCATGATATCACTCATATTTGCCTTTCTGTTATTTTATTTTGCTCTTTTAAAAATTTTAATTTAAAATTTTGCTAAAGTTCCGTTTTAATGTAGTATCCATACATCTCAATTGAATATTTTACACTTTTTAAAAAAAAAAAGACAGTATGTGAAAAATTTACTATCTGATTTGATAATATTCAAGTAGTATAAAGAAAAATTTAGATTATACTGAAACAAGGTTATATTTTTCACATAATAAAAAATTTCAGATATGAGCGAGAAACATTCTCTTATTGGAAAGGAAATACCAGAGAACAAAAATTTAATTAGAATTAGTGACGCAGTTCTTCAGAGATTATCATTAAGTAAGTAATATATAGAAACTATAGTTGGTAATTTATAGAAACTATTTATTTAATTACCAAAAATTTGAGTCCACATTTTTACTATTTTTATTATAAGCATTTCATACTATATGTAGTAAAGTAATTATTTCTTATTAAACAACTGATGGTATGCAAATATTTTTTAACAGTCAAAATCTTCGATTGGTAGAAGTCATTGTAATATATTTATAACATATTTTATTTCAATAATACTCAAGCTTATTTTTATGTGACGGCTTTACATGTCGTATATTGACTTTTATGCCAATACCACAATTTGTTTGTTTCAACGTCTTTAAAATATATGAAAAATTATTTAAATAATTTAATAAAATATATTATGTAGTTTGTTGTTATTTAAAAATAGAATTCTGCGTTTATTTGAATAGAAGATGGTTTTTCTCGAAATTATTTTTTTATTTGGCTATCAAATACGGTAACTTTTTATTTTATTTTGTATTTTAAATTTATTTTTATAAATAATTTTCTAAATAGCTTTTTATTCTATTGAGTAAACTACAATTTTGTGCCGTAATTACTTATTTTTATTTGAATAAATTAATTTAAATGACTTACAAATCATTTATTTGATTCGAACACAAGATAAAATTATTTTTCTTATGTTATTTTGAAAATAAAAATAATGAATTAGTGATTTATTTATATAATGATAGATTTATTATCCTAAATTTTTATTTTTTATCTTTATATCAATTTTTCAATCCTATATAAATATTGGAGTCTGTCAGTTGGTGACATCAAATTTCACGCCATTACGGTCGCTCCTTCTTAAGAGCAATCACCGAATTCGTTTTGAAAAGAAACTTAAGAAACACAGCATTCGATACATGACCCAAAGGAGACTAAAAATAAAGGCCCCCCCCCCCGCCGATTTCTAAGTGTCATGATGTATGTTGCAATGTAACTTCGCATCGGTGAATCAGCATTAGAAGCAACTGTTGCTGATTTTGAGCTTGGAAGTGTATTTTGCTTGAAAAGTGTTGTACTTGTTTTTTAGAGCGTCAAAAGCTTGGCGTGGTCTTGGTTTCTCTCGCTGTGGATGTAGATGGGTGGGGGAAGGGGAGGATGGATGGTTGAGTGTTTTAGGTGCTGTGGTAAGTGGAATTGCTTGGGCGTTTGCGGTGGGGCATACGTTGTTCGTTAGAGTTACTATGTTTTGTTTATTGTTGGTTGTTAATCAAACAGTGAAGACGCTGTGTTTTTAGTAGAGTTGGCTGGGTTTATGTATTCTATACTTGCATATTTGTGATGAGAGGGGAGTCTAAGAGGGATGTGCTCTTTTTCTTGTGGTGATAACTTTAGCATGTTCTTCTGTGACTTTTTTCTTTACCATTATCCATGAAATTGCTTTATTTGCTGGGGTTAGCCTTCTCATTTGCAGTGATTAGTAAACAATTGTGTGCTTAACAACAAATCAAAGATTCCAAGCGAGAACCAAAATATCCACTCCCGAAAAAGAAAACATCTCCTCAGATACCTCCACAAACAAAACTGTCGTAACAGCAGGCATGGACTGCATCCACATGGACCGTGGCTAAGAGAAAAAGTTACGTCTCAAGAAGAAGGGTCACTCCTTATTAGACTCACCTTCTGTCGCAAATATGCAGAAAGGTATGGAACCTAGACATCCCTACAAAAAACAGATACAGCGTCTTCGCTGATCGTGTCATCAATGAGTTAGACTCAGGCCCCAAAAAGACGGAAACAAATCGATATTCCAAACGCAGACACCGCAATAAATTTAAACCATCCTACTAAAAAGCCCCAAAACGTCAAACCTCCGCCAATATATATTCATGGTAAAATAGACCATTTAAAAATCCTTGACGCACTTAAATCAAAATACCAGAATGCCTTCCAAACCAAATTCACGTCAGACAAACTTAAAATAATGTTTACAAACATGAAAGATTTTACAGAATTCAAGGCCATCTGCGTCAAAGAAAACATTGAATTTCATACCTCTACTCTCTGCTCTGAGAAAACTCTGCTTAATCGCTTAAAAATTTGATCCGTCTCCCGGTAAACAGAATACGTGAAAACAGATACCAGAGCTTAAATCCCATACACTCTGTTGAAATACCGACCAAATACCCCATATACAGAATCACGTTCGCGCCCGGGATCACACTAGCACAAGTAAATCATATTAGATTCATCGAGAATATTAAAATATACTGGGAAAAATATTAATCCCATAAACCAACGATGCCAAGCGTACGGTCACACGTCGTCAAATTGCAACAAAAAGTCAGGGTGTATCAAATGCGCCGAACAACATTGTCAAAGTTTATTTTGAGTAATTTGTAGAATAAAAATACGCGATAATATAATTGATAGGTAATGCATACATAGGTACGTTCAGAACGACGCCTCGAGATCAACTGCAAAACGCGAAGCCAGAATTCATTTGTTTAGTTTACAAAAGACAATCACACTTACACAAGTCATATCATTCATCGATATATTCCAACAAACATGACACCTGATCTTGCAGCAAAATCCTTGCAGAAATTCCACCAACATAGCCCAACTGCAAAAATGCTCACCCGGCCAATTATTCGCAGTGCCCTCCATTACTGAATTTTCTGGCCGAAAAGACTGCCAGTAAAGAAAGTATCGTGTGCAAAATTTTTTACTAAACATGCACCTCCTATCTTCCCACACCTTATTCCAAACAAAATCCCCACCACCTTCTCCTTGGTTTACTTTCTTAGGTAAATCTCAAAATAAGGCAGGGAATATCATATGCCGTATCACTTCAATCATCCCTATAACCTCAGCAAACTGAACATCCTCTCAATCATATCAAAGCAACAGACCTAGACCATATCGCTTATTCAAAAACACGAAATGCACAAACAATCTAGAAAGAGACCGACAATACTCATAGTGAAAGAACTAGATAATAAGCAGCTATAAAAAACCCATCATCATCTTATGCAATGTTACTAGCGTTAAAAACAAGATATTGGAATCTCACAAATTTTTGACAGATCATAATGCAAATATTACAATCATCACCGAAACCTGGCTCACCCCAAAAGGTACTTCCAAATTACCCAACTACAAAATACACAGATAAGACGGACCACTATCTACCAACAATAAACCAAAAGGCGGAATATTAATAGCTGTTCACGAGGGCATTCGTATGGAAGACACACTACAACCAGTCAGAACCATAAAAGTGTTTACTAAGATCAAAACCTAAACTAACGGTTGGAGCAGCATACTCCCCCCCCCCCTAGATCAAAATAAACCCCGCCTTTCTGGACGTCATCGTACTGTCGCAAGTACCAGGACTTTACATCATCGGTGGTGATTTTAACGCTAAGCACATCCTATGGAACGCACCAAAAGAAAAAGTTCAAAAATCATTCCGAGTTACACAGTTATCAAATCATAGTTCCACCTTACATATATAGGTATAGTAATATACCAAACATTATAGGAAACCAAACTGCACCCCCTCCAACATTGACATTTTCCTGTCAAATGTCCTCTTCCCACAAAATTGCCACACCATAGACGACCTCATCAAATCAGTGGCTTTCACTCACAACCCAAAACAATGCAAGACGACACCAAACACCAAACTAAACAAATTGGAACACATTCGCCAGAAGCTGCAGCAGATTCAATAGAAACTAACAACCACAGCCGACATAGACGAAATTGAAGCACTTAACCGGCTAATCCAAAGATTTTTTCTAAACGCAACGTCCAAAATTCCAAACGATCAATCCTTCCCAGCAAACTCCCTGTTCTTCAAAACCTTATCAAAGGGAGAAATAAACACAGGCAGAAGTTCCAAAAAACTGGTAACTCCTCCCACAAGCTATATAGAAACTTCCTCTCAAATCTCATCTGCACATCGCAGAAGCTCGGAACCAAATATGGCACGATAAGCTTGCAAAAATCAAAAAGACGGACCACATACTTTGGCAGACCTTCAAGATCCTCGGCTCCGAAAAAACTTGGATGTATACTCCAAAGCCTTACTCCACACGCGCCCCATTACACAAACGAAGAAAAAGCCGAAAGCTTGGCTATATATTTCGAACAAATACAGAACTCTGCACGGAACATCGCTTCTCTCATCGAGCACGACATCGAAAAACTTGCAACATTACCTTCCACAAATTTTTCCATCGACAACAACAGCTTAAACTCCTCAACAGATAAAGCACATAATTAAAAAATTTCCCTCCAACAAGGCTTCAGGACCACACAAAATCACCACAGCAGCATTCAAACTACCAACTAAACCCATAATACAAATACATTATCATCATAGTACAAATACAAACATTATCTTTAAAGTTTGCCTTAAATTTTCTTATTTTCCCACGGCATGGAAAACAGCATCCCCAAGTAGGAGAAACTCGCAACAGTCGTCGAAAGCCACAATCAGCCTCTTAAGTACCATCAACAAAATTATCATCACCCATTTATTAACTAATGTTCAACAGTAATATAATGTAACAACAGTAATATAATCATTCCTCAGTAGTTTGGTTTCAGAAAAAAATCATTCATGCATCCAATAGCTACAGCGAATTGTAGAACGCATTATCCTAGAGATAAATAAAAACAAAGTAACACAACTGAGATTTAGGAAAAGCCTTCGATTCACCCCAGATACTGCAATTAAATCAAACACAAACCAAAAAAAAAAAAAAAGAAAAAGGAATAGAAAGACAGAAAAAAGACGAAGTCAGTTGGGTTCTATATGAGCTATTGAACGAATCGGACAAGCTTTTATATAAACGTCGAATTGTATAATCGTAATAATTCTATAGTTATATATATTATATATCTTATGATATATCAAGACATTTTAACATTTTCGCTACGGCTTTTTGCTTCTCCAAGGCGCTGCCACTGAACGGAACCCCGCGTAAAGAATGTACACATTGCGCGTGGAGAGTCTTCGGCGTTCGGGATTACTTCTTACGCCTATAGTAAACAACATTGTCTTGACATGCTTTAGGCGTCAATAATATAATTTATATATATTATATAAATATGTAATAGGTAAAGGATGGGATACTATAATGTAACGCATTATAAATATTTAGATTTTAACAATTGTTTAATGGTTTAATTCCGTGTGATTTGTGTAAATTTGAAAACGGATATACACATAACCTACATCATATGATTTACCAACAATAATGGGTTTGTCGTTGTTTGTCATTTTTTGTTCAAACACACTTTCTTACTGCGCTGTTTCGTTTCGTATTAATGCAAATAGACGGAAAATGTCTTGTAGTAAGTTTAAGTGGATTCTGACATTTAGATTTACAATTAATAGTTTTACCACAATTTTCTTCATATTTTTTTCAAAATTTCTTTAATTAATTATAATTGGAAATCCGCAATAGAAATATTTTTCTCCGTTTTATATTTATATGAACAATGCGCATTCTAGACACGAACGTCAGCAGACGAAAAAAATATTTTTTATACCACTTAATTGTTTTTCTTGCACGTTCAATCATATTTATAAGCATATCGCTCTTATCAACGGCTCCTATTGAGGAACTATAATCAACTACGCAAGCTGGCTTGCGAATAACCCCTTGTGATTGATGATTCTTCTTTTTTATCGAAGTATGGACAGTTAATAACATGAAGACGTCCTTCTTATCGCACCATTTAAGTACTAGTAAATTTTTCGGTGTTCGAAAATCGGTATTTCCTTTTTTTAACTTATTGTCCATTTTAGGCATGCCTCTTCACCTTTTCTTTTACTGTGCCACATGCATTTGTTAAATTTGTATGTAGTAAAATGAAAAAGGCAGGATA
This sequence comes from Tetragonula carbonaria, assembly GCA_032399595.1. Taxonomy (NCBI): domain Eukaryota; kingdom Metazoa; phylum Arthropoda; class Insecta; order Hymenoptera; family Apidae; genus Tetragonula; species Tetragonula carbonaria. The sequence continues at coordinate 18,987,907 of JAUCRC010000004.1, forward strand.
TGTGTAGTAGCTGTCTACGTAGAAAGAATGCCCTTTTTATTAGATAGAATTTTAGGAGTGACAGGAGAATGTTTCCTGATTTACCGATTTCTACGCTTTGTATTGTTTCAACAGAATTGGCTACTACATATACTGTTATGTATTTTACAAAATCGGTTTTACAATCACACAAGACAAAACTTTTAATTCCAAATCTATTCCTTTTTGAGGAGTAATATTTTAAATGATAATCTACTTTTATATAATAAAAGGCTTTCATCCGCACATAAATTTTGGAATGAATAAAAGCTCTGTAAAAGATTTAAGATTGTTGACAATCGTACTTATTTTTCGTAAACGATTTTCAATGCTATTATTATCTTATCACAATATAAGTTTTATAACAGCTTGAAATATCTATCTCTACTTATTATCTCTCCAAAAAGTTTATCGGACCAATATTCACTATATCGTAGTTTTTGTTCCTTGTCATCAATAACGTAATTGCAAATAATGAAATTTACAAATTTCATTGAGAAGAATAAATGAAAATAATCTAGTATTTAGGGATGAAAAAATTATTTCTTTTGCTGTAATTCCCGAATTGAAATTATTAAATTTGTGAATTCGTGGAAGAAAATTATTTTGAGACCATTGAATATTTGTAGAGCTAATACTTTGTTTTTCCAAATAATCATTAATTTTGTCTTCAAATCCAGAAGTGCTAAGAATCTTTGCCTTTTTTTTTTTAGCATTGCTTTCTTTCTTATAGTATTATTATTATTTATCAAAGAAACATTATCTTCCGACGCTGACGAATTGATGTTCATCTTAGAATCTAAGTCACAATGCTTAAAGAAAAAAGACTGGTAAAAATCGATATTTTTAAACGTCTAACTTTACGTACTTGTTTTAATTAGAATTATTATTATATTTCATTAATTTGGTCATTTTTGAGATTAGTGGACGTTTAGAAATTTGATATAAATTGAAAGAATATCAAAATAAAGAAGTGATTTTTTCACAAAATGTCGGGAGAATTCTTTATCCAACCTTCTGTGCGATTTGCTGTTATTTTTGAATTCTATACAATATGTTGAAGTCTTCTTGGCGAACGAACGTCGAGCCGTGTCCACCTGAAGATCTTATCCTCGTCTGTAACTTTACTATGTGCAAACCATCTGTGGAGATATCGTCTAGACAATATCATATATCAACTAATAATAATTCATCCTAGACAGCTTGGAGAAAAAAATCGAAATCGATTGGCTGAAACCAGTTACCAATTTTCTTACAAAATGACGGCAAGAGAACAATCTCGCTCTCACTGCTTCAAATGGTAGTCGAGTAGTAATTCGGTAGCAAAAATTAAATCTCGATACACTTGGTGAACCGAGATTCCGAGCGAAACTCGAAGACTCGACCAAAGCAAACTAACAATTTAGAATGGAGAAAGATAGAAAGTTTTGGGAGGAGTTTATAAATTATTTATAAATTGCACGAGTGTTCGTGGAATGATATAATAGAAAGAAGATCAGGTGATCAAGTTGATATTATAGAAAAAAAAAAATTGCATATAATTTGAGATGTTTAAATTGACATCAATTAATTATTGCAGAGAAAATTATAGATATGATTTATTATAGAAAACTTGGAAAATTAAATAAAAATTTAACAATAGTATTAAACAATAGTTATCAAAGTATTCCTATACATTACATCTTTTATAATAACCTCAATATAATCCATTTAATCTAGTACTACAATATATTCATTAAACTCAAATAAAAAGATATCTATGTAATTTTTCATTATTTGTTTATATATTTATGTATGTATGTTTTTATATGTTTGTTATGTTATTTAATATTTTGTCTGAATAAAAATGTTTGAAATAAGAATTTAATTTTACCTTTAAATATTCTTATTCTTATTCTTAAATAATAATCGTTATATGAATAAGAATGTTTAATTCTTAAATAGTAATATACACTTTAAAAATCATTTGTTCAATAATTCAGGTAAAATTGCAGTATTAAATTTTAAGTCTTCATAACTCTTTCCTATTGCCAAAAACCTTAGTGTGTTGCAGGTAGCCTCTCCTACACTAACTGCACCTGTCACGTTTGTATATCGTTTTCCAATACATGGGTGAATTATATTCAACTTATAATAAAAAGCAAGGTCATTCATAGGCAGTTAATTTCTATAATTATTAGGTTAGGTTATATAATCATCCTCAGTTTTCAAATAACGTCGAATTGGAAAATTTGTTCCTTTGGATTAACTAACTTTTCGCCCATTTATTTTTATATAATTAACATACTATTATTAACAATAATATTGATGTTGGAAAACGATTCGACATTTTAAAACACGTGTTTTAACGTTCGTGTCACACAAAAAACTGAAGAATCGGTAGTGTGGAAATAAACTGATTCTAATGCAGGTTTCATGAAATTTACTTCGTCCTTCGGCCGAACAGTAAACAAATTTAGAAACGGATCTTGCATCGAATCTCGTTATCGCTACAAATGCATAAGAAATTATATAACAGTAACAAGTAACACTAACAAATGTAGACACACTTATAGACTTTTTCTCATCACTGCATTATATATATCAGTTATTTAGTGTATCCGTCGTCACGATTTTTTAGGCACTTCTGGTTCTACGATAAAAGTATTATGAGAACAAGTATGTGTAATAATGAACTATTTTTTAGAATTCAGAAAGAAATTGTCATTTTTAGTGTACAGCGAAGGCAGAAAATTACTGAACTAAATAATTAAACATTAAACTAAATAATGCTAAAATTACAAAATATTTATTAATACTATGATTCCATACTATCAGAAAAAGGTCAAGTTTATGACAAATCCGTTTATTGTTTTCATTTAGCAACGAAAGACAAAGATAATAGCGAAATGAAGTTATAAATATATGTTCTTGATTTATACCTTGACTAAGAAATCTTACTACAATTTAATTTTAAAGACAATTTTTTTCATTAAATTCTTAAACGAATATATCGATGAACATTGAATTCGCCTTTGTGTCACTTATAATACTAGATAAATGATGTAATTTTAAAAAATAAAGTTGATCCCAATTTCTTCTCGAAGAAATAGTAATTTTGCAATTTTTGTAATTTATAGACAATCGAGCACTGATAATTTTTTTTTCAAAACATTTTTTTGTTAACCAGAAGTAACTGAAAAATCGTGATGACTGATATGCTGAACATTTTTTAATAAATTTAAGAATTAAAGTTATTTTTATGGTTTTTTGTAGATGTGTATTGTAGATAATTAATTTAAATATTTAAATATTTGTATAATTAAAATTTAAAATTTATGGTTTAAGAATTAACACTATTTTACATTTTTATTTTTATTAACTTTAATTTCTTTACTTTTTTTTATTTAAATACGGAATTTTGTAATAATTCCCCTACTTTTTTCTATTATTTTAGCTATTTCTGTTCTTTTGAAATAATAATAGCAGTATTAAAAGTAATAAGAATAGCGAATTGCAAATTCTGATTGAGAACTTGTATCGTCGATTAGCGCGGTATTTTCTTATAATAAGAATGTAATATTTTAATTGATGAAGGAGGTAGAAAGGATTTAGCAATTTTTGATATTTTAAAAGAAATAGAATTTGTAGTTACTACAATTGAATGTACTGTTCATACACTTCTTTCAATTTGCCGTTTTCCAAAAATTTTTCTGAAGAAAAAGGAAATGGTAGACAATAATAGAACAAAACGTCAAAAAATAATACGCCAATCATCAATTTTAACATTACTGTGTAGCAGTATAAGAAAATGAAAAGCGGTCCTGAAAAATGCAATTAACAAATACAGAACCTGGAATCGATATGAAGACCGAAATATAATAGTCCTAGGATCGATATATAAACTGATATGTGGACTGGTATCCGATACATAGACGACTATAATCGAAACAACAACTTCGGTCCTTTATAACAATTATTAAGAATATTAGTCCTTCAAAACTGAAATCGATATTATAACTGTTTTCAAGCCCTGACGTAAGAAATAGCGATCGAGTGGATAATAACTTTTAAATAAAAATCGTAAGAAGAAAAGTCGTAACAGAATAGTGATTTCAATTTGTTTATCGTAGAGTTATTTGATTTGAAAGAAGAAATCGAAGGAAATAATGAAATAAAAATATCTTCAATTAAAAGAAGACAATAATGAAAAATTTTCAATTATTTTTACGTTTATCAATCAATATTCGTCAATATATGAATTTTGTATTATTTTATGAAATATTTTGATAATAAAGCTTTCTTAGCTGCACAGCATTCCGATCTTCCGAAGTTAGAAGCTGGAAAATTTAGGTTATATAAATTTTTCATTCCTTTGATTTTGTTATTTAAATTTGAGGATAAATATTTATTAATTCTAAAAATATTTTAATAAACGTTACATGAATATATTCAAATTTCTTTATATTTTTCTCATTCCACGTTCTCTTACAAAATTCTATTTTTATATTATAAAATACTCATTTATGTTATATATAAAGAATGTAAATATATTTTATATGTGACTTGAAATATATGAAAGTAATGTTATTATGAACATAAAATAGATATAAACAAATAAATAAATAAAATATTTCTAATAAAATGAATAAATTTCAAGGTTCTGTGAAAGAAAACAATTGTACAAATGATGAAAATTGCTGGCTCGATAAATTAGTTGCTATTGATGAGGATCATACCAGAAGAAATGGTTTACATATGAATGAGGTTGAAAAACTTTTAAACAATATTGACACATATATACATACAAAATCTCAGCGTAATTGTCCGATTGATTCTTTTAAAGTAAGACTTTCTTATAGCTTAAACTAAGGTTTGAAAACTTAATTCCTATTTAATGAGTTACTAAATAATATTATTAAAAATTGATAATCAAATAACGCTACATAACTTTTAGCTTAGGGCCATTTTTACTGTTTTAGAGATCCACCACTAACTAGAGATATTTCTCACTTGTGGTGATTCTACCATTGGTCGTGTTAAATATATAGTACCTCTGACTTGATATCTGCTTTGCAATGATCTCTAATCAAATACTTTTCTCTTTCCTTTCCTTTCTTTTCCTTTCATTTTATTTCTGTTCTTTCTTCTTTATCACTTATCTACCAACAATATATGGATTATAACTGGAAATATGAATACGAAAAAATGTTTCAGACAAAAATTGTAAAGTATTGTAAGAAATATTGATATATTATATGTATTGCAATGTATACTTATTATATCAATGTATACTCGGTTTCATGATTACAATGCATGTCGCGACATACAGAATAAGCGAAACCATTTTCCAACCGCGCGCGCACGCACGCACGCACACACACACCAAGCGAAAATTTCGCGTTGCAGATTCTTGTAATATTTAGATGCATCTTGATTGAATCTAGATATTCTTATAGATTACATTTAACCGTTTTCAATACACTACAAATATGTGATTTGTACACCACAAATTTGTTGAGATTTTTGAAATTCGGATTAGAATTAGGATTACTTGATCCGGACACATTATATAATAATAATTTATATAATATTATATAATATAATAATAATACTTTTAAAATACATTTTAAGTTAATTGAGTACTTTTTATTTTTACAAAATTTTCTTATAGACATATGTTCAATAGGATTCTTCTAGGTAATCTTCTTTATGTATAATGAACGTTAATTATAGTAAAAAATAATAGTTCTTCAATCATGTTTTTGGACAAGTGAATGTCCTTTTTGTTAAGAAATCATTATTTATAAGTAATCAAATTTTTAAAGTAGAGGATAGTTCAGATTCTTTCATTTCATCATTTATTTTCACTATTTTTGAAAATGTCTTATTGATACATTTATAAGATTCTAAAAATATGCTTAACAGTTATTTTTTATATACAATATTTCCCCACAAAGCAACATTTGTTCTAATAACAAAAAAAAAATGATAAATAAATATTTTCACGTATAAATTAAATTATAAATATTATACATATTCTTTCACTATGTGTGAAATAAATTCCATGTCAATGAATATTTACTTTACTTGGATATACTTTATAATAAATATTACAAAAAGTATTAGCCCTGAAAATATATCTTTTCATTTTTAAATCTTTCGTGCTGTTTCTATTTGAAAACAAATGATTTTAGGGGCAATATTTTATAAATTATATACTCCGATTTATTCTGAATAATATCTCGTTTAACTTCATTTTTAAAACAAATGGAACTTTATAACAGTTTAATGTAATGATATTGAATAATATTTATAGAAAATAATAAATTATTACTATAATTATAAACTTATCTTCTACTGTCATTTTTCAATTTCGTTATACTTTTATCATTCTTGCTTAAATGAAAAGATCACTGTATTGACAAAGTATTTAAATTGTTCCATTAAAAAAAAATTAAAAATTTTATAATAATTAGATCTTCTTAGATATTCTATAAATTATTTAAAATCGTTTCGACAGATACTTGACAGCATTTTTAATTGTAAAATCTATTAAGTAATAAATGGTAATTTATTGACACCGCTTATTTGCGTAATTAGATAAATCGAATCTATATATTCCTAGATTTAACGCTACTGACATGCCAACGAGATTTGGACAATCAAAGAATTTTTGAAACTTACCTTTTTTCATTATTTGCTGCTATTGTCTCATCATAATTCAAAATGATTTGAATATAATCATCTTTGATATCACTTTTATTGAAAAAATGTTCTAACGGAATGATAAAAAAAGATATGTTGTTTTGGTTTCGTTATATATGTATATATGAATTTTTTTTATTATCTTGATGTCTGAAATTAACTATCCAAATATAAACATCTTATATTCAAGATGTTCAATCAGAGATTAAATTAGGATGAAGATAAAGAATAAAATATTGCATTTAAGGTTTTGTCACTTGGTTATTGATATAAAAATTGTACAAAACTTTTTACACTAATGTACAGTGAATAGTATAATTAAATACTTAATAATGAAAAATAGTCGATACTTTAAAAGAAAATCATATCACAATCTACTTGGTATAATTTTAAAACATAAACTTTCTATTTTAAGTGTCCTAAATTTATTCTTTTTTTCAATGATGTTTTACATCATGTAGTGAGTGGAAAAATAAAAGTACTTTTATTCTCACAATTGTAAAAATTCGAATATTTCTAAAAACATTAAAAAATTTTTTCATAATTGATTTACTTGAATATTGAAATTTTTCCTTACAACTCATTAAACATTTATGATATTCTTTAAACTTTGATGTTAAATAACAAAATGTTAGGATTTCTTTTCGTTTAATCTTAAAATTCAAAGTTCAATAAAATGATTAAAAAAATTATACAGCAAATTTCAAGGAGTCGTTATAGAAAAAAAAACTAGAATATTCAAGATCATGAAAAAATTAGTCATAAACAAATTTTCCAAGCATGATGCTTGATATTAAAATATCTTGAGAAAAAAATGAATTCAGGATAGTCAAACTAGAAGTTAAAATGAGATCAAATAATTTGTTCTTGACCTTTTTTACGAAGTTAGTAGTTTAAAGTACCGTATTTTTCATTTAAATTAATTGCGGTGCAAAACTGATTTCATGAAAACAATTTGTATCTACCAATCTGGTGATAATAACACGATCATAAAATTTTTTTTAGAATAGCCAAAACAGTAGATATTTCTCTTTTTTGGTATTCAATTGTTATTTATGTATTAGTTATGTTTTCCAAATATAAATTATTACTACGTTTATTATTATTGCTATATGTAGTTAATTATAGTTATAGTTATAACATAGTTTATTATTATTTATTTTTATTATTATTTATTATGTTTATTATTATTTGTTATTATTATATTTATTATTATTTATATTTATTATTATTTATTATGTTTATTATTATTTGTATTTATTATTATGTATTCAAATGTTATTTGTGTTAAAATCCCAAGTGTTTAGTTTTTCTCTTCACTATGTTGGTACGTTCATGTAATACTATTTTTAAAGAAAAAAACTAAGAGGACGAGGGTCTTGTTGGCTCGAACCGGACAGTTACTTAAAGGTTACATTCATCTGAACATAATATACCATAAACTATGTGATATAAACTATGTGACTCGGAAAAAGTTTCCAAATATTTATATTTATTATTAAATATTTAAATAAAACGTGATTCGCACGAATTTGACAAAATGTGTCAATGATTTGTCTTCTATCTTGGAGCCCAAGTAGTCGACGTAAGTTTCACATTAATTTAAAAATTTCAAAGTGTAAGTTCACTTGAAGCTCATATAATAAATACATCTGAATATATTTTTTTATGAGAATTGAAAAAAAATACACGTTTCCTACATAAAAATGTCAATGACCTTGAAAAATGATATTTAAAAAAAATAGTTTTTCCATCTATAAATCTAACAATAAGTCCGGTTAAGATATCTCGATCTCTAATGCATAAGTTGAATTCTTCTTGAAAATTGTCTCAACCTTCATTTTTATTGACGAGATTATAGATTTCTTTCAATTTTCGTTTCATTTTTTTTAAATAGTTTTTTTTTAATAGTTTTTGGTACGAAGTGCTTTATTTCTTTGTGGGAAATTGAAATCGTTGAATTTTTCAAAAAAGCGGTTATTTTCACTGCATCTTTTTGTTATTTTCAATACTTGAGTGTAAAGGAGTCCAAGCAAATAAAATTTTGTAGTTTTCATTAAATTTAACATTGTGAATTTTTCGAGTTGTTTGAGTCGATTTTGAATTGCTGACAACGTACTTATGGAAAATATTATGTATTTGTTACGAATATTTCTTCCTATAAAATTTAATTATTGCATAAGTTTCAGATGAGAGAATATAGAAATATTTTTGGAAATTTAAATTAGAGATTTCCATTTAGCACTTATATTATTACTGTACATCTGATTTTTTTCCCTCGATTTAGATCCATCAGTGTAACCATGAATTATATAATACTTATAGAATTGACGAAAATTATTCTAGAAACTTCTGATGTTGTGTTTTTTTCTATTAATGAACTAATAAACATCAATTTCTTTGGGTATATTTAAAGTTTAAGGAGAAAATTTATACTGTTCTCATTTATAGGAATTTGAATTCCCAGTTCATGCAATATATTTTTAACTTGTATATGAAGAGGTCTAGGGGTTGTATCTATCGAAAATAAATGCAATTTACATTTTACATACAATATCGTAATAGATACAGTTTATATTTATCGGAAAGAATATTGCGTCGAAGGATAGTTTGACGAAACCATAACCAGAAATAGTATATTTAGAAGTTAATTCTTTTCTTCGGTGAATTAGTGGAATTAGATTGGCTTTAGTATTTAGGCATTTATGGGTCTAGCGTGAAATACTTCTGTTATTTATGTTTCTGAGTTATGAATGGGATCCAATATTTAGGACTGACAAAAGCGTATATAATTAAACCATAGTCAATTTTTTAAAGAAGCTAAGTAAATTTTCAATATGAAAAAATCCGCTCCTCATTTCTAAATATTTAAGAATATTGAATCTTTCTTTTTAATACAATATGCCTATGTAAACCTTTTGTCGAAAGTAAGTCTCAAAAATTTCAGCTTATTTGTTAACCGTAAAAAAATACTTATATAGTATACGTATTATTAAACACTATCCAAGATGAAAAGAAAATAGAATAAGAAAATACTATATGTACAAGTTTTTCATATTAGTTTGTTTTGGAAAAAAGAGTTTTTGAAAATTAAAACCAGTTTACTCAGGAAATTTTTGTACATTGTTTAAGATTACTTATAGAATTCGTTTGATTTTTAACAATTTTTGCACTAGTAAAAAAAATTACATCATCTGTGTAAATTGTAATTTTAACTAGGTAACATATGAAATGTTATTAATTACAATAAAAAATAATATGATTGATTCTTTCAAAATGGTTGGGGAGGATTCAATCGTTCATTAGTTAAAAATTTCACGACTCTTCCTCTGTGATCTTTAAATTGTGATAATTTGGCCAATTACGAGCACCGACAAAATTTGTTCTATCATCTAAATTAATGCACCGAGACCCCTTCTGCGATGTACTACCTCAGACAATTTAGAAACGCATTGATGCTGAGATTTGTTGCTAGTTCCAAATGGATGGCTTTTGTGGCAAAGCAGATCAATATGCATAGATAAGATCGAGTTACACTCTTGCTATGTTAATATAGGTGTGCCTTGCTTTGTTAATATAGGACCGGTATGATCAATGCCGTAGATAGTGAACGAGTTGCAAATAAGTCTCCCATTAAAACATAGCCTTGCTGTCATAACATCGAATGCATTTGTTAAAACTCCTGACGTTGCATTCGTAGATAGATAGAAGATAATTCAATATCTTTCTCGCAAACAAGCAGTTGTAAGTTGGCAATTGCGTTGTAGCAACCACATGTTTGCGATTTATAATCAAGTTCATAATTATGAAGAAGTGGTTATTGTTAGGTAGAATGATTGGGAGTTTTGAATTGTATGATGGGGAGAAGAAGAAGGGATTCTGAGAAGTCCCTTATCGTTTAGGCAAAGGTTGAGGGAGAATAGTGAATTTAATCTCGAAATTAATTTTCGAGTATCCAAGCTCGTCTGCGAACAATAGAATCACGCGTTCTTTCGAAATACATAACTTTGAAATCGTTAAACATTTTATATCCTCATATGTTTCCAAGATCTCGTCGAGCGGTGAATAAAACGTAGGTAATAGTCTATCATCTAATAGTGTATCAACTTCATGAAATCAGAAAATCTGTTAATTATTTCACGATTTATGCGACTTTTTGTCTCTCTTCCTGCATGGTAAGATCGTGTTCCGTATTGATATCATCGATTGTTGTTTTGGGATCTCTGGTTCCAGCCACTAAAAGTGATTCCTAGATGGGACTCGTGCTGCACGAGAGTAAATCCATATTCCATGCGATACGACTCCAAAGTTCAACCATTATTATTCAAGTTGAATTTCTGATATTCTGTTTGCAACAAATATCTCTCATCTGTTTGATAGAACACATATCCACGTTAGAACCATGATTAAGTTGGAATAATATTGTTCTTTTATTAACAAGAAGTTAGCTCCTTGTTGATCTTGTTTGTTAGTTGAGCCAGAAGGAGTACACTACACAATTCTAACTGTGACAGAGAAATTGATTTCAGTAACACGATTTGCAAAACGCACAGCAATCGAGAATGTTATTCACCCAATATACCCGATAAATATGACTTGCTGATGTACAAAGGACAAGTCAGGACTCCTTGTCGATATAAATAAATTTATCTTACATTTATCGCGGACAATAATTTTTCTGTTTTTTTGTACTGACAAAATGTCCTAACGTCTATCACACTCCATCGCAGTTTGTGTTTGCTGTTCTCACTCTCGGTCATTAACCCGTGGGTCATTTTATTTTATGCTCTCAAGTACAATCAACGTCAATTCTTCGATCGACTTTCACGAATTACGTTAGGGCAACGGCCCCTACTTCAAACTGATTGGTTATTACCTACTAACCAACTTCTATAAAATTGCAAACGTTGAAGTCTTTTTGTTAAGCATCATATCAAAAGTTATTTCACGATTTTCTAAACAAAATTTCGGTACAGTTTAAAGCTACCTAATTCTGGTGGAAGTTGCCTACATTTATTTTATAAGTAAAGTCAGTGTTATTTAAGACAGAGTCAACTCATTTTTCACATCAATGGATAGTCTTTCGATACCAAGTACACGCAAAAGTATACGATCAATACCAATCGTGACTATCCAATAGAATACTGCTTGTAAGCGTAGTTCCGCTTGTTCTTAATTTCTCAGTTTACTTAAATTGTCACAAAATAGAATATTTTTGTAGGGGATGCGTTTCTTTGCCCTACAGCTGGGATCATTAAATGTAATTTGTGGGATGCATATCCGAGACGCAGTATCGTTAAGCCTATAAAGTAATTGCCAAAATTACTTTATGGGAGAGACCTTGCTAATGGTCGTAAAACGCCTTACCTTCTTGATTACGTGATCGAAAAGAACACAGAGTTAGTTGGCCTATATAAGAGTCGATTCCAACGTTCCGTGGCAGTTTAAAAAAACAGTCGAGTAAAACGGTACACAACAACAGTACCTAACAGCCAGTGAAATAGTCAGTAAGTATAATACCTAACCATGTAACCAAGACCGATCACTTTTGACATACCAAATTTTTCCCAAATTTTTGATAATGTAACGACCTATAGCGTTGCGCTTAATTGTTTGTCTAAAAAGATTTTCACACTTATTATTAATATTCGCAAAGCTGTTTTATCCGCCAGAAGGCCTTTAATTGCCAAGCCAATGGTAGTATTTCATCGCTACGTATGACTGATTTCGATGCCCTTTGTGTTCGGTAAATAAGGTACTCAATCCAATTGTTTTCTCCCCCAATTACATTGTCGACCTGCAGGAAATTGTCCAACACATAATACAACTGCCAAATAATCTGGCCCCGATCAACATTACGATTTGTCGATATTCATCACATTGCGGATCGACTATTTTTATGTCGGACAGAATTGTAATCTTCATTTTGTACCATGGGATGTTCCGTGATTACCGCATCGATCACTAAACAGATAGCATCTACTCGAAACAAGATATATTGTGACCGTAATTGTACGTGTGCTTCTTTGTTGATTATATTTACGGCATTTTCAAGTCCAAATTTGATTCTCTTCTTTTAAATTGATTTTTTTGCCAATTTGTTTAGTGATAAAGAAGTTTTCGATTCTAAATCTAATAATGCACGGCACTTTCATTGTTTCCTGTCCTTATCTGGAATGTAGATGACCATGGCAGTGAGGATAGTGTACTTCCGTGAATCACTGGCCACATTCGCAAGTCAGTGGCTCTTATACGGAATCATGGTTAAGTAAATTTCGATTCGTGAAGGAATCTCTTTGATTGATTCCGCGAATAGTAAATTGTATTTTAAATATGCAAGATAGATTAAACTATACGGCTAGCACGCAAGCCTTAACAAGCCTGTAGGGGACACTCAGGTAACGTTATAAATATAACGTCAAGGACACGGACCTGGGATGCAGTATCGTTAGGTCCATAAAGCAATTACCAAAATTGCTTTATGGGATTGACCGTGCAAACTGTAATAAAACAACTTAATTTTCCGCTCCCTTGATTGGAACGGACACAAAGAAAATCGGCGTCTAAAAGTGATGAGCCGACTCCAACACGCCGCCAGATAGTAAGCCTGCAGGAGCTCAAGTATACCTATTAGTGAAATCCATTTCGCGCAACACCGTAGCCTGGGTCCCCTCTTCGTCAGCTTTCGTGTCTATCTTTCCAGGAGTAAGTACATCTTATTGTTAGTTACCTAACTATTTCCTCGCGTATAAACCTTATTCCAAAAAGCTATAGTGACTTCGTATTTTCGCGAGTGCCGAATCGCTGAGGATTGAGCCTATGGTACCGAGAAGGATACTTTCTGCTAGAGTGTCCACCGACCCGTGAAGGTAGACATTGTGTGACCTTGTTCTAATTGGCGAGTGGAGGTGACCGGAAGCGGCAAAACACTTTGTTTCGATTCCAGAGGCCTTCGGTCTATTCTCAACATAGAATAGGTTTTTCGGAGTTAGCTCATCCGCTCTCGATCAGAGACAGCGGGCATGGCGTGGTGGCACTTGTACTCCTTAGCAGGCAGTCGATTCGTCGGGCACTCCTCATACTGCGTAATCAGTGTAGATCTAGAATAGGTTAGATTACAGATAGCCACCGGAAAAGGTAGTAAGACTCCGGAGTACTCCACTGACAAGAATTATCTTATGGCAGCTGGTTTAAAATATGTTAATCAAATATTCATTTTAAAAAATAATTAGCTCTTTTTAAAAATAAGTGATTCCAAATGAATAAGTTGTTTGTGAGATTTAAGAAAGAAAATATCATTTATTGGTGTACATGATTTTTTATACACTTCCGATAATGTAATCAAAAGATGTTTCAGACAAAAGTTAGTCAGTTTTCCATCATTGTAAAAAAATGTTTCTGTTAGTCAAAAATCGAGACCGATTTAAATTTTTTTAATATCATTATGTAATTTTGATTTTGTAAAGTTGTAATTGATGTCAAGATAAGTTCAGTATCTTACAATATTGTCATCTACAAATGATTTGACTCTCTTTTCGATTCAAGTTTATTGATTAATAAAATTAAACATATAAATGTGATAAATGTATGTTCTTACAGATTAGTGTTATTTCATACAATATTTGAAAATTTGCAGGAATAATGGGGCTCTATCTGAACGTGTTGTTTATCATCAGAGAAAACGTTTCCGATGGTCTGTAGAATTGGTATGGACAGTGTTAAGCAATAAATTATGAAGAAAAATATCATTCTCATATTATCACTATTACTTTATAACATTTCAACAAATAATTAGTAATATATTTCGTACAATAAATTCCATGAATTATATGCTTATGTCCTAACAGTATTAACCTACAGTCCTAAAAGATTTAATGTTTTGCATGAAAAGAAATGTACAAAACATTTCCGATAATTTGAATTATTGACATGGAGAATTTTAAACAGTATCATATTAGAAGTAAAAACAAAAATATTACTCTCATATACTTTAGAATGACATATTTTACACATAATTCTACAAAATTCAATGGGATCTATATATTTCTGAAGATATTTAGATTTGATTTGTAATATTGACTTATTAGGATATACGTAGGATATACGTAGGTTTATACGTAGACGTTAGATTACATTAAATGAATATTGCTTTTTCTGAGTCGTTATTTGTTCAAAATTATCTTTTAGACAAATTTGATGACAATATAAATATGGATTAGTATATACAATGCTAAATAAATGGGTATACTATTATATATTCATGTTGATAAGAAATATCAATGATTCGCATTGACATCTGTTTTATATACATAATTATTACTCACAATTGAAATATGTGATATAATCAGATAAATACAACAATAGTTGAATCAAAATAATTCAGTGTTCGTTGCATAAAAGTTAATAATACATTATTTATTGAATTTATATATTTTATTAAATATATATATTTCTTGATGTTTAAACGTTATTTAAATAAAAAATTGTTACTATTACGCAGAGTATATTGTTTAAAGTGGAATATTTCAGAAGAGATTGAAGTTATAAACAAAAAATGTTCTTATAAATGTTGTTTTGTGTAAAGGAATATATGTATTATGTATAATTAATTTTTGTAAGTGGAATGATAGAAACAGTTTCAAAGTCAAACTATCGTTTTCAAATATTTTTTATAATTTAATATAATAATGAATTTTGAAACAAATTTAACGTCTTGCCATGTCTTTGATGTTATTCCGTGAAATGAATAATACAATAAATTAGAACGATCAGAGTCAGAAAGTATCGATTATCTATATCTAAATCTTGCTTGAGCCATTTTTACCTTATTCTTCAACGTAACTATATTAATTATCATTAATAATACATATTTGAAGTTGTTCTAAAAAGTCTTGTTATCATTTTCAATTGGAGGCTTGAAAACATTTTATTTTAAATAATTCCATAGAAAAAGCTTAATGAAAAATTTCGCGAACTTAAGGGTCACTGAACTGGTTTATTACAATCTACTTGTGATATTAACTTATTGAAAGTTTCGGTTTGAACTTCTATGATGTAATGTGGGAAAACATCATCATTATTGTGAAAATCATTAATGAAAAGGAAAGTACAAAGAATCATATCTTTCCTCATTTCTTATATGATAGGTTTCGCAAAAGTAAAATTAAAATATCTGGTAAAGTAATATTTTCTCGATAGCAATAACGTTTAGTATACAATAATCATGATAAATCAATTAATGTATTCAAAATTTCATTTAAAGAAATGCAATTGTCTTTAAGTTTCTTTTATTACTCGATCTACAAAGAAAGTAATTTGCACCATGTAATATTTGTTAAAATATTCTTTCATGAAAAGATACTTTGCCATTTCTAGTTAAATGAAATATTCTGTATATATAAGAATATTTTCTATAACATATTTATGGGGATTACAATCCGTTGTCAATGTAGATGAACGAGACTGGTTATATATGTGTGTATACTATATCTGAATATAACGAAGCCCAAACAATAGGCTTGTGCAATTTTCTTTTAGCTTCATATAAACATATGACGTTTAATAAAATTTATTAAATTTATCGTTTATTTATGATCGTTTTTCTTCAATTGCTTTATGTTACGATTAAAATTTTATCATTATTTAAATGAATAAAGATACGTATTTGTTTTATGGATATTTGAATGGTAGCATTGAAATAAAATATTATAAATTATACTTTTAGTATTTAGTTTATTATTATAATAATTATATAATTTTTATTTTTAAGAATTGCTTGATTAAAAAAATATTTGATGTTCTAATTTAAATGAAATACATAATAAGCAGTGTCACAGATTGATAAATATTATATATGAATTAAAGGTATCAAATTGTTTGAAGGCAAATACTGGAAATGCTTTAACTTGCGCAATAGAAGTAGAAAATTTTAAAAAATGTATAGATAAATCATTGCATAATGCTATTCGTAAAAACATAAAAAATATTCGCAAAAACAGGAAAGAAAGTTATTTGGAAACATTTGAAAAAGAATATCAATTTTGATTATTTCAAATAAATATGAAAGAACATGAACATTATTGAACATCATTCGTTGTAAGTGCAACATTATAAAGTTATTGGAAAATTTTTATAAAATTGAAGTATATTATAAAATACTTAATAATAGCAATATTGATTTATTATATAATAGTTTAAATAAAGATTTGTTAATGATATTCATGTATACAGAGTGCGGCAGGATGGAGTTCCACATTTCCAAGGTGAATTATAAAAAAACGGTACAAAATATGAAAAAAAAAGTTTTTTTTTCTGAAACTACATATAATGCAGTTTCTTTTGGGGCTAGGTTTTAAAAATAACATCGTTCAAATGATAGTCTTAATGGACGATGCACATATACAGGCGTTCCTGGAAGTTTTCCATTACTCGCTTCAGTATATCTTGAGGAATTCCAGCAATTTCCTCTTTAATGGCCTCCTTGAGATCTTCTAGGACGATGCTTATAAACCTCATCCTTGAGATATCCCCACAAGAAAAAATCGCAAGGGCTTAGATCTGGCCATGTAACATCTCCTCGTAAGGAGATCAGGCGACCAGGGAACATTGCAAAGTAGCTCGAGAACGGCGGGCTGTATGTGGCTCCATCCTATTGGAACCAGAAATTATTTGGATCTTGTTATATCTCTTCATATTCTTCCATTTTGGGGCATAAAAAGTTCATGTTACAATACCGGTCTGATGTCACGGTAACCGTGTCGCTACCTTCTTAAAAAAAATAAGGCCTCACGAAGCCTACAAAGGACATTGCACATCAAACGGTAACATTTGGGCTCTGAAGAGATCGCTGGTGAAGTTGACGCGGTTTCTCAGCAGCCCAGTATCGAAAATTTTGTTTATTAACCGCGTCACAAAAATGGAAATGCGCTTCGTCGCTACTCCACACAATACTGCTGGGAGGTACAATTGTAATGATGGCGTTGCCATCTCAACAATCTCTACGTCTTCCCCAGTCTTGTGGACTTAATTCCTGAGCAATCATAATTTTATATTGGTGTAACTTAAGGTTTTTGTGCAGAATTCGCCTCATCGTTCGATCCGACATCCTAAGAGCAGAGGCATGTCTCCGAGCAGAACTCGATAGACGTTCTGACTGCAGCAATTTTTTCAGATGTTTTCACGTACTTGGAACACCTTGCTGGTTTTTTAGGCATTATAGATCCCGTTTCCCTTAAAACTTTTGGACCCATTTCAATATAGTTTTCCGGTCAGGAACACTGTCGTTTCGACAACAAAGCCCCGATGTTCACCCGACATGGTAGCTAAAAATTGCATTGCTTACCCAACTTAACGGGAACTGCCACGACCCTCTACTTGCTCAAGGTGACTCTTCAGTGATTTTTTAAAATGTGGGACTCCATCCTGCCGCCCTGTATAAACAAATTTTTATATATAAATTTAATATATAAATTTTATATTAGTATATAAATTTAATTTAATATTTAATATATAAATTTAATTTAATATTTTAATAAATTTTTATATATTTCAGATCAACATTGAAATTAAATAAAATGGTTAGTCAAAATTTTTTATTAATAAGAAAGTAATGTATATAACAAATGAATTCACTTTAGTTCTTTAAAAATGTGTATCAAGAATATTAAATATAATATATGAAGTATCACAAACAAAAATAATAAGAAAAAAAGGAGATGCAGTGAGATCAAATTTAAATGAATATAATATGAATTTATATAACCGAAGCACAATGTTTCGTTAAATATATATAACTTATGTATATATATATATATATATATATATATATATAAAATTTATGTTTGTTTAATAGATCTTTCTTCAATTTTTTAAAATTTGTATGCTGTTAATAATTAAACTATTTTTGATATTTATCGATAACGTTACAAAGTTCAATAGTGCTACAAGTTTATTTGACTCATAGAAACTAGTGTGCGATATAGAAGAGATTGATTTCATATAAATACTGAGTAAGTGTTTCATAATTTTAAAAGTTTTAAGGTCTGTACTAAAAGTACAAATAGGTGGAGAATTAGGAGTGATCAAAAAGTGAGTATTTTGCTGAATATTCACGTTTCTGTGTAAATTAACGTGTAAATCTGTTAACAATAAGATTTATTCTAATACGTTATTTTCAGAAACGGCCGCTTCTACTGAATATCTATTATTTTCTTTTGATACTTTAATTTTGACCTTGACCTTGACCTTGGTAGTTTAACATGATTTTAAGATTTAGAATTTAAGATCTAGGATTTAAAATCTACAATCTAGGATCTATGATTTAGAATTTAGGATTTAGGATTATGTAGAATTATAATATAGAGGATAAGATTATATAGAATTTTTTTTAAAATTTGTATAGAAATTTGGGAAATTTTGTCGAATGCTTGACATTAAAAAATGACGCTGAATATTTTTTTTCTTTTAAATTTTAATATAATTCGCTACGCGATGTTAGTACTTATTTGATGATAGTTGAAGTTAAATTGGTGTTTCAGAATGATATTGTTTTTCGTTAGAAGCAATTAGAATTTAAGTAAAACTTAGAATTTTTCAAAAATTTTTCAAAGCTTAGATGTTATTAATAACAGTTTGCAAGAGTAACAGTTTGTGTGTTTCTTGAACCTTCAAGGAAATTTTTTCTCATCTAGTTATAAAATTAGTAATGTAGCTAACAATACTAACGATACCGAATTGACTACAGATCAACAGCAGCAACTCAAAATTAGAAAAACGAATTTGTGCCACGTTCGTTTATTCAGGGTATATTTATTTCACTGCAGTGGGAAATATGTAAAACTGGATTGAATCTAATTATGTCTTTGCGTGACAATTCTTTGAATACTTTCTGTAATGTTCGAAACCTATTTCAGTTTGTCTTGAATTTGCATCAAAGCATTTATCCGGAAAATATAACTGTAGCATAGTCCGATATCATTTCGAGACATAGTTCAATTTTAAAATATTCCTGCGTTATGTTTTCACTGAAAAAGTCAATCAAGTCCAGTATTTTATTCCTATTGATGAATCAGTAATTTCGCCAATTTAAAAATATTATAACATTTCTTTTACATGATTTTGTAAAGCGTTTTGTAACAGTAATTACAACAAATTTTCTTGTAATAGTTTTGGACCCTATTGCATATACTTACTAGCAGCGAATATACTCATATTAGCAGTGAAGTCTCTTCTGAATTTTTTACTCAAAGTTAGTGATCAAGCATGTACTAAATATAATCGATATTATAATATTCTGTTATTCTTGTTGATTGGCGTATGCTTAAATAAAACCAATACGTGAAATATATTTAGCACATAAGTATATCTGTACGAGTAATTATATTACAATAAACATGATTACACATGAGAAATTATTAAAATAACGTTATTAAAAACGTCGTTAAAACGTTGTTAAAGAATTAAAAATTAAAAACCAAATTACAGAAAAAGCAAGAGAATACGTCGATATTCATTATAATTTGACAACATGGCCAGAGATATTCGAATTATTATTGACTTTATATTAAGACCAATAAGTTTAGAACAGTTAGTAGAAAAATTAAGTCAAAATAAAGTCAATTATTCGTTTACTTACATATTCTTATTTTAATTAGTTTTTTATATTAAAAAAATTCATTTCAGGAAAACCAACTTCAACTAAAATATAAATTTAAAATGTTATTATTAATTAATATTTTTTATAATTTATTATTATTGAAAGTGATATAAGTCCATTTGTAGTTAAAAATTTATTTCCTTTAACAGTTTTATTAAATATTATTACATAATAAAATTTAACAAGTTTATAGTTTTATGTTTTACATAAAATTTAACAAGTTTATAGTTTTAAAGACAGTATCCGAATTTATTAATGTTTGCTAATTTATTAATGTTTTAATTGATTTAAACGCAAATCCTTAAATATTTCAATGTATAAATAAATGGATTTATATCACTTTCAAAAACAACGACTCATGTAAATGCTATGAAGTTTTTATTTTCTTCATTGATTCAATGTCATCAGATAAATCAATTTATCGACTTATAATGCTACTTGATATGGGAATGCAATTTATATTCGTTTCATATTCTTTGTCAAATAATTTGTAGCTCTACATTTCATGCACAGCATAATATTTTTCCAATCGCTTTCTTGCATTTAACTATGGGAGATTCAGAAAATTTCGATAAATTATCGATAAATTTACAAAATGGAAGAAATCGAAAGAGAAAAAATTGTACAAGTTAAAAGATTAAAGTAGAAAACCGGTGAACGATGTGACGCGTGAAAATGTGGCAAAAACTTGTTTTCAGAAGAAAATTTGATAATTGTACAATTGGACATCTGTTAATTGTATATACTTGTTTAGAAAATAATGCACATAGTAGGGAGTAAATAATACATACAAAGAATAAAGCCAAAATTGCTTTTATGCTTTTATCGAAACGTGTTGTAGAAAATAGAGAAAAGCAAAAAATGCGAGGATAAATGTACTTTGATGTCACCCATTTAATTTAAAATTAATAACAATGTGTAGATAAGAATAAATGTATATAATTTTAGCAACCACAGTTGAATGAATACCACATCATAAAGAAAGAAGAACATATGACAAAACAATTTGCATTAAATTGCATTAGAGAACATAAAAATGTAAATGAAAGCATATTGAGAGAATTGTAATTTTACAAACAAAAATGTCGAGAGTTGAAAGAAACAGTGAATATACGCTCTAATTTTATTATGAATGAAATGAATTTTCGACTATTATAAATTATTCGATTATAAATTATTATAAAATAATTGTTAATAATAAAATAATTATTAAAATGAATGTTATAAATTATTTTCTAAATTTTTCAGTTTCCTAGTCAAATTTAGGATAAAGAAAAGACGGAACTAAAAAAAGTTAATTCTGAAGATTTTCAGTTAAAGCAAATGATGAGAAGCTTTAAAGAGGATGATATCAGGAATGGAAACGAACACATTTTATAATCATATATAAACTTTTTTTGATATTTCACTGAAATAGAGCATTGATTGGTTTTAATTTTTAAATTTTTTTATTCATTTTCTTTAACATTATTAATTTTAAATGAAAATATAATTTTTATCTTCAGCATAGAAGAGAACTTCGCAAATCAATGACATGAATATCGAATAGAGATATAAAATGTAATTAAAACGAATTGTATGACTTTGTGTTTGTCATTAGGATAAAATTGTATGTAATTAATCAAAAAAGATATCAGAAAAACATGTATAGTAATCCATTCTAATGATAATTATCTCTCAATCTAACATGTGTAACATTATTATATCTTTTATCAGATAGACGTCTTTTATTTTTAGTTGAATCATTTATTATTTGTGCAAGAAAGAAGCAAAATATAAATAATCTCTAAACAAAAATCGAGGTCCGTTTATTTAAATCGTTTTTTCTGTATGATATTTATTTATGTTATTTACAAACTTATCTCTGTTATCTGTTAAATAGATTGGTGAAATCATAGTAATACCGGCAGTGTCGTCATGAATAAACAATGTAATAATTCAATTTTCTAAAAGTGCAGCTCTGTGATACTCGGATGTAACTTCTCTTGTATTACATATTTACTACGTGGTGTTGTGAAGAAAAATTTTATAATCTGACACACCCTGACATATTAATTCAGACTATCTGGTCAACAAACAATTTAAAAAAAAATTTTGTTATTTAACAACCAGGCATTAATTTCATGTACCTACGTTCAAAACATAAACTGCACTAAATCTTCAGTTTCAATGCAGTTAAGATTTTCTTACAATAAATATAAAAATAAACTATCAGAAATGATTGATTTCAGTAAAAGTTGCAAATATGTCTTTTTGATTTTATATTAATTTTATTTAATACCCGTTATATAGATAATATTAATTGTAAGTATCCATAAATATATTCATTAGAAATTACAAAATTATTTACTTAACTGTGTATATTATATATGTAAATACAGTGTCTTTCTTTTAGTAAATTTATTGTATATAGTTTGTAAAATCCTCCAAAATTGCAAACCGAATTATTTTGTAGTTCGGGATTTGATTTTCCATAATTTTAATATATGTTATTGTCGACATAAAATAATTTAGTATTCTATTTTCGGTTAACATGTCATATATGTTCTTGTCGATATAAAATAATTTATTTTTTTTTTTTTCGGTTAAGGAATGGCAAATAACATTGGCTTACCCGTTTTTTAATGCAAGTCCTAACGTCTATCACGCTTTATCGCGGCCATTGTGACGATTTTTAGTTTATTGTTGTTTTTCCCGGTCGCTGACTTACCTATTATGTTTGGTGTCCTCTAAAGGCCCCCACAGACGTTGAAACATGCTGCGATACATGCATCTACTCTTAAGGTTCCTATAGACGTTGAAACATGCTGCAATGTATGCATCTATTCTTAAAGGCCCCCATAGACGTTGAAACAGTTACGATGCATGCATCACTAATACAAGCACTACTGAGAAGCAAAGAATCACTGAGGAATAGACTTCTAGCATTAGTTGGACAAAGAATGTCCGTTTCGGATTTCGCTATCCTCTGTCGTAAAACAACGGGCCGGGTTGAGAATTTTCGCAACATTTTTGAATAACTCTTGACTCATAAAAGATATCGCCATGAAATGTCATAAATATTCGATGATATACAATATATTTCACATTTGTTTAATCGCAGTTCCATTAATTTTATGTTTTAATATTGTCTTATTCTTAAAATAAAATGGAGTCTATTAATAATATAATTAAATAAATTTTTTGTTTTAATAGAAAATTTTTATTACAAACAGATTAATTATAACAATTTCTTTATAATTAATGTAAAATGTAAAATTAAAATGAAAGTAATTGAAATTAAATGAAATAACTGAATTAAATGTTATTGTAGTATAAAATAATAAGTAGTATATTATATAATTGATATTATAAGAACTAAATTATAAAATTTTCTTTACAATATTTTTTTATTGGAAATAAAATGTAATATCATGTGATATGTTAAGACCAATCAAGAAGTATGAGGGAAATTTCCAAAATGTCTCATTGCCACCCATGAGATAATTCGGGTGGGATGACAATTCTGGGAAACTGTCCGATTGCTTGCACAACACCTCGGGTATGCACGTGTTTCTGACATGGCAACCTCTATGTTGCGAAAGACCTCATTATATTTGAGACCAACTAAATTTATGAGGCGCCTACTTTGGATTTTTCTAAAAATGAAATATCGCTGTTATTTTTACAAAACTTATCGAAAATTCTAGATACAGCCCATTATGTGCCGCGATAATGTGCGACAATGCGGAGCCGTATCCATTTGAAGACCTTACTATGTGCAAACCATATGTACAGTACCGTCTAGACCAGAGATGAGCAACCTTTTTTTACAACGGGCCAGTTACAAATTAATAAATGTTGTGCGGGTCGCATATAAGAAACTTATGATAATACAAACGAATTGAATGACGAACTCAAATTATCTCATTATTAACAAAATGAACCTAGTATAAAAAATTACAGAAATAAAACACTCATTAATAGAAATACCATTATAAAAACGGCGAAAGATATATGTGAAAAAAGATTATTTAATGAGAAATTTGGCATTGCTTCTTTGCCAACAATTGGTCTACATTTACAGATATAGACAACATAGCAATTCGCACGCAGCTTTCTAGCTGTACATCATTTAATCTCGATCGGTGATCGCTTCTAATTATTTTCATTGCAGAAAATAATTGTTCGCAAACATAGGTGCTTCCAAAAAGTGTCATTATTTTCTTTGCATGTGCGCCTAATCGTGAGAATTTTTCTAAATTCATGTAATTTTGATAGAAATTATGTATGTCAACATTTTGAAATTTATTTCTTAAATCCGTGTCGTTTTGTATATCTATTAATTCCATTTGTAACTAATCCGGAACTGTTTCCACGTTTATATTAAATGGTGAAGAAAAACTGTTAAAGCAACAGTTTTTTCAATTCAAATTCCGTTATTAATTTTTGTAAATGCTGGACATTTTTTCGGGTTTTTGAAGAAGTTTCTTTTCTTAAGTGTGCAAAATGTGACGTATTGTTTCACAACAGATGTTTGTTCCAAATTTTGAGTTTGCTTTCAAAAGTATTAATTTTATCATACATGTTATGAATAAACTGGCTTTTTCCTTGAAGTTCCATGTTTAAGTCATTCAAATGCTGAGTTATATCGACGAGAAAAGCAAAATCACACATCCATTTTTTATCTTCGAATTGGGGAAACGGATATTCTTTCATTTTTATAAACAATTGAATATTATTTTTTAAGTTATATATTCTTTTTAACATAGCACCTCTACTCAACCAACGCACTTCTGTTGTAAATTACATCACCATATTCACTTCCCAAATCTTTCACTTCCCGAATCAAAAATTCTTTAAATTGGCGGTGATTTAACGCTCGAGATTTGAGAAAATTAATAAGTTTTATTACAGGCGTGGTGACATTGGGCATATTTAAAATTTTTGCGCAAAGATTCTGTTGGTGAATTATGCAATGATTAACAAATATTTCTCTCCCTGTTAAGTTTTTAATATCATTAAATAACGTTCCCGCGATTCCTACATTCATGCTTGCCATTGCTGGTACTCCATCGGTTGATATGCCGACAATTTTATCCAATGTATTTAATAAGTTCTCCAACATCGATTATAGTTCATTGTACAGGTCTTTACCTGTTGTAGTTTCTTTCATTGGAATCAATGAACCTAGTTCTTCAGTTATATAAAAATTCGAATCGATTCCTCTTACAAATATCGCTAATTGTGATTTGTCACTGATGTCATAGCTTTCATCAAGTGCCAAGGAGCACCATTCAAATTTGTGAATGCGTTTACCTAAAGTTGCAATTCTGTTTTCGAACAGGTCTTCAATTCTTCCAATTGTAAATCTTGACAAACTAATTTTGGAAATAATGTCCTTTTTATCAGGAAAAGCTATTTCTGCAACAGCAGTTAAATATTCCTTAATCATTTCACCATTAGCAAATGGTTTCATCTTCTTGGCTAAAATTTGACTAACAGTGTAACTAGCTTTCACTGCCAACTCTGATGAAAATCTTTGAACTTTGAATATATTATGTTGTTGTTTTGAACTTTTTTCCAACTGATTCAATTGATTCTTCCGTATTTGGCCTTGGATGTTTTTATATTTTGTCTCATGTTTTGTCTCATAATGCTGTTTAGTATTATATTCCTTTAAGACGGATGCTGAATTTGAGCATAAAAGGCAAACAGCTTTATCTTTCACCAGAGTGAAAAAATAATCCAATTTCCATTTTTCATTAAAACTTTTATTTTCATCCTAACTTTTCGTTAATTTCAACCTAACTTTTCGTTTTTTTTTGTTTGGTAGGCCATATTTGCAACTATAACAATAAGGCAAGTATTTATAAAAATATTATAAAAAAATAATTTTCGGTTGAAATTAGTTTTCAAATTAAAAAATAGTGCTTACCTTTTTCATTACAATGGTACTTAGAAAATGGACAATACAAAATACACACAAAAAAGTTCTATGATTTGTGAAAACACTTTTAATTAAACTTGGAGAACTATCTCGAAACAAGCAATTCGTGAAACTGACCAGAAAATAATACACTGTTCATATTTAACAGGAGGATAGATCCCCTCCAAAATTTGAAATTTGAGCTTTGACTTTACGCCGTTGCAGCGTTTGCGGCACATGTGCCGCCCGGCGTAACATTTTCATACCAGGAAATGCCGATGCGTAATTTTTAATAGTCAAAATGGAAAATCTTTGAAGGGCTGCACGAGAAAGTATGGCGGGCCACTGGTTGCTCATCTCTGACATGTTGACAATATAACAATGAAGTCTAGTCCGTCCTAAGCAACTTGTTAAAAAGTCGAATTTGATTGGCTACAGCCAGTTATTAATTTTCCGAAATTAGGACGGCAATAAAACAATGTCGCCCTCTCGTCTTCAAGTGGTCTTGATGCAAAGTCTTGAATCAGAGTCACGGTTCAGTTGGTGAGTAAGATTCCGAGTAACTAGTTAACCAGAAAATAAACAGACAGTTCAACGAAATGGAAATAGACAAATAATTTTAAGAGAATTTATAAATATTTACGTTACATGAGTGTTGTTTGTGGAATAACAAAATAGAAGTATGTGCAAACAAAAATATGCGTAATGCTGCATATAATGAACTAATTGGAAAATGCAAAGAAAAATATCCGGTTGCTAACAAAGATTTTGTTACTAAAAAAATTCATAATATGAGGTGCAGTTTCTGAAGAGAGTTAAAGAAAGTGTAATTGTCAAACTGAAGTGGCAGTTCTGCGAATGATGTATGTATTCCAACGCTGTGGTATTATAATCCACTTGAATTTATCACAGATTGTGAAATATCTCGTCAGGGAATGTTGTCTTTGGATGATGAAACAGAAAATGAACCGATAGAAAATAATATAGAAGATGAAGTACGTATAGACCTTTATGTTTAGTGACAATACTTGTGTTTGTTAAATTATTTCATTATTTGCCATTTGTTCTTGGAATTGGACATTGCCTTCATTATTAAAATATATTTTATATTGATTTCGAATTTCTTTCGCTTGTATAGTTGTTCTTAGTGTACGTTGCAATAATTGTAAATTGTTTCCATTTTGACGCCAATTCCCCAGGTATAATTGTTTTTCTTTCTATATCTTCTCTGTCACTGTAATTACTCGGTGAATAAGTTGCATGTGATGTACGTCGTGAAATAATTATAGAGCATGCAAGTTGCTAAAACTACTTCATCAACATTTTGAACATTAATAGTCATATCTGTTTGTAATACTCGAAATCGAGAAGCCACAATGTCAAATGCGTTTTCCACAGTTCTTCGTGCACGACTTAAATGATAATTAAATATTCTTTGTTCGTCTGTAAGACCTCTGTGAGACCTCTGTGAAAGTACGGTTTCAGTAAACCGTACATTCAAGAAGCGGAAACGCTTCATCGCCCACAAAAACAAAAGGAAGAGAATATTGAATACCATTTGGTACTTCTAGCGATGGCAAATTTAAAGGACCATTCATTAACTTTCCATAAAATTTTGTTTTTTGTAAAACTCCTCCATCTGACATACGTCCGTTAATGCCAGTATGAACAAATATAAATTCACAGCATTGACAACGGCAAATAATACTATACTAAATTTTCTATTAATTAATAATAATAATAATAATAATAATAATAATAATAATAATAATAATAATAGTAATAATAATAATAATAATTGTAATAGTAAGACCTACTATGTGTAGGTTTGATGATATTAATATGTTTGCTGTTTATTGCTCCACAACATGTATCAAAATTCCATCGTTGTTAAAATTTTATAGCAATTACTCTCCATTCTTCTTCATTTCTGGGAAATTAAAAAAATAATTCAGTACCCAAAATAAAAAAAAACAAGTTGGATATTTTTTCTTAATATGTATTAAATCTTTTGTTTTAGAAAATACAAGATATTACACAAAATACAGAAATTC
The DNA here is from genome assembly GCA_032399595.1 of Tetragonula carbonaria. Taxonomy (NCBI): domain Eukaryota; kingdom Metazoa; phylum Arthropoda; class Insecta; order Hymenoptera; family Apidae; genus Tetragonula; species Tetragonula carbonaria. Next base: position 19,016,228 of record JAUCRC010000004.1, read on the forward strand.
ACGTAATCAGAAACAAAAGATAGTAATGCGCAAAAAAGAAAAATTAAAAATACTGATGTTCTAAATTTAGCAATACTTTACAATTACTTCAAAATTTTAATGCAACTGAAAGAAAACCGGATGATGAATTCGATATTATAGGGAAAAAAATTGCATTCAATTTGACAAGTTTAGACAAGCAGTAATTAATTATCGCCAAAAAAAATAATTGCGGAAACAATTTATTACGGAAAACTGAAAAAATTAAATAAAAATTCAACAATAGCATTCAATAACCATCAAAATATTCCTGCGCATTGTATCTTATATAATGCACTACCTCCAATATCCATTTAACTTTGCGCAATATTCATCAAATACAGATATCTATTTTTTAATAATTTTTTATATTATTTGTTTATATGTTTATATGTTTGTTTATATGTTTGTAATGTTATGTAATGTTTTATTTGTATAAAAATGTTTAAAATAAAAATTTTACCTTTAAATATTCTCTTCTCAATTCTTCGTAAATAGCAGTACTTCAGGTATTATTTTGCTCAATAATTGAGGTGAAATTGCAGTATTAAATTTTAAATCTTCGTAACTCTTTCCAGTTGCTAAAAACCTTAGTATTGCAGATAATCTTTTTTCTGCATTAACTCTCTCATGTTGTTTTTCAATTCGTTTCAGTTTTTCATTGACTTCTTTTTTTCAATCCTTAGACGAATTTTATTTAACAGGTAATAAAAAACACAGTCATCCATATGCAGATAATTTCTATAATCACAGGTTCATTCGTCTTTCTTTTAATAACACGAAATTGAAAAATCTATTTCTTTGGATTAACCATCTTTTTGCCCATTTCTTTTTAATACTTAATTTCTTTCTATTTAATAAATTGCATATTATTCATAATGGCTTTTTAAATTATTTTTTTCTTTTTTGTTGTATAAATGTATTTAATTATCTGGCATATTTGATTATGCGGTTGTCACGTTGACGGAGGTAGAGTTAAAGAATGTGAATAAGTGGGTAAATTTCACGTGTCATCACTTTACAATATGATTCACTAAACAAACTGTTATGTTTTATGAAGAGAAAAAAAGAGAAAAAAAAATGATTGGACTTTAAAAGAAATAAAACTTAGAAATAACACAATTTTAGAACGATTCAAGATAGTAATGAAATAAGTTCGAGTTATAATTCAAGACTGAGGCTTTATTTGTGTTGGAATATATCGATGAATGATGTGAGTGTGATTGTCTTTTGTAAACAAATGAACTCTGGCTTCCCATTATACAGTTGATCTCGAGGCGTCGTTCCGCACGTACCTATGTATGCTCCACATATAAATAATATTATCGCGTATTCATATTTAAATAAATATTAACATAAATAAACTCTGACAATTTGGCGTTTAGGTTCGTTTATAATATTGTGCACCGAGTGGGGGCTGTATGTACGGACCTCGGCGCTGAATCTGCTGACCGCTAATTTTGAGAATAGATGAAGTGATCTGAGATTAAGAGTTCGGAGAATGGCTAGAAGTCTACATTTTATCGGTAGGAAAAAATTTTTAACTGCTGACTGCTGACACGGTTATGAGTATGTTAAGTACTCAAAATTTTATCTTACATTCTTTATATCTTCTTACATTCTTTAATTATTTAACGTACCATTTTTATTATAAATTATTATAAAATTCAACTGTTACATTTTCAATCGTACAAATTTTGGTTATTCTTTCAATTATTTAACAAAACCTGGTTTTATTCTTGATATAATGTAACAGAACGATTTTGATTTAATTACACAATTGGACTACATTAATTACACAGTTGGCTATCACCAGACTAATGATAAATTTCCCAATCACCATCAACTTATTACCATCAGCATCCTCGAAATTTTATTCGATAATGCAGATTATTCCGTATTTAGATATGCTAAATTTGAATTTTTCACATTTATAAAAATTTCTATAATGATATTTCGTTTTCTCGAATATCTCACGATTTTGATTGTTTTTCGGAGACTGCGAGATTATTGAAACGTAAAAAAATATAAAGAAAAAAGCACAGCGTGAAATTCCAACTTTATTTAGAGCAACGAATATTTGCATATTCATATTTTAAAATTTTGGGAAAAGAAATACGTATGTAGCTTCTGCAAAAATCTTATTGTCATCTTGCATTCCATGATAGCCTAAAACTTTTTGCAGTAGATAATACAGTGAGATCAGGTTGCTAAAAAAGCATGCAAGCATGGAGTGCCATCGTAAGTTCGTAGAAGAAAACGATGGTGTCTTGTTTGCGGCAGCTCCGGCTGAAATTTCAGCCGGACGCGTAGTCACGTCGTAAATGATGTAATTCATTCATTCAGTTTGTTTGTTGCTTGCGCGCGTTTTCCTGTTTTTCCGAGTTATCGTTGTGTTGTCGTAAGGAGTGGTGGACTTGCAACAAAATGGCGAAAGTAGTACGAAACAAATGACTTTTGCATAAACAGTTGCATCGTGTAAATTTAATATATAAATTTAACAGTTGATCATGTAAATTCGAAACCTGAAACATAAAAACTAAGATGGAGTTCTTGAAAAAGTTTTGTGACGAATGAACTGGTTTCGTACGAAAACGTTGCCCGTATCTGGAACAATCATTTTTCATGAAAACTCATTCTTCTTTCGAAACAATTTTTCTAACTAATTCAAAGAAAAAGCTGTAGTTAGTCGGCATAATTGAATCAATATGTGAAAAGCTGTTTACATTTATAGAATGGATTAAATCGTATTTATTTTGATAATTGCTATTTTTTTTTTACTAAGGTTGTAAATTATTTATATATCTAAAAAAGTTATACGTAATGAGTATGGAAAAGTTGGTAATAATCTGTATGATGCGGTAAGATTGTGCTAGCAATAAATCAAAATCAGCAGTTTGAAAACGCCGACGCGCTGTGATTCCTAGTGTGCTTGGTTTCTCATTTTTAGACTACCATGTTCATGTCATCGATTATAATTTTAGGAATACAGCAGACGGCAATCGTTAAACAGAAACTGAAGTGTTACTTTCCTTGGTGCTTAAAGTCATTGAAATTCTAAGCAATGTATTTAATTAATACAATCTGCGACAAAATGTCAGTCTGTTCAACGATTTCTTTTCGAATGTTTACTTTTCAATACGTGTGCAAAAGCTATATTTTTCTCTTTCTATATATTTTACCATATAAACGTACTGAAAGCTGCTTTTTCAGAACATTATTTGTGAATATTGTGGAAAGAAAGGTAAAAACTATGCGACAAAATGATACTTTACTATACGGTCGTATAATGAATAAACGATTTATTAATATTTTGTTATGTCTGTCTTTTGAAAAACTTCAACTAACTGCTTAGGCATTGATTTGTACAGTTAATTAATAAAAAATAAACTAATTTATTTGTGAGGAAAAGTACCATTCGTGAATAAAGCTTTTCCAGTATTTTTTAAACAAATAACGAAACAATAGACATAAAGCCATTTCAGATTTGACAAGAGCATTTTTGCTTTCGTTAGCAATTCGATAGCAACCAACAAGGAATTTAAGATCCAAATATCTAAATATCTAAAGTGGACTACCATTTTGTCGCATTTGTTTTAGCTTCTGTTTACATTCTTTTCTATAGCATTCACAAATCACATTTCAAGACTGTTTTTTTGTAAATCTTTACAAAGGTTTATATGTGTAAAATTACACTATTGTGTTCTTTATTAATTTTTATTATACAATGAGAATATCATACTAATTTCTAAATGGTTCTTAAAGTTATAAAATCTGAAATTTTTTTTCTGCCAATATAATCATTGTTGTATTTCAATAAAAGCATGCTACTTTTCTTTGTCTATCAGAATAATAGTACATATTCTCAATTTAGCATAAAAATACCTTAGCATAAAATCAATTTTGATGCTAAGGTGAGATAAATCTACTCTTTATTTCAATGCATTCTTTATTTAATATTATCAAGGAAAAAAATTTCCAAACACTATGAGAGCATCAAAACGTATACACGCAGAAATTAGAAATCGTCGCATTAGAGTAGAGAAATATACGCATGTAGCATGAAAGCTATTCAAGGGCACAAGAAATTCGAAGGGTTGACGAGATTGTTTAAAAGAATCAATTGTGTCGTATAAAAGAATTAATTATGTCGTTTAAGTTTATTTGAATTATTGTTGTTTGTGTTGTGTTTATTATCTGTTTCTCTTGTGTTTTATTTCCGTTTTTTGTCATGTAATATAATAAATATTATTTAAATTATATCTTTATAATAATGAAAAAAATTTAATAAAAATTTTGAATTTAAATATGAACTCAAGGTTATATTATTACAAATAATAATAAAAAATAATAAAAAAGATTAATATAGTAGATGATAAAGTTGAAACTAAATAATAAATAATTGTAATTATTTTTTAATAAAGAATCCTTAGATATAAAGTAGATATTGTAATTCTAAAACATATTTGTTTTATTTATTATTTATCTAATATTGATTCAATTTAGTAGATTAAGTTTAATATTTAAATTTAATATTTTAAATTTAATATTTATGGATAAAAACTGAATAGATAGTTTATTTAAATTATAACTTATGTAAGCAATTTGCATGCAAATTCTGACTACCTTACAGAGATGAAAAAAATTAATAATTTAGTTGAGGCAAAGTTAGCTATATATAATTCCTTTTTATTGCCTTAATTAATAATCCTTTTCAATAATAATTTTGATGAAATATCGCGTAATTAGATGAAGTTACTTTATAAATAAACGTTGGCATCCTTCTTTATGCAGTATTGTCATTTGTCAAAGTTTGATATACGACGCGATATAGATTGATCAGAATTAATTACCTTTTGAGCGACATTTGATCGACGAATTTCCCACGATCATTGATTCATCGATTCATTTTCCGGAACTAACCATTGATTAACAATACAACAATTTCAGTCGACTCATTTATATATTTATGTAAAGATATTGCACGACAAGTTTCAATTGCTAGACAATAGAATCGATTTGAAAGCTTGGTACAATTTTTTGTTACAATTCGATCACTGATTTGTTGGCATTTCCCGGCTTTAACTGCTTCCTGGCCTATGCCATATTTGATCTCTTTTTTTCTTATGTTTACCATTGATAATGGCGCCTGTTTCTATATTTCATTCAAATTTAAGAAACTGGCGGTTTAATAAAAGTAATTATCAAGAAAACTAAAACATATCCATTCAACGTAGCTCCTGTTGATATTATATAAAATGCTCATTTAGAATATTTAAGTTGAAATTCCTAGAAAACCACGCATTTTTGAGAAAAATATTGAATACACAAATTTCACTATTTTAGGGGAAAAATTCAAATGTTCTATTTATTTTTTATTTGTGGATTGTTTTCAAGATTATTTGAAAGTAATGAAATGGATATTCCTGGAAAATAAGAAACTTCTATTTAAGACGTCTCTTTATCACCATCATCTTAAGAAGATATTTGAATGAAAGAATTTATTTCAGTTTTGTTATATTTGTATTCTTCCTAAAACCATGCGACTTTTGTATGCAACATTTTTCTCAAAATTTGTGGTTTTTTAAATATTTCGGTTTCTGATTGTGAAACTATATGAAAAATCTGTACAAAGTTTTGTATTGATCACATTTTCCAATTAATGTGAAATAAAATTATTAATAATTAATAGTAATATTAATAATATATTATAACTTTTTTTATAGAAAAATGAAGATGATATTGAAATGTTTGAAACACTATCATTTCTCGAATTGACACGTTATTTGATATATTAAACTAAACCATTTAATAATTAAAATTGAAATGTTTATTTGTTTTTATATATGTTTATTTGTCATTGTATATCTATTATTTGACTCATTTTTTGATACAATTTGTAAATACAATTTGTAAATACAATTTGTAAATACTAAGAAGAATTATACAAGAACATCATGTAAAACAGTCCGAAAATGTTTAAATTTTGAATAAACGACAGGGCTGAGAATAGATAGCGTGGATAGTCTATATTCTCTAAACAAAAAACTAGGACCATTTATAATTTTCAAAATTTAAAGACTTCAATATAATTTGATATTATGCATTGTTTGCGATTGAATCGAACGGTATTTCTGTTTAAAATATTTGATGAATCTACTCATTGTGGACAGAGGATCATAATAAATTTTTCTTCCATATTAATTTCTCGATAAAAGAAATTGGTAAATACGAAGTTTAAAGGACTTACCTAAAATTATTTGACCTTCACGTACGTTATCAAAACCATTTTTCTGAGTATCTTTCAAAAGCGGTTGGTTGTTATTAACGAAAGTTATTAATTGAATAACAAGATAAAACTTAGTTTGATTTTATTTGTAAAGGGATTCACTTCATTGATTTCTAAAATACATACATGTATGTATTCTGTGTTGACCGAAATTTAATTTGATCCAAACCAATAGTGAAAAGATAATAAGTTTCTTTAAAAGGGATGTTAGTATTTATTTGACTTAAATAAATCTCCGGCCAGTTTTCGCTAGTTAGCTGGACTTGTTCTAACCAAATTTTATTTCATAATTTTTTAACGAATCGCCGTGACTTGAATAGTGAAGATTAGGGTAGTGAAATTACGTGAAAATATGTAAGATCACACATATGTAATATCACACATAAGAAGATTAAGGTCGTTGAAAGGATCTTCTAAATCTTATATTATATTTACCAAGAAATCTGTATTGTTACAGAACAAAGCTAAAGAAAAGAAATGTTTCCTTAAGGACTACATAAAGCATATTTTACTTACTTTTTGTATTTCAATCATAGCGCATGTACTTATCAGAAATTTCGATGATGAACATAAAGTTAAAACAATATCTTTAATTTTTTTTATCGTTTATTTGTTGATACTTTTATTATTTTTAACACGAATTCGTATTTCATGTACATATTTCATTGATGTACATATTTCATTCGTTCCTTTCAAATCGTAATTTTTTATCTAATTACTCGTTTATACATCGTATTTTTCTATTTAACTAAATCACAAAAATTTTTCTACAAGATAAATTACTTCCGAACACATTTGTGTAATGCAAATGACGTATGATTGTTTCGTAACGCGATATTTTTTTGTTTACATTATCCTTGTCTCCCTTATGTAGAGATCGCATTACAATCGTAACGGCAATCGTATGTGTATCAGACGTTTGCCGTTCTTGGCAATCTGATTTGATGTAAACGTAAGCGAAAGCACGCAGGTGGAATGAAACACGTATTTGAAATGTGTATTTCTTTGTTTCTTAAACATAAGGTAGAATGAACATGTAGCTGCTAGCACATGCCGCAGAAAGTTATTTTCTTAGGACGAGAAAGTTGGGAGAGTTTATGACTTACGCGTAGACGATGCTACTGAATTGTGGAAGCTAAGCTTTATTCTTTCAGTGCGTAGGACAATATCGTTCGCACTTGAGTTTAGTAAAAGACTAGAATAGCAATTGCGAGCGTCGTACCCTAGGTTTTCCAAGGGCTTACACACAAGCTGGGAAAATAACACTTGAGAATATAAATGTGGGAAAAACCCCGCTGCGTTACTAACAATTAAGAAAATCGTCTCCGACAAAATTGCAGCCGCGTTCTTGAGAAAGTGCGTTACGAGCGTGAAGAATAGGCGGCGCAATTTCGAGATTATCTAATAGCGACTTAGCCAATTAGAAATGTCGAGCAGAAAAATCGAAGGAAGACTCAATAAAAGAAATAGCAAAGTTTTCCTGGTTTTCATTAGAGCTATTAGCCATTGTCTTTAGATAGTATCTCAGAATTCTGTCAGAGTCAGAGTTCGTTTAAAAAGTCAGTCGTGAAGAAGCGTCCGAGATATGTAGTCTGGGCAAAAGATTCTTTGCGAAGCAATTTCGAAGATGTACTATCGAGACAATAAATTCGAACTAGACGTGAAACAAGTGTGTAAATTATTTCCACACTCTGAACATCTTCACACGCATAATAGCATAATATCGAGGTGTATTTAAATGCAATAATTGAAACTCTTTTTATTTCATTTTTTTTCTACTTTCTCTCTTAAAAAGTATGCTCAATTTATCCTTGTATTTATTTTGACTATACCTCTGTTACGACCCGATGGATCAAATATTATGGATTCGATTGTTGAGGCAAATAGCGACTCCGTTGGTGAAGTGTAGTAAAATAGCGTAACAAATCCGAAGAGATTGAAAATCGCGAGTAGTAGACTGTATACGTTATAATTAGAGAATCACTCTCTTTAGAATTTACACTGTCTAATGTAATGTCTAATGTCTACATCTTCCTAGCTGACCTGTTTTATACGAGTTATGCTAGCCAATTCAATCATTTTGAAGTATTTACATGCCGTTTGATTGCTCTGATGTAGTTCATTTAAAAAATGCTGAAATCAAAATATCGATCAAACGATCGATGTCAAGTGTTTCTGGATGACACTAGATAAAATAAGTCCACGGGTAAGGGAGTAACAAGTGATCGCGATACAATAGCCGCGATAGAGCATGGCGAACGTTAGGACTTCTTGCCAGTATCATGATGGAATTCTCGTTGTATCCCAAAAAAAATAAATGCGCGACAATTCGACAAACTAGTTTGGTAAGATTGCCAGAGACTATGAGACTACTAGTCTCTAAGTTATAAAATATTTAAGTATCGACTGATTGGAAAGAAATAAATTCGGAAATTCATGTATGTAGAAACCACGTCAGTGTTCTTTTAATGATTAAGTCGTTCCTGAATATAGCGACATATCAATTACCTAGGCTTAACTCTAGATCGGATAGAGTGAAGATACAAATCTGAAGATCAAATGCTTACTGCCTTTTTTTGATAATATTTATACAAGTCATTATCGCAGTTTTCGGGGAATTTTGAGAATTAGTGGGATTTTATTGTTCTTGGTCATAGGACATATTATGATATCAGCATAAAAAGCGGGTGAGCCGATGTTCTTAGTTATAGAAAAAATAAGATAAATTTTATTAAGCCGATAAAAAACTAAATCGTCCTTTGTCTAGAAGATTCTAGAAGAAACTATATGTACACAGTTTGAACACATTACCAATTTCACAATGCACCAGAAAATGACTCGAATAACTTTCAAATGGCCTACGACGTCAGTCGTGATAAAATTTGATGGCTATTTCGAAGGATGTAAGGAAAGTCTATATAAAATTTAATTTAATATAAAATGCATTAATATAAAAAATATATTATTATTTATATATTATTCATATATCATAAATATATTATTAATTATATAAGTAATGTATTAATATGAAATATAAAATTTCAACTTCAGAAGATGTAGGTCTAAAACGTACAATTAGTATGTGAGATGTCATGTAAACCTAGTATAAGAAAGTTAGATGAAAATAATATGATTATTTGGAATAATGGAATATGGATGTTGGCTGATGAAAGATTTTTGACGCTAGCTGAGCAGTAATGATATCGCTAATAAAATCGCAAAAGTATTTGGTGTTTGAACCATACGAATAGCATATGAAAATAAGAATTTTATTTATAATTATCAAGATTATTATTTTTATGGTTTCACTTTCATAAAAGAAGGTAGAATAAGTTTACTACATTGTGTTATCTGAAAATGTTCTGGGTAGTTCATTTACAATTAATAAATCATTAAGACATTGATCAGTATGAACCTATATTTCTTTTTAAGAAAATGTGATAGATTAAAAGCAAACAAATCCAATTTGACAAAGATTGTTTTTATAAAAACCAAAAGTTTCTAAGGACTTAAGCGTTTCTAATTCCGAATCTTCTACTCCGTAAGCGTTTCTATTTCTGAATCTTCTACTCCATAAGCATTTCTATTTTTTGTATTTTTAGTCCTGTTGTACAAATACCAATTCCTGAATGTACTTCAAATATTTCTTGTCATTATCGTCAGTCAAACTCTTAAAGATTTCTAACAATCATTAGATTACGATACAGACACAGCTGCATGGTTTTTAGAATTGATAGGAATCTAGGAAATTTGGGAATTCACGATAACGGTTCTCATATAAGGCCGACGCTTTTTGTGCCTTTTCCGATGACATGATTGGAAAAGTATAGCTCATTTTCGACCACGATGCACCATTGGACAAGATCAGTCCCATAAAATAATATTCGCAATTACTTTGTAAGCTTAATGATACAGCTTCCTGGGGATGCGTCCATCACATTATGTTTAAACATTTATTATTCTTGGCGGTAGAACGAAGGCCAGAAGAAAGCTTGAACTACAAATAAATTTTCCTATTTTACGAAATATTTTTCAAAATATTTTTCAAAAGGCAGTAATATTTTTCAAAAATATTGAATAGTGAATATCCGGAGAATCGTGGGTTATTTTCGGTTAAAACTTCGTAATATGCATTAGAACTATACGTTACTGTAGTGGGTGTGTTGCCAAGGTGCTTCTAACTGTGGTTTTCAAGACACGTAATTTAAATTGAATAATATTGAAGCTCGATTATCTCGAGAAGGGACTATTATTTTCGTCTATGAAATTTCGCAGCCTGCATTAGAACTGTGTGTAACGCAAAGAAGTTGCGTGCCATGGCTTTGAACAGTTCTAATGTAACAAAAGTTAATTCAAAAAATATTGTAGCGGGAATATCTCGGGACTTAGGGGTTATTTTCCGCTGAAAAATCGTATTATGTACCAGGATAGTACTATGTATGTACATAAAGGAAGTGATATGCCAAGGATCATCGTACAGTTCTTCTCATGTAACATAATTAAATTTGAAGAACAATGTAACATAATTAAACCTAATGTGGAATAATCTCATGAACCAGGAGTTTGGTCGAAACTTCGTATTAGGTATCGGGAATTCCTGTTGCACGGGGAACTGGCATGAATAATAGCTGCGAGTATGGGTTCTCATGATTAAATATTTTCTTCTTGTATAAGAGTGAATACTGAAGAGTTAATATCTCGAGAACTATGGGTTATTTTTGGCAGAAATATTATAGTAAGTATCAGGACAACATGGAATGGAAATGGAATAACAATGATTTTCGAATAGTGGTTCTCATGTAACACAATTAAACTAGAAAAATATTTATGAGGAATAATATTTAGAATCAAGTGTTATTTTCGGCAGAACGTAGTATCTTGTATCTTAGGTTTCTGCTGCACGAGCAGTTGACATGTCTCTGGGCGAGCAAGAGTTCACATAAAACAGGAATTTCTTTCACACATACAGAAAAGTAAATATGACGAGAAGGAACAATGGAAAACGAAATTCAAAAAAATAGAACATGCTCATATTCAAAATATTCCTGTAAATTTTGTTGATATTTCTACCAAATCGTAAATCTAGGTAAATTTGTAGCGAAAAATGCGAAAATATACGAAAAGCTTATTATTTCGATTAATTTTTTCGACATTACTGTCAAATAGAAAGTCTTGGTCAAATTACAGTTGTGTTGGTTATTAAACTTGGTTATAATTACTTAATTGCCAGATTAAACTTGGTTATAATTACGAAAGTGAAGAGAAAACGGTAGTCGAAATGGCGGAATATGCTCACACTCAAAAGATTTCGGTAAAATTCATCGATATTTTGACTGAATCCGGAAGTTTAAGTTAGTTTCGAGCGACAGCAACGAAAACGAAGCGAAAACAGTATCGAAATAGCAGAACTCATCGTATCTCAATATGTCGTTTAATTTCGTCGATATTTATGTCAAAAGATCTGAGTATATTTATAGCGATAATTACGAATGTGAAGAGAAAACGGCTGTCGAGATAATGAACCATGATCAAACTCAGTAAATTTCCGTACTACCTTCCAAATCCAGTTGACAGCGTTCCACTATCACCATTACAACCAATTTCGAATTCTCCAAATGGCATTATGTAGATCCGTAAAGCAGAGGAATTTACTCAGCAAAGAATGTGGGAAACTCAAGCATCACATAATGTTTCCAGGAGAGAAAGCGGATGTCGTAAACTTTGGCCCAAGGAGCATTTGGAAGAGTTTACGCCGCGGAAACGATCCAGGTACACAACATCATGGACGAGGATGCATTAGAAAATATAGTCAACAAAACGACCAAGAAAATTTGGAACGGCTTTATTAAATTCGGCTCAGTTCATCGTATGGAAAATTGTTAAGACCGTAATTAACACCAGTTGAGAAAATTGTTAAGACCATAATTAACACCAATTGAGCAATCTGGATGTCTTTAACACAATTCCCAAACCTCGAGAGTTCGTGAATGAAATCCTCATGATTCCTGTGAAAATCCAACTGACGTACCAAAAACGAAACATCTGAACATTTGAGCGATAGCGATGATGAGACAAATTCCCACAAATGATTTTTCAGTCGTTTTCGTGGGGAAGTATGACATCGAACGACCGTCATTTGCCTCGAGTAAATGTAAGCACATATCATATGTACTCACATACATGTAATTACATATTACTAATATTATAATCCAAAATAGTTGTAAGAGTTATACAGAACAAGGTATACACATAGGGTTTCAACCTGTATTCCTAGAATGACCTTCATAAACTTTAACTTCTTCACACACCGATAACTTCTTTAAGCAATCCTAGTGATATAGCGTAGCTGAAACTTTAAACACCTAGAACGACAGATATTCATAATCTTTCACTTACAGTCTACCGACAGTCTCTGCAACTATTCGAAGGATGTAGCCTAACCGAAACCTTAAACCCTTAGACCTGCTACTAACTCTCTCATCTACAAATAACATACCCTCATCAGCTTTCACTTCCAGAACTGCCGATGGCTTTGGTAAGTAATTCCATATCCAGACTAGACTCTTCGCAATCTTTGACCTATCGCAACATTTGACCATTACCTATATTTTCTAAGTGCATATTGTAAACTAAGTAATAAAGAGGAAGGTAAACAATATGAACAAGGCTAGTTGTAGCTAGACAAGGCTACTTGTAGACGTTCTTCTTCAGTACGAGCACGATTTTAATTCAGACTGAGAGACGTTGCTCGAAACCAGTTCTGACTTTAGCAGGGAGCAAAGTCCTTACGCGATTCTATTTCTTATTACTGTATCTAGTATCAGTCAGGCTAAGTTAAGTTCACTGTATCCATTTCGTTCTTTATATATATATAATCATTCAATTCAAATCCTCTAATCTTACGATTCCTATTTTTCGCCAGTAACTGGACGATGCGGACATAGCTGCACAACTGCCGTTAATCTGTAAATCTCTAGTGCGATTGAGTTACAGAGGTGCGGATACAATTGAGTCGATCGCATGCTCGAGCAATCCCGTATAAATGTCACGTACGCGACGTAGTGGGAGGAAATATCAATTACGTAAACGCGTGTGCGAATTCTACAAGCAAGGAGGCATCAGCCGCCGCTAGGAATCGAACAAGTAGCAGATTCAAAGAAAACGACAACATGCCAATGGAAGCTTAATTCATTATTGTAGCAGCCAATCACCTTCGTAGATTCCAGGAGCCAAGCCGTTATCTCCATCCACCTGAGTCACAGCAATCCACGGTTTCCCCGCTATAATGACATAGACATTCGTGCCAGTTGGGCAAAAGGGCTGCACAATTTCATGACACTTGGCAGTAACTGACACACGCGTTACTAATTTTTGCGAATTTACAAGCTGGGACGTGACAACTTCAAAATAGAAGTATTAAATCTATTTACTGCGACAATTATGAATATTAAGAGAAAACGGTAGTTGAATAGTCGAACATACTCAAACTCAACAACAATAGAATTCGGTAAAACTCGACGATATTTTTACTAAAATTGCAAGCTAAGTGAGTTTACAGTGAAAACTACGAATAAGTAGCGGAAGGAGCGTCGAAACAGAAGTACTCATCGAAACTCAATGTTTCGAGAAAACTCAACGAAATTTCTACCGAATCGCAAGTTTTCAGTTTACAGCGAAAACTATAAACATGAAGTGAAAATAATGTCGAAACAGAAGAACTTATCAATACTAAATGTTTCGGGAGAACTTGACTGAATTTCTACCAAAATCGTAAGTTTAGATCAGTTTACCACGAATATGAGAAGCAAAAACAGTGTCGAAACAGAAAAACTAATCGAAACTCAATGATTCTGGGAAATTCGACAAAATTTCTACCGAAATCGCAAGTTTTGATCAGTTTATTTCGAAAAGTACGAATAAATGAAGTGAAAACAGTTTGAATTGAACAGAATTGAAACAGAAAAACTCACAGAGGAACACAATGTTTCGAGAAAACTGGACGAAATTTCTTCTGTGACCCCGGATGATCGACGTTTGCTTCAAGTAGGCTCAGGTACATATTATAACACACAGTTCTTGCCACCGCCACCGCCGCCGCCTGTGATCGAGATCATTGACACGCGCCGATCGATCCGTGTTCGTTTCTACGAGAAAATACCATTAGAAGTCATGGCCGCCTTCGTCAGGGTCACCACCACCACATCATCTCAAGTAATATCCCTACAATTGTTGCCAATTGGTGTCGGTTCAAGTACGAGACGCAGTAATCAAGTAAGTGATTCAAGCATGATGAGCATTGGCAGCCAAGGTCCCGCACTCATATCAGACGAAGTCAATGCAGAAATAAGTAAACGGAAGAATGACGCTTTCGCGAGAAGGAACGCGCCTTTGAGCAACGTCGTCGCGAAATCGAATTCAAGGATTCCATAATCGAAAAGTTGCGTCGCGAATTAGATTCAATCCGCATGACACATTCTTCAACGCCTCGCCGCGACTTCGACCCGCCGACCACCCAATCGACCAACTCTTCATACGTCACGATACTACGATCCAGGATACCGCAGTCACGAATATATTTCACGCTGAAGCAAGCGTTCATTTCTCCATTCCCACATTCGATGGGCAATTTGCGTCCGTACTCCAATTTACCTGCGCATGCAAACAGGCCCGGAGTATGGTTCCGGGACAGTTGGAGACTCCGCTAAGGAAACTAATAAGGGATAAACTCCGTGAGCGCGCATACACCGTATTCATTGCTATTCTATTGAGTCACTTTACGATCTTCTTAAGAACGCTTTTGGACCGCGTAAGAACATCAATCAATGTAGGGGTGACCTGGCCAACATCTACATTCATGCGGGAGAATACATTAGATTGCATTAGCTGGGTAAAGAATTTGCGCGGCGCGTTTCTCGACTATGACAGCGATTTTGTTGATACACGCGAGGTCGATACACTAACCACCAACAGTTTTATAGATTGTCTCACCCTCTTTGCTCCGATGTATTGTGTTTTTGAACAATCACCGCACATCGTCTTCTGCGAATCAGTCCGCTTATTCTAGCAGTTCGAACTCGAAATATCACGCCTCGGGTATCCAATTTCCGAACCCCAAAGCGTGCATTTCACGGAGCTGCGCTTAATACTAAGTCTTACCGGACGATGACGCGCCGTTCGAATGACTCATGGATATTGACCTCCCCGTACCATGAATCTGTATCTCGTCATCACCATGTCGCCCGCGGCGACAACCGCGAACGGATTATATACGTGTTCAGTCTCTCTACTCAGATTATGCACGTACTTTTAGTACGCGATACAAGCCATCTCGATCCATTGCGCGCTACCAATCGTCAAGTTATGAGAAATTAGGCTGCCAGACTTCGGCCTATACTGCAAAATACTGGTGCATAATATATATGAGTGCTGAAAGCGCTGGTTTAATAATTCCATCCGTTCGGCAAATGCCTCAAACCTCACGATCAAGAACGAACTTCGACAGGAGGGACCATCCCAGTAATTCCAGACTGTTTCTCGAGCAGACGAATCGCAAAAGCTTAGAGACGTAAGTTTAAGACCATTCGGTTTAAGAGCTGGATACTAGGCGTCAAAATAAAATCGCCGCAGCTTAAAGAAATCGCGGGACTCATGCTCGACATCAGAGCTGAGCTGAACCTAATAAAAATTTTAGCATTGAAAGCTGATACGTTAGTTAATTTAAGCAGCCGTCTAACCCTCCAGGGGGTAACAGACGAACGGGTCGAGACTCTTGGTTCAACTCAAATTACCATTTTCGGGACATCCATAGAATTCCATGTCGTCCCAGACGCCTTTCTCATCGCCACAGAGGGACTACTGTTCATCGGGAGCCACAATGTCTTATTCGGAACATCATGTAAGGGGATATAACCATCCCTTTTTCGAACAAAGTTACAGTATGCCGTATAGTTATGCAATCCTTTTGCTCAGCTGGTTCGTTCGTCCAATTCTGATGGTGTTTTGCTGTAACTGAGGAAATGGAAATGGTGGCTGGCTCCTGGTGACGTCGTCTTGGAGTGTGATTAGAATGAACTTCCACTGCAGATACCATGTCGTCCCGGGCTCTGGTATACGTTCGACTCTGAGTAGAAGGCGGGTGACTTTATAAGGAATCGCTCAAGCGCACGATTGTTCTAGCTGTGCAGCTGTGTCTGCACCTCCGTATCACAATCGCACTGAAGACTTTTTTATCAATGGCAGCTGTACAGCTATGTTCAGTTACTGGTGAAAGAAGTCATAGGAGCATGAGATATTAGAATGAACAGACATTATACTAAATATAATGTAAAACTCGAATATGTTGAATATAATGTAAGAATATATTTTAGAAGTAACACTGATGCATTAAAAACTTATACTAGAAATAGAAGTTTACACTGCTCGAGCTGAACTGTGCACTGAACTGAATTGTCTCAACTCTCTACGCTACCCTATTCATTCTACCCTATTCATACTAGTGCTTATCTCAATGTTTATTTCTTAGTTTACGTTATGAGATTGGAAAATTTTGGCGATGAATAATCGATGAGTCAAGGGTCGATATAACAGAATGTTTATGGAAGCTATTTGGTGCGATAAAGGCCTGGGAATGTTTATGGCACGGCCATGGGAATGTTTACAGAAATGAATAAGGAAGTGTTAGTTTATGGTGGTCTGTTGTTTGTAGATAAGGGAGTTTGGAATTCAGGTCTAAAGATTAAGGTTTCATTTACGCTATGTCTTATGCTATGTCTTATACTACGTTTAACTTAATTCTATATATAACACTATATATATATATATATATATATATATATATCTAACATTATTCAGTATAACTCTTACAACTAATTGGATTACATGGGTTTTAATACTAAGTAGTTATATGATTGTGCGATTACAATATTATGTATTATGTGTGAGGTTATATATGTGTGTTTGAAACTACTTGAGGCAAACGTTGGTCTTTTACACCTCTCTTACCCACGAAAACGATTTTTCAACGGATTTGTAAAGTCGTTTGTAAGAGTTCATTATTTCATCGCCATCGCTTAAATATTCGGATTGTTCTTCTTTAAGGGATGCGTCACTTGGATTCATTTGAATTTTTACGAGGAATCTCACTCACACGCTCATAGAGCTTGTTGCCGCTTCTGGTTTCAATGAAGAAATTGCAATGCAAAATTGCGTCAATGACGTCCAAACCGCTACTAGTAGACAGATGCTCCAGTCGTAAATCTTGTGTAGGGCGATGCCGTTTAGTATAATAAATATATTATATATTATATATAGACTCATGACTTGTAGAAGCCGAGCCGCATTTAATGAAGCCGTTTCAGATCTTAGTTGGCTATTTTCTTCAATGCTTCTTCGTCCAAAAAGTGGTGTGTTTGAAACGTTCCCGTGGCGTAAGCTGTTCCGAATGCCGCTAGGGCCAGACTGTTGCCGCTTTCTCCACTGTCACGATTTGAACGCGATATATCACAATTTAAACATTAATAATAAGACTGTACTTGGTTTAAATTTTATTTAATAGTTCTCGTTAACTGCTCAGTTGTAACTGATGACATTACAATCCCACAGCCGCACACACCAGGCGGCTATCGCAGATGACTAATTGTGTGGTGACGTAAGCAAAGAAATTTTTTAGGTGGTCATCACAACATGTTCCTTGAACTTCTCAACGTCTTCTGCTGAGTCCATTTGACAAATTCGGCTGATATATATATTGCCATTAGGAACTGGAGATTGATTGTAGAGGTAGTGGTGGAACGCTGTCAACTGAATTTGGGAGGAGGCAGTACCATATCCCGTGGATTTTATATATGGTAGGAAGCATGGAGCTGTATTCTTTTTCGTTTTCTGCTTTAATTAATATTTGAATCTTGGATGTTAGAAAATAGGATTCATTCTGTTACAGGCGATTCATTATAATTGTCGGTTGTTCGTCTTGTGCGGCATGTTATGGGAATGCATTTAATAATACGTCTACCTCTCCTGAGGCAATTGCGAGGTTTCTGGGCTCTCGTGTTATCGTGGTTGCAATGTCTTCTGGGGCGACATGTTTGAGTACAAGTGTATTTCTTAATACCTAGTTCCATATATCGTATTTTTGAAGGATGATATCTTTGTAAGGTTATACAATTTGCTCTTTTAAGTGCTTCTTGACATGAACAAACTTGAATTAGACGTAGGTTAAAATATCTAGGTTATTGACAGATATTGGTAACCGGAATTAGAATCTTCTTGATGTTCCAATTTCCAGTAAGAATAATTTTGCATGCTCTGTGCGCGTAAGAATGATTCCAAACACTGAAAATTGTTATTGTGCGTGTTAGTGCGAATGTGATGTCTTCCGTTGATACTAGATGAATGATATTAGATGGCTGGTTCCATGTTAGTTTTTATTGTTATTTTTGTAGCTCTAACATCGTATAATATGTCATAGTTTTGGAACTTACAGTTTGTTGGACTCGGGTCCCAATAGGTGTGGCCGTCTTCGTTGTCTAAATGTCCAAACCGGCACTGCCAGCCTGATTGAATTATAATCTTGTTTTTAGTTAGCCTTACGGTTGTAAGGTTTGAGAGTAATTTTTACTATAACTTGGACAACTATGCCTGCCCAGGTTCCGTACAAGTCCAAATAGGTTGGTCACATTTGCTTTGTGGTCACTGTGAGATGTGGAATTCAGTAGAATGTCGCAGATATTGTTGACAGCCGTTATGGGCGACAGATACGTGCGAATGCATACCGCACTTGTATACCGTGAGATCTGTTTCTCTTTTGCACTGCGTGACAGTTGTGTCTGAGAGTTCTGCTAGCTGGAGTAACTGTATTGGTAAGTCTTTCGATGTTGGCCCCGTATCTTCGGTGTCACATAGAATAGCGTCCGTGATAGAGAATGTTGTGGTATTTAATGTTGGGCCGCTACAATCATAACCTACGAGGGCTGATGCGCTCGTTTGCTGTCAAAAGGAGCACCACTGCTGCATCATGCTGGTGATGTTGCTGCTGCTACTGCTCTGTTTAAACTGGTGATTTTGGATCTAGCAATTATCTAGCAACTGGTAATTATAGCTACCCTTGAGGTATGGAGGAGCTTAATGACGCATTCGTTGATGTCATAATGGCGCCGACGAGTGAGACCTTCTCTTTTTAAGCTTTTTTGCATGCACTATCCTAGATTTTTATTTGTACAAGACTTTTACATTGCGGTTGTCGTATCTACGCGATGCGGGCCTGTACATTTCGTCTCGAATTTGCCCTTTTTCAGTTAACGCAAGAAGTCTGCCTCTTCTCTGGGAGAAAGTTATTGGATATTTCCGTCCTATCGTAATATGACTTCGAACGAATCTTAGAGATAACTAGATTGTTACACGCTTGTTCTACTGACTCAATTAATTTTGACTAAAGTTCCTTGAATATGCATCAAGGTTCGTCTCCAGCGGTGCCGTATAGTTGAAGGAGTTGTAGCGAACCGGTCGAAGACCAACTAGTAGGACGTGAACCTTGTGCTCTTGTGTACATTAATGTTGTAGGAGAAGATGGCTAAGTCTAGCCACACGTCCTAATTATTGCGAGAAATATAATGTTTCAGTTAGGCATGTGGTTTGATCGCACTATCGATACATTACTCTGCAGGTGGAAAGCGATGTTAAACGAATCTGCGCGATACGGAATCTTTTGCTGCTATTGATTTAAACAGAGAATTCATAAAATTTGATCCTTGGTCCGTCAGAATTGCTTTTGGTGCGCCGAATCTGCAAATGAATGTCTTAATAAACGCATCGGTGGTGTTGCGAACTGTCTGTTGCAAAGGGCATAGCTAGTGAGTATTTCGTGAGGAGGTCCTGGATAGTGAGAATGTACGTGTTTTCGAAATGGGTAGTCGAAAGTGATCCGACTTTATCCATAGTAACTTTGTCGAAGATACTGCCAGACGTGTCTGTGAGGATCGTCAGCTGCTTGATCTTGACTGGTGTTAGTTTCTGAAGTTGGCAGCTTAAACAGAAATTGATAAAATTCTAGGTGTCTGATTTTAGTGATGGTCAGTCGTAGTTATGATGTATTTGCTTATACGTCTTACTGATATCCTTTATAACCGGTAAATGCCGGATAAGGAGGGGGAATTATCACTTTGTACGAACATGTAAATATTCGCGTCTGTGAAAAGAGATCTACAAGGATATCGCGAATAGAATTCCAGGATATCGTGTTCAAGAAAATTTGGAGATGGATAAAGATTGCAGATTAAGCTCGGTCGTATAACGAATGCATTCCTAGAGGTCGGTTCTGTCCATGTGGTGGGTCTCTATATGTTTACATGGGAATAGGATTAGTTTGAATCTTCCTAGATTCGTCACCTTAGCTCTTCCGTCAGACCTGGCGAGTAGTCTGTTTTGTCTAGCCAAATTCTCGGCGCCAGGGTCGATGGGCGAGTCGTCTTGCATCACGAGGCAGACGTGAGACGCATCACGAGAGACGCAATCTCTCCTCTCGTTACAAGACGGTCACGGACGTGTGTAATTGTTCTTTTGTATCATGGGCTTTTACTCTACTCGTCTCGTACAATACGTCTGTTTCGTCGCTTGTTATCGTCTGTCGTAGAGGACTGCTCTTGAGTAGAAGGAGGAAAGGTTGATCTAGGTAAAAGATTTGATATAGAAGAGGATAAGTTCCAGGATTGCACGTGAGGTGGAGGGCAAGGTCGCCAAAATTTGTCACGGTGGTAAGAAAAGGTTATTCCAAATAAAAATACTTACTAATGCACTAGCACTAGAAGTTCCGTCACTCAACATCAAGAGATGTGTCTCTAACGTCATAACGAAGGTATTAGGGTAAGTCTCTAACCTCATAACGAGATTATTCCATAGCGATTGGGGCTGTCTACGATCGGTGATTTATTATAGAAATTAAACTGCTCAATATTGGATATTAAAGTACAAATAGGTAGTTAAATGGTAATACAACAGTTCGACAAATTATGTGACGTCGGCGACCGACATTTGCCTTAAGTAGGTTAAATGCACATTATAACACACACACAAACGCACACACACACAAACGCGCACACACACAAACGCGCGCGCGCGCACACACACATACTGTAACCACATGATTGTATAACCACGTAGCATTATGACCATTTTATCCAAATCGTTGTAAAAGTTATACTGAATGGGGTATACACATAGAGTTAAGCTAAACGTAGCACAAGACATATCGTAGCAGAAGTTCTTTAGACCTGCATTCCAAACTCTTTCATCTACAAATAATAGACCCTCATAAACTTTCATTTCTATACTCACTGTAAACATTTCCATGACTGTACATGACCATGACCATGAATACTCTCAGACACTTATCGCACCAGGTAGCTTCCATAAACATTTCGTTATATCGATCCTTGACTCATTGATTATTCATCGTTCAAACTTTCCAATTACAATGTAAACTAAGTTATAAACAGTACGATAAGCACTAGTATAAATAGGTCCAGCGTAGCCAGTAAGCGACAGTTCCAGTTCAAGTCTAGTTCTATGTGAGTTCTAAGTTAGTTAGGCTCGAGCAATACCTCTTGCGGGACCGGCTGTCTCCAACCGGAAGCAGAAACATTTCCGCGATTCCATTCATTTTCTGTCATATTATTCCTAGTGTAAGTCCTTAAGTTAAGTTCAGACTAACGATCTTATTCTCAAATGTATATATTCTTATTGCATTTAACATTCGAATTAATTCATTCTCATTACACGTGATCCTACGATTCTCATTCTTCATTAGAGACAGCTAATGCAGACATTGCTGCACAGTCACTATTGATCTATAGATCTCCAGTATGATTGTGACAAGAAGGTGTAGACATAGCTGCACAGCTTCTTCAATCGTTTGCTTGAATGATATTCCGCGTAATAAATGCCACGTACGTGACATGGTGGTAGAAAATATCGTAAATTCGTACACGAATTCTATAAGTAAAGAGGCGTCAGCCGCCTTCTGCTCGACGAGAGTCGAACGCATATTAGAATCAGAGAAGATGATAACGTATCTACGGTGTAAGCTCATTCCAGTGACCTTTGGGATGACGTCATCTGGAGCCAGAGTTACTAATTTCCTGAGCAACAACGAACGTTTTCCATGCCAGAGTTGGACGTACGCATCAGTTGGGCAAAAATGGTTGCAAAACCATACGACACCGTGTGTACCTTCCTCAATTGACGAGCTCGAATGCGACTCGCGTAACATTTAATATGTATAACGCAAAACGTATAATGTGATACGTATAACATATAACGTATAACGTAAAATGTATATCCACGACAATACTATAACGTAAAACTTATAACACATAACGTATATAATTTATAACGAACAAAGTATAATGTATTGCGTTTAAAGTATAACAAATAGAATATAACGATTTATTGCATAATATAAAGAATAATATACAACGTATACTACTTTGACGTATATCCAATAAAACTATTCGTACAACGTGTAACTTCATAACGTCTAACGTATATCGTATAACCTATAACGTGTATATCGTATAACCTACAACGTATAACGTATAACCTATAACGTGTAACGTATAACGTACAGCGCACGAGTAACATTATGACAAGTATGACGTATGATAACGTATAATTTTTAACGTAGGACGTACGTCGTGTAATTTATAACATGTGACACATGACGTATTACATGTAGCGTGTAATGTATAACATACGTAGCACGTATAATAGGTAACATATAATATATTACGAGTAATGTATGGCGTGTAACGTATAACGTACAATGACATAACGTTTAACGAATATCTTTCAACGTATAACTTATGACGAAATATATAAGGTGTAATATTTGACTTATAAACTATAATGTATAACGTATAATGTATAATGTATAGCGTGTAACATTTAACGTATAACGTATAACGTATAACGTACAACGTATAACGTGCAGCGCATGACGAGAAACGTTATACTGTACTATAACTTACAATGTGCAATGTATAAAACGAGTAATGTATAAAGTGTAAAGTATAACGTATGACATAATATGAATAACGTATAACGTGTTACGAGTAACACGTTATAACGTGTAACGTATAACGAGAAACGTACGGTAATAAGCGGATAACGTAATTTGTGCAACGTATAACTTATTGCGTATTACGTATTATGTATAGTGAGAAAACGTGGGACTTGTAACGAATAACGGGAATTACGTGTATTGATTTAACGTCTAACGAATTACGAGTAATGTAGAACGAACAACATATAAGGTGTAATTATATTGATTCAATATATTATATTGAATCGTTATGATTCATAGGATTATTATACCATATTTATATATATATAAAAAAAAATGGTGTTTATCGTTGTCCCGCGTTGCGTAGAATAATGTAAGACAATAAAATCGATATTGGCAGAAAGAATAACGAAAATTTTAATGAGTCATATAGAAGCAACGTGTCCTACCGGATATACGTAAAATTTCTGGGTCGATAAATAATATTAGATGTTACATATATATAAAAAATGGCGTTCATCGTGATCACCGCCTCGCGTAGAAATATATATGGCCGTAAAATCGATATTGTATATTGACAGAAAGAATGTTTAAAATTTTGAATGGTTATTTTTATGCCCCGTGCCGTAACGGAGATTAGTAAGCAGATCCGTAACGTTTCAGGTTTAAACGAGAGGTTTATGTAGTATTATTTAAGGATAAATAATACTACATAGTATTTGTTACAAAAAATGCTATTCATCGTGATCCCCGCGTTGTGTAGAATAATATAAGAACATAAATTCGAAATGATACATTGACGGGATGAATGTCAACAATTTTGAATTGTTATTTGTAAGACCTGTACTGTACAAGACCATCGTAATATTTCAGGCTCGATAAATAATATTAGATTCTTATATAAGACTAATATAAGACTATTTGGTCGAGATAATATATTGATACGGTTAATGTATTAAATTTTGAAGGAGCATACCTAAACCCACCGGTGGCCGTAATAATTGTATGATCGACAAATTACATTAGATCGTTTCTCTATATTAAGAAAGTATGTTTTTCGTGTTCCTTGTGTTATGTAGAATAATATAAATCAATCAGATCGAGATAATATATTGATGCGGAAATTGAATTTTAATTTGAATGGGCATATGTAAAGCTCATACTGTAAGAACCATAATATTTGATGATCGATAAATTATATTAGATCGTCGTTATATTTTAAAAAATTGTGTTTTCCGTAAACCTTGTGCAAAGTAGAATAATATAAGGCCATAAGATCGATATGATATATTGACAGAATGAATGTCGAAAATTTTGAATGTCTTATGTAAGCCCCGTACAGTACCGGATGTCCATAATATTTCAAAAATTTTGTCAGTATATCAATATATCTAATCGATGTGATGATCTTATATTATTCTACGCATCGCGGGGATTGCTACGAACACAATTTATTAATATGTAACGACGATCTAATATTATTTATCGATCCTGAAATATTACGAACCTCCGGTACGGTTCGGGCTTATATATGAGGTACGTAGAATGAGGTTTACATTCGCTCCTTGAAAATTCTCAACATTCATCCTATCAATATATTATCTCGATCTGACTGTCATTTTAATGTTTACATGATACAGAATTTAATGGATTAATTACGACTGACAACTAATGACTATTTATTAATTTTTTATTTACTGTTATATATATTCTCGGCAATTTGTTTGTAACTAAGTAACCAATAATTTGTTGGTATCTCCATGGTAACTTTTTATAAGACTGAATAGATGTCGCTACATATCTGTAGCGACGTCTATTCCAGCGACATCTATTCCAGCGACATCTGTTTCTCAACCGTCTCGTCGAAGAGTTTCATTTTAGATAAATTTAGCCAACTTTGTAAAACTCGAAAATAAGAAATCATGTAAGAAATCAATATTTTCTACGAAATTACTAAGGAGATGTTTGTAAATAATTGTCAAGGATACATAACAAATTGGCGAGCATATAAATAGTTGTAAAAGAGTTAATCGACACTCTAGTTTCTAAATTCTAGTTTATAGTTTCTATATTCTGCATCTTACAGTATACAGTCTAAAGTTTAGAGTCATAAGTGTATAAATAATTAATTACTTAATTTTTATTATTCAGTTAAAATATTGTAAATAATAGTAATTAAAAAATAATATTAATATTAATAATAAAGCATATAGTTATTCGTTATATTTGTAGTACGGTGACTTTATCATTAACCGATCATCGTACCTACATATCTGTAGCTACGTCGAGTGCTATCCAATGTGTTGCACCTATTTCCGTTCAATCGTTCCGCCGAAAGGTGCGTTTCCATGAAACGGACAGCGCCACCTTTTTGGGGTGAAGTAATCTTTGATAAAAGCGCGGCAAAAAGCGTCTTGCCCTCATTTAGAAACACCCTCATTCTTTTTTATGCCAGCGACGAGCTCAGAACGATGATTACGAAGCACGTGGAGCGAGAGATTGTGAAAATCCAGTGTGTAGACTAAAGAAATATGTACCTATACTTGGAAGTATATTTTATCTTTCCACCCATTAAATCAAATATCGCTAATATTTGTGGGTAATCTGGACCATGGTACCTATATATATCGAAGCGCTCTGCATCTGTAAGAAAAAGAAATTTTAAAAAGAACCAAAAAGAAACAATTTGTTCGACTCTTTCCTTTAATATAAACTGCACCCCATCTAAACTAACTCTTTCCTTTTTCTTAAACTAAACTACACCTGAACTAATACTTTCCTTCTTCTTAAAGTGAACCGTAACTTCAATATACTTCTATACAAACTAATCCTTTCCTTTCTTTTAAACTGAACTCTTATTTCGATATAATGTTATACACATTTATTGAAACTGAACGTAAAGTGAATGTAAAGTACACGTGTAAACTATTTATTTCTTCTTCCTGACACTAAAGTTGAATAGACCGAACCAACTATATTTTTCCTCTTTCCTTCTATCTTTAAATCGAACGTAAAATAAATCTGAAGTACACCTGAAATATTTATTTCCTTTTTTCCAAAAGAACTGTGACTGAAATGTGATCGATGAGATATCTCCTATCTTTCTAGATTTTTCGAATAGAAAATAATATAAACGTACGATACTCTCAAACCGATTGTGTCCTTTTCTTCAAACAGAACTCTAACTTAAAGCCTTTGAACGAGATTTCTATTTTTCACTTTTGCTCTAATGGAATGCAACTCCCGGGGTTCGATTCCCAGGGCAAAACTTTTACCTCCCAATTTTTTTTTCGTTTTTTTTCTTTTTTTTATTAAAATGGAAGCGTAAATGTAAAATCCGTATGACCCGAATAATAATTATTTAAAAACATATAAATTAAAACTCGCCCTGAAGCTCTTCGCACTCGGAAAACCGCAACACGCAGGGTTCGAATCACAGCGGCAGATTTTTTCTTCCCAACTTTTTCTTCATTTTTTTCTTCTTTTTTTATTAAAATTGAATCGCAAACGTAAAGTTCGTTTGTCATTGTGACCCCGATCGCAATTATTGAAAACAATATAAATTAAGACTCGCCCAAAATTCCGTCGCGCTTTAACAACCGTAACTCCATTGTACACGATGCTACATTGCACTAATTCCATGACACAAGTTGCTAATTATTTTTTGACCAGAGCCAACTATATTTCTTCTTTCTTCTCTCTTCAAATTGAAAGTAACGTAAATGTAAAGTACGCTTGACAATTTATTTCCTTTTCCTTAATCTGAAGTCTAACTTATACTTGACCAACTATATTTTTTCTTTTTTCTTCTTTGTTCAAATTAAATGTAAAATAAATCTAAAGTATACTTGAATTATTTATTTCCCTTTCGGTAGATTAAAATCTAACTTAATCCTAAAGAAATCAACTACATTTCTCCTTTTTCTTTGACGCTTGAAATTGAATGTAAATGAAATGTGAAGTACACTTCAACTATTTATTTGTTTTCCCTCATATTGAAATCTAACGTTGAATTTTTGCCTATCACTTATGAGAATCTTAAAGACTACGTTATAGAACGTTATAGAAGCAAATAAAGCTCTTAAATAAGGATGAACACGAAATAAACATAAATAATAAAAATGGATATTAAACTTTAATGGAAATACTTGAAAGGAAATTCTTGTAAATGACATTTGTTCCAATGGTATATTAAAGATAGCTGAAGTTGAAAGTCGATTTGAACGAGTAGAGGATTTTATAAATGCAATAAATAGTTATGGTTGTACAAATATTTTGAAAAATTTATCTCACAAGTTGTTCTACTTTTTACATTTTAAAAAAGAAGGAGACGTTAGCAGTAGAAGAAACGAATTAACTTCTATTACATTAAAACCATGTTTGTATAAAAAACGTTAGGTTTTAAGCAGTAATAATGTTATACAATTCATTACAAGCTGTAGCAAAATTTATTTTGTTATATTTATTGCATTTCGTCGAATAAAAATAATTATAGAAATATGTAAAAGATGTTCCATAATGTTTCGATGTCATATTCATTCCAAATTAAGTCGTTCACATTTTGGATATTTAATATACGTGCCAGCTTGATCAATGTATTATTCTATGGACACAATGGTCTGTTTAGCACATTTAAAAAATTTTAAAATAACGAATATTGTGTCTATTTTATTCATAAATAACTTTAAAAAATGTATTATTCTTGAAACACATTGGTATGCTTGATACAATTTACAAAAACTTTAAGATAATATACAAATATTACATGTATTTCATTCGTAATTAATAAAGTTTTATAGCTGAATTACAATGCACGATGTTAGATATATAGGATTACATAATATACTATGTTACGACTAAAGACCCCTGAATTTATTTATGTGTATATCAGCTAAAACATTTTGCGTCTCTTCCTTTAAATCTTCTAATTTTTCCACTATTTGTAACTGTAGAATAGTAACAAAATTAACAACTATAATATATCATTGATACATACCTAATATAAAACGTAATTTTCTTTAGCAGCTGCAATAATCCGTGTCACAGTTATTACACTCAGATATGGAATTTTATTTTGCAAACTCATTGATTGAGTTTCAGCTATTATCTGTACTGTTCTAAACTCCGCGTTATACCACTGACATGCTCTACTCTGGAAACGGAATAATATTGCAATTCAAATAAAATATTAATTTAGTTTAGGTAAAAAAATATTCTTAAAATATTTATTAAAGGCAAATCCATCGATGCCTCTAATTTCAGACGATATGATAATCTTTTACAAAACATATTTAATAAATCTTTCAATGTCCAAAATTCGTCCAATTCCTGGAATATTCATTTATTGAAATTTTATGAAATATTATGTTTACTGTACTTACTAACCTGACAAAATCTAATTACAGATGATGCAAACGAAGATACAGCAGTCAAAAGATTTTGTACAATACCTCTATTTATTTCATATTTATTTCATATTTTTGTGCTATAGCATATACTGCACGTTGAAACCACAACGGTACTGATTGAGATCATACGATACTAGTGTTACATAAAAACTATGAATCACTCTTTGTTTCACATCTTATTACATGTAAAATAGCTTGTAATATAAAAATAAATTTGATATGAATGAACCGATTTAATAAACTTTAATAAACGACAACGCACTTTAAAAAACTTTAAAAAATTTAATAAACGACAACGCACAAACCTTGAGCAATAATCCATCCAGGTATTTGATCTATATTTGCTTCGTTAATTTCTAGAAGTCTAGCTGTTTTTATTTGCGTTTCTGATAAACTAATTACCTACAAATATTATGAAAATATGAAAAAGTTCTTGTCAATGGTAATAAATTATAATAGAAATTATAAGTTAGAAGTTACCACATCGTAATTAATTAATTCTGTTAGTTTTATTTGAGATATTAAATCATAAGTAGTAAGAAGATGTAAAAAATGTAAATAATCAATAAGAAATAAATGTTCTTGAACTTTTTTAAAATCTTGATACAATGTATATGTTTACCGCATATCAATGCAAGCTTTGACATGAAAACATATATAAAAAAAAATTACTATGTAATAATTATTAGGAATAAAATTATTTCTACCTTTAATGGCTGCATGTCCAAGACTACATAATTCTAATACAGTTCCAATATTCTTTCCTCTTTTTTTTTCTGTCGTTAGAAGATATATTTTGTGACGGAGAATCAACACTATTTAGTTTGAATTTGTCAAAATTTTTTTCTTTTTTCTTTATTTTCGTAATACTAGCTTTTGGAAATTCACTTAATGTTTCAGCCACGATTTGTTTAATGTTCACATTTAAACGTTTTTGCTGAATATTAATTTGGAACGCTAAGGAACTAAACGTTTGGCGTTTGTTGTAAGCATTCGAGATACTCTACGGCTTATCGCTTTGAGGACAGTCGTGATCGGCGTATGCTCGAGATAGGATCGAGATTAGAAATAAATATATATATTAATTCCTCTAAAACACGATTCCTACATTAAGTAATGTCTTTTTGCTATTTTTTGTTATTCAAGTCTAGTCGTTGCTATTCGTAATAATCCAGCACTTAAAATTATATTATTTATACCTCTATCTCTTTCTACGAGCATCGTGCTTAAGGAATCATTTTAGATTTTAAGATTATTGTTACTTCATTACATGAATATCAGTGATGTGAACAGTAATATTTTTTTAATTTATTTAATAGACATACACATGTAATAAGGAATATTATCTTTACTAGTATTAGAATATTACCTTTACTAGAATATTACATGAATATTACCTTTTCTAATTCCTTATTTTTATATATAATTATATTTTTCCCTATATTATATATTACTATACTATATTATATTACTATATTATATTACTATATTACATTATATATTACTATACTATATTATTTCCCATACCAATACGACCAGTTCTTCTTACCATT
Source organism: Tetragonula carbonaria (assembly GCA_032399595.1). Classification (NCBI taxonomy): domain Eukaryota; kingdom Metazoa; phylum Arthropoda; class Insecta; order Hymenoptera; family Apidae; genus Tetragonula; species Tetragonula carbonaria. The sequence goes on from JAUCRC010000004.1 coordinate 19,046,549, forward strand.
TGTTTGTATAAACTTAAATTTAGAAATTACCAACGTATGGACTTCTCCTGTTATTTTTTTTATAAGCAATCAACAATAAATAACTACTACTTGAAAAACAAAATAATGAATAAAGTATTCTTCTGGCTGGTAAATTTACTCCATTTGCTAATGTTGATGTACAACGTATTATACACGGAATATTTGCTTTAAAAGCATCTTCCACTAATCGTCTTTCTTCAGATGTAAGGTCAAGGTGACGATAATTCATACTTACTTTTATCGTTTTGTGCAAGGGAAGACGAAGGTCTTCTTAGCTTTTGAGTGCATTTAATAAATATTCTTTTTCAATTTTTTTGTAATCTTCAAATTATCAAAAAATTATTTCATACATAATTAATAAGATCTATAATTATACGTATATATTTAAAATATAAAATGAAGTTCTGACTTGAATAAAATTTTAGACAGAGTAACAGAGCAACATTTTTTCACAGTTTTTCCGATTCGAGCAAAATATGAGATATATATTTTCTGGAATTACATCCATTACCAAATCTCTGATTCGATCTATGGTTGCTGCATCGTTTGAATACTTTTAAAACAAATAAATAATAATTAATGATTACTTGATAATTATATAAAACGGTAAAACATTAACTTACCCGATAATTAGTTTTTTTAAAATTAATAATTTTTCCGTTTTAATATCAAGTAACCAAATATTTTCTTCACATTTCACATATTTTTAAATTTCTACAGGATGAAAATTTCTAGTATATAATTCCGCATTTAAGAATGTTGCTACTTCCTCTAAATTAACTGATGTTGAACTCATTGCAACAATATGAATCGTTAATCATGAATAATTAACATATAATATTTTTTTAAAAGAACTTCTAATGTAGCTCCTCTGCCTCCGCTTTCTTCAAGAATATGTAACTCATCAATATAATTCCAATTTCGTTCAAACGATTTTCTTCTTAAACGATTAAACTATTTGTTAAACCTAACTAAACTATTTGTTAAACATAACTAAACTATTTGTTCAACGATTAAACTATTTGTTAAACCTAATTTTTTCGCTGTAGTACACATATATATGCTACTTTTTTTACAACGCTGTTCTTCGACTTAAAAATTTGATCAAGTGCGAATGGTCATTGTTCGAATCTAAAAGTTATAAATAAATATATAATTAATTGTTATTGTATCAGCACCGCAGTGTTTGAAACGATGTCCGCGTGCTGAGGTTCTCTCGTTTGGCGTTTTACTTCCGGTGGAGAAATATTAAATCAAAGAAGGCTAGTGTCGTTTTATTCCTATATTTGAATGTGTTATACAGTTTTTAATGTATAGTGCATGTGACTAAACTGATTGACGGACTGCGCTTAGGAGATGATTCTAGTATGTATGCTTGTATAAAACTGATTGAGTTTTCTCGCTGAACTGAACTGAATTGCTGTCTGACTGAATCTGACCTTGGTCGATCGGTTTTATATATGTAAGGTTGTAATTAAAGAAATACTATTGGGCAAGGTCGGTCCCATAAAGTATAATCACTTGGTGGGCCAACGGTTCTGCCTACGTATATTGATTTTGTCCCTTTATTAGTAGGTTCTAAAAGAGAAAATTATTTAGTGCTAGAGTTTAGGCTCATACTTGACTACCAATTCCAAGGTTAGATGACGTTTCTCTGGACATTGGGACTTATGGTCCTTATGCTAAGTACGACCGAACAATTATAAAAATTGTACAGCGAACATAATATTATGCTCATTTTTTTTTGCACTATAGCAACGAATGGCAATACAAATATTTCGTTTCTTACGTATAAGTTCTTGAAACATTAATATTTCTGCAACCAATGTTTTACCTCCACTTGTGGGAAGTGCATAAATTCTTCCTGTTTTTGCATCTAAATTTAAACATTCATCTTGCTATTCTAAAAAAATAAATGACAAATATAAACATCATAGGATTAAAAATGAAATTTATAAATTTTAAAACTTATTAATAATGAATTATGCTTTCATGTAAAAGCCGCATTCTGTATAAAATTTAAAGCATTTCAAGAAATATTAATTTGATTTCGATATTATGCTATTATAATTATTTTTTATTCGGAATAACACGTAGAGAATATTCAATTGTAGAAAAAAAATCGTAGATATCCATTGAAAAACAATGCAAAACTTTTGTGAAAAATCTTACTACACGATGATAAAGCTTCATAAATAATGTCTAATAAATTCGCATTTATTTATTACGATTGTTGTATGTACATACATATGTATGTTTGCTCGGATTAGTGTCACCGGATTCAATTCAAGAAATATGTAATTTTCGATGAGGAAACGGCAACATTGTCTATATGTTTTTATTTTAATTTCTATCGCCATTAGTGCTGTGGTGTAATACTTGCCTAAGTCGATATCCTATCAGTCAATACTAATAGCACAGAGGACATATATAAATAGCATATAATAGCATATACCTCGTCTGTGGCAATGTCTAATCATATATCTGGTCTTTAGTCAATGAGCATAGTGTAACTATTGATCAATGCGTGTTTCTATATGGCTGTCAATCTAACATGGTTCAGCCAGTCATAACCGACTGTCTTCTCATTGGCGATTGTGTGCATTCGTAAGCAGACTGCGTTAGATTGGGGATAGTAACGACGGTGGTCAATGGCCATGAACGTCAACTCCGTAACTGAAAGAAAAAGCCACGTCACAGATTAAAAAAATATATGCATCAATTGAATTATAGAATATAATATTTATATATTTATCACAAAAAATGAATGGAAATGAATTTTATAATTTATACAAAATTTAGAGACAATGATATTCGTATTTTTTCTTCATGATTCCTTTTTATTTTCTTAACGACCAGTTCTTTTAAGTATTTTTTTAAAATTTTATTTTTAAATGATCATTATTTAATTGATTGATATATAATGATACTGAATGAGATATTAAGGTATTTAATGATACCTAATCGTCATTATTTAATGTTAAAATTATTAATTCAATGATCTCAAAAATTACTAGATCGTATAACCAGATCGTTAGCGACCGCGGAACATGCAGGTATGTCCACACTTCATGCATAAATTATTGGACACTCAGTGCAGTTCCATTAAAAAGTTAATAGTTCTGTCACGTTTCTATAGATACTATTAATTTTCTATTATTATCATCTTCAAGTTTCATATTTATTTCTAATAAACATCAAAGAAATGCTTCATAAAATCTGTATAAATTTCAATTTAATTTGAAACATAAATTTTAATCATTCCAAAATTTTCTACATTCTCTTAATCAACAGATTATATCCCTCTGATGAACTTATACTATTCTACGTATCGCGGGGAGCACAATGAACACAATTTTTTAATATAGAATGTCGATCCAATATTATTTATCGCTTCGTAATTATACTCTCCTCCGGTACGGATTGGGGCTTACATATGATCATTCAAAATATTCTACATACTCTCCTTCAATATATAATGTTAGTCTGATGGTCTTATATTAATCTACGCACTGCGGAGTCATAATGAACACAATTTTTTAATATATAACGACGATCTTATATAATTTATCGTCCCCAAAATAATACGCACATCCGGTATGAATCAGAGCATACATATTATAATTGAATATATTCTGCATACACTTTATCAATATATTATCTCGGTCTGATATTCTTATATTATTCTACGCACCGCGTAAGTCACAATGAACACAACCTTTTAATGTGAAAACAACGATTTCCTATTATTTTTTTTTATATAAAAGGACGATTTATTGTTATTTATCGTCCCCGAATTTATAATCTCTTCCAATACCGAGGCGTACATATGATCATTCAAATTATTCTAAACTCATTATATCGGTATATTATTGCGATCTGACGGTCTTATATTATTCTACGTATCGCGGAGTGCGCAACAGACAAACTTCTTGATACAAAGCAAGGATTTAATATTATTTTTGCGTTAGATACCTTACCCCTCCTGTACGTATCGGGGCTTACATATGTTCGTTCAAAGCATTCTATATTCATTCTGTCAATGTATCACCTCGATTTGATCGTCTTATGTTATTATACAAATTGCATGGATCGCAATGAAAAAATTTTTTAGTATAAAAGTACTATTTAGTATTATTTGTCGTACCCGACATAGTACGCTCCTCCGGGGCTTACATATGATAATTCAAAATATTCTACTTTCAGTCTAACAATATACTTTCTCAATCGGATTGTCTCATATTATTCTACGAATCGCGGAAACCAAAATTAACAAATTTTTTTAATATATGACAACGATTTAACATTATTTGATGCCCCCGATGATACTCTCATCCGTTACTCTTCGGGGATTACATATGATTATTCAAAAAATTCTACATTCAGTTTATCAGAAGATTATCTCGCTCTGATTGTCTTATATTATTCCACGCATCGCGGAATACAACAATGAAGAAACATTTTAATACAAAACTACGAGTATTATTTATCGTACCTGAAATAATAAGCTCCTCCGTATGGTCGTTCAAAATGTTCTACATTCTTTCTATCCAAATAATATCTCGATCTGATATTTTAATACTATTCTACGCAACGCTGGTATCAAATTTAACATAGTTTTTAATATAAAACAACGATTTGTAATTATTTACCGTCACCGAAATGATACAATCTTCCGGTACTGATCGGTGATCACATTTGTCATTCAAAATATTCTACAAACACACTACCAATAAATAATCGGCCTCTGATTGCCTTATGGTTCTGTGCATCGTGGCTACCACAATGAATACTAGTTTTTAATATGTAGCAAAGATTTACTAATATTTATCGTACCCAAAATAATACGCTCCTCTCGTAAGGATCGTGGCTTAAGTATGACCATTCAAAGTTTTCTACATTCACTCTATCATGGAATATCTTTCTCTGATTATTTATATAATTCTACGCATCACGAGTTCGTTCACTATGCACACAATTTTTTAATATTTAACGACGGTCCAATATTATTATTTTCGGGGTTATTTTCGATGGGGTTATCTTTCCCGAAATAATGTGCTCCTCCGATACGGATCGGGGCTTACGTATGACAGATGAAAGTATTTTAAATTCACTCTATCCATTGATTATCTACCTCTTATGTTATTACATTATTCTACGCAGCGCTGGAATTAAAATAATCACAATTTTTTAATATATAACGACGATACAATATTATTTATCGTCCCGAAAATAGTACGTTCCTGCGGTGCGGATCGGTACTTACATATGTTCATTCAATTCATTCTACGTTCATTCTATCAATATATTATCCCAATCTGGTTGTCTCTTATCATATTATTCTAGGCATCGCGTGTATCAAACTGGACTAATTTCTAATACAATAAATAACATAAATGCAGTGTTACCTATCGTCTGCGAAGTTATACGCCACTACGGATTTTGCTTTCAAATGATAATTCCAAACCTTCTACATTCACAATATCGATATATTACCTCTGTTTCACTTATACAATTCTGCGCACTCTGGGATCACAGTGGACACAATTTTTTGATATAAGCCCACTTAGTATTAACTATCTTCTCTGATATAAAATGCTACTTCGGTACCGAGCTTACATGTGACTGTTCAAAATATTCTACATCCATTCCATCATTTTATTATCGCGAACTGACCTGCTTATATCATTCTACGCACCGTGGATATCAAAATGTTCAAATTTTTAAATATAAAACTATTTAGTGCTGTTCATCATCTCCGCAATTATATGCTTCTCTAGTATCAATCGCAGCTTGAAAATGATAATTCGAAATATTCTACATTCACTCTTTCAAAAGAATATGTACCTGTGATTGTCTTATATTGTTCTACGCATTACGGGTATCAAAATGATCACACTCTTTATTATTAAACTACGACATTGTATTATTTATTGTCCCCGAAGTTATACGCTCCTTCGGTACGGATCGGGGCTTACATATGATCATTCAATACATTCTACATTCACTCTATCAGAAGATTATACCTTTTTGATGGTCTTATAATATTCTATGCATCGCAGGGATAACAACGAACAAATTCTTTTATATATAACAACGATACAATATTATTTATCTTCCTCGAAACCATTCATTCCTCCAATATGTATTGTGGTTCATATATTACATATTAAAGATTTCTCCATTCATTCTATCAATATATTTACTCGATCTCATGTTTTTTATGTTATTTTGCACATCTCGGGTTTCACAATATACTAATTTTTTAATAACGAAATAATAAGAACCTCCTGTTGGTTTGGGGGTTTACATATGACCATTCAAAATACTATATAACTCGATCTAAGAGTCTAGTACTATTTTATGCATCGCTTGTACCAGCGTGATAAAGTTTTTTTAGTATGAAGCAACGATTTAGTACTATTTATCGCTTCTGAAATTGTACGCTACTCTTGTACGTATCGGAGCATACATATGATCATTCAAAATTTTCTACATTCATTCGATCAATATATTACCATGAACTGATGGTCTTTCATTATTCTATGCATCACGAGGATCAAACTGAACAAACATTTTTGGTATAAAACAACGTATTAATATTATTTATCCCTCGAAATAGAACGCTCCTCCGGTAAGTTTCGGGGCTTAGATATGATCATTTAAAATTTTTGGCATTCACCCAATCAATACATTCCCTCGTTTTGATGGACTTATGTCATTCTATGCATTGCGGGTGACAAAGGGAACAAATTTTTTAATATAAAACAATGATTTAACTTTATTGATCATCTTCGTAATGACACGCTTATCCGGTACGAATCGGGAATAACATATAATCATTCAATGTTTTCTACATTCACTCTATCTTTTATCTCCCTCTGATGGTCTTATATTATTCTACGCATCGGGTATCAAAATGAACAAATTTTTTATTACAAGAATATGATTTAGTGCTTCTTATAGTACCCGAAGTAACACGCTCCTCCGGTCCGGTTAATGGCTTACATACTTTCATTTAGAAGTTATACACTCACAATATCAATTGATTACTCTATTTGATTATACTCTACCTCTGACTCTCTCGTACCACACATTCTGCTTATCGCGGGGATCACAATGAACACAATTATTAAATTTAAAGCATCGAGTTGGTATTATCTACCACAACCGAAATAATACGTTCCACCGGTATGAGTTAGGGCTTGCATATGATTATTCACAATAATCTGGATTCATTCTATCAATACAGTATCTCCCTCTGATGGAGGATATATTAATCTACACATCGCGGTGACCATCTCAGTTTTTTGATGTAAGACATCGATTTAGTATTATTTATCGTCCCCGAAATTATCAGTCTTCTCGTACGGATCGTGGCGTGCATATGATGATGCATAGTATTCTACATTCATCATATCAACAGATTATCCCCCTCTGATTGTCTTATGTTGTTCAATGCGTGGATCACAATTTTTTAATATAAAACCATGATTTAGTATTGTAGTATCGAATTGTGTATACTTATATTTAGTTATTTTTACTTTTAATAGATGGCCTTGCTGAAGATGCAATGAATAGTATGGATGTGATGTGAGAGGCACAGCGTTGGCACTGAACGTTTTTCTTTTTAAAAAAGAAGAAAGTCGTGCGAATGTGGAGAGAGAGTCAGCAGAGAGTCGAAAAAGAGTGTTGAATAGTGTGGTCAAAAGAGTAATTTGTGTTGTATATTAACTGTGTCGTTTAAGTTTATTCAAATTATTGGTGTGTGAGTTGTCTATCTTGTATTTATCATTTGTTGTTTTGTTTCCGTTTTCTTTATTATTTAATATAATAAATCATTTAAATTGTATCCCTATAGTATTATTTACTGTCCCCGAAAATATAGATTCGACCGTTTCGTGTCGGGGCATGCAAATGATCATCCAAACACTTTACATTTTTTCTATCAATTTTTTATCTGCCTCTGATGGCCTTATATTATTCTACGCAATTCGATGATCACAATAAAGACAATCTTTTAATATATACCGACGGCCATATATTGTTTATCATTACCGATACGCTCCTCCCATACTCATCGGACATTACAAATGATAATTCAAAATATTCTACATTAACACTCTCAGTATATTATTTCCCTCTGAATGTCCTGTATTATTGTACTCATTGGCGGGCATTGGCATTATAGTGAACACAATTTTTAATATATAACGGCGATCCAATATTACTTATTGTCCCCGAAATAATACGCTTCTTCCGTACGAATCGAGTCAAACATTTGACCATTCAAAATATTTTACATTTATTCTATCGTTATATTATCTTGATTTGATGGTCTTATATCATGGATGATAATGAACAAACGTTTAAATATAAAACTATGATTTACTACCATTTATTGTCCCAGAAATACTTCGTTACTTCGCTAAAGATCGAGGCTACATATAATAAATGAAAACATTCAAAACCTTGTTCTATCAATATAATAGCTCGACACGATGGTCTTGTACTATTCTACGCACCTCAGGGATCACAATGTACACAACATTTTGATGTACAAGGACGATCCATTATTCGTCGATTACACATGATCATTTAAAATATTCTGCATTCATTTTATCTAATTATGTTGACCTGATGATCTTATATTGTGCTACGTATAGCGGTAAATTTATTAATAAAAAATTACGATTTAGTATTATGTATCAGTATCAAATTATTTCGCTCCTCCGTTACGGATCGGGGTGTCACTTGCTCTACGTGAAATGAAATATCCTTTAAATTAGCACGCTATGCCGAAATTTCATCGAAAAATGTGGATATTTCACGGAAACAACGTCGAAACATAGGAAATCAACATTTCATCACTGACGCTTCATGAAATATATGTAATATCTATCAAATTAGCACGTTATGGAAAAATTTCGAAGACAAATGTGAATATTTATGAAAGGAAACAGCTTAGAAACAGGGACGTTCAATGAATTATAACTGTTTCAATGTAAAAACGACAAAATACATTTAAAAGTAGCAAGATTTGATATATTTCACGAAAATATCGTCGAAACAGACAAATTCAACGTATTATTACGTTTCAACGTGAAATATGCCAGATATCAATGGCACTAGTAGGATTCATCACGCATGAATCCTTCACTGAAATATGAACGCAAAATACGAATACGTCACAAAAACATCGTCGAAACGATGAAATTCAACATACCATAACGTTATGAAATATGCAAGATATCTATGAAACTAGCAAGATTAGTCGAAATATTAGTGAAAAACATGATTATATCACAAAAACATGGACAAAACGGTCAAATTCACCTTACTATCGCGTCTCGTCGTTAAATTATGTTGATATTGATGAAACTAGTTATAATTAAGTCTAATTTCAGCGCAATACACGATTATTTCTACGAAAACAACGTCGAAACAATAAAATTGAACGTATTAACGTGTTTCGTCGTGATATTATAAAGATATCCATTAAACTAGCAAGATTAGTCGAAATCTCAGCGAAAAACCCGATTATTTCACGAAAACGCCGAAGAAATGTTGAAACTCAAAGTATTATCCCTAAGTCTTGAAATAATATACATACACATGAAACTGGTAAGATTAGTCGAAGTCGCAGAGAAAAACAGGATTATTCAACAAAAAAAGCGTCAATGGCAAGCTGAAATTTCACGTGTTATCACTGTTTCGTCATTAAAATAGCAAGATATCTATCAAACTAGCAAGATTAGACGAAATCTCAGCGAAAAACACGATTAATTCACGAAAAAATCGACGAAACGACGAAATTCAACGAAATGTCGCTTTTCGTCATGAAATTAGCAAGATATCTATGAAAATAGCAACATCAGACTAAATCTCAGCGAAACTTGATTACTCCAGGGAAATAGTGCCAGGGCTGAGATATTTCACGTATTAAAACTGTTTCGTCATTAAATTAACAAGATATCTATGAAACTATCAGGATTAGACGAAATCTCCGGGAGAAACACAGTTATTTCACAAAAACATCGGCGAAACGAAGAAATTCATTCAAATATCGCGTTGCTTCATGAAATTAGCAGGATATCGATGAAACTAGCAAGATTCACCGAAATCTCAGCGAAAAGTACGATTCATTACCGTAAAAATTGTTTTGGCTGTAATATTTCACGTATGATCACTGTATCGTAGAAATTTGAGAAATAAATATGTAACCAGTTAGTTTAGACGAAGTCTGAGTGAGAAACACGATTAAATCTCGAAAACGTTGACGAAACAATGAAATCCATTGAAATAACACGTTTCGCCAAAAATTAGTAAGATATCCATAACACTACCAAGATTCTTTGAAATCTCTGCGAAAATCACGGTTACTTCATGAAAAAATCGACCAAGAAATGAAATTCTATGAAATAACGCGTTTATTCATGAAATTATCAAAATATGTACGAAAGTAAGATTCATTGAAATCTCAGCGAAAAACAAGTTTCATTCATGTAATAACACTTTTGGCTAGGATACTCACTTATGATCACTGTATCTAAAGGAATTAGCTAAATAACTATGAAACGAGAAAGTTTAGACAAACTCTGAGAGAAAAAGATATTGTCACGAAAACATTGACGAAATTATGAAATTCTTCAGATATATGGCATTTCGTTATCTAATTATCAAGATATCTATGATACTATAAATATTCACTGAAACCTCAACGAAAATCACAACTATTTCTCGAGAACAATGAAACTATGAAATTCTACGACATATTGCGTTTCTTCATGAAATTAGCATATCTGTGAAACTAGCAATATTCAACCAAATCTCAGCGAAAAAAAGGATTCATTCACATAAATATCGTTTTGGAAGAGATATGACCAGCTTATGACCCCTGTATCGACAGGGATTAGCTAAATAACTATGAAACCAGCAAGTTTTGACGAAATCATAGCGAAAAACAAGCTTTTATCTTCAAAACATTCACGTAACAATGAAATTCGTCAAAAATATCGCGTAACATAAAGAAACTATCAAGATATTTTTAAACCTACAGATACATTGAATTCTCAGAGAAAATCACGGTTACTTCAAGAAAGCACTTACGAAACGGAGAAAATCATTGAAATATCGCGTTTCGCGATGAAAATAACAACATATCAATGAAACCATTAACATATATTGATATATCATACAAATCATGATTATGTCACGAAAACATTCAAGAAACGATGAAATTCAACGACAATACTTGTTCACAGTGAAAGCAGCAAGATATCTATGAAAGTATCAACATTAAGTGAAATCTCATCTAAATCCTGGTTAACTCACGACACATTCATGAAGCGACGAAATTCAACGGAATATCGTGCTTCGCAGTGACAATAGCAAGATATATATGAAACTATCAAAATTAAGTGAAATCTCATCTATATAATGGCTATTTCACGAAACCTTCAATAAACGATGAAATTCACCGAAATTACGTGTTAAGCAGTGAAAGTAGAGAGATATCAATGAAAACATCAAAATTACGCTAAATCGCAGCTAAATAAATGCTATTTCACGAAACCTTCATGACACGATGAAATTCAACGAAATAACGTGTTTCGCAGTGGAAGCAGCGAGTTATCTATGAAAACATCAAAATTAACCTAAATCTCATCTAGACAAAGTCAATTTCACGAAACATTCATGAAACGATGAAATTCTACGAAATAACGAGTATCGAAGTGAAAGCGTGATATCAATGAAAACATCAAAATTAAGCGCTCTCACTTACGTCAAAGGCTATTTCACGAAACATTCACGAAACGATGGAATCCATCGAAATAACGTGTTTCGCAGTGAAAGTAGCAAGATATCTATGAAAACATCAAATTTACGCTAAAACTTTGCTAAATGTTGGATATTTCACGAAACATTCATGAAACGATGGAATTCAACGAAATAACGTGTTTCGCAGTGAAAGTAGCATGATATGTATGAAAACATCAAAATTAAGCAAAATCTCCGTTAAATCGTGGTTATTTCACGAAACATTCTTGAAACGATGAAATTTATCGAAATAAAGTGTTTCGCAGTGAAAGTAGCCAGATATCTATGAAAACATCAAAATTAAGCTAAATATCCGCTCAATCGTTGTTATTTCACGAAACATTCATGAAACGATGAAATTCAACGAAATAACGTCTTTCGCAATGAAAGTACCTAGATATGTATGAAAACATACAAAATTAAGCTAAATCTCCTCTAAATCCTGGGTATTTCACGAAACATTCATGTAACGATGAAATTCAACGAAACAACGTGTTTCGCAGTGAAAGTAGCTAGATATCTATGAAAACATCAACATTAAGCTAAATCTCCGCTAAATGATCGATATTTCACGAAACATTCATTAAACGATGGAATTCAACGAAATACGGTGTTTCGGAGTGAAAGTAGCCAGATTTCTATGGAAACATCAAAATTAAGTTAAATATCCTCTAAATCATGGATATTTCACGAAACATTCATGGAACGATTAAGTTCAACGAAATAACGTGTTTCGCAGTGAAAGTAACCAGATATCTATCAAAACATCAAAATTAAGATAAATCTCCGCTAAATAACTGTTATTTCCCGAAACATTCATGAAACGATGAAATTCAACGAAATAACCTGTTTCGCAGAGAAAGTAGCTCGATATCTATGAAAACATCAAAATTAAGCTAAATCTCCGCTAAATCACGGTTATTTCACGAAATATTCAATGAACGAAGGAATTTAACGAAATATCGTGTTTCGCAGTGAAAATAGCCAGATATCTATGAATACATCAAAATTACGCTAAATCTCCGCTAAATCACGGTTATTTCACGAAACATTCAATGAACGATGAAATTCAACGAAATATCGTGTTTCGCAGTGAAAGTAGCCAGATATCTATGCAAACATCAAAATTAAGCTAAATCTCCGCTAAATCACGGTTATTTCACGAAACATTCATGAAACGATGGAATCCATCGAAATAACGTGTTTCGCAGTGAAAGTAGCCAGATATCTATGAAAACATCAAAATTAAGCTAAAACTCCGCTAAATGTTGGATATTTCACGAAACATTGATGAAACGATGAAATTCAACGAATTACCGTGTATGGCAGTGAAAGTAGCTCGATATCTATGAAAACATCAAAATTAAGCTAAATATCCGCTAAATCGTTGTTATTTCACGAAACATTCATGAAACGATGAAATTCAACGAAATAACGTCTTTCGCAATGAAAGTACCTAGATATGTATGAAAACATCAAAATTAAGCTAAATCTCCGCTAAATGATTGATATTTCACGAAACATTCATTAAACGATGAAATTCATCGAAATACGGTGTTTCGGAGTGAAAGTAGCCAGATTTCTCTGGATACATCAAAATTAAGTTAAATATCCTCTAAATCATGGTTATTTCACGAAATATTCAATGAACGAAGGAATTTAACGAAATATCGTGTTTCGCAGTGAAAATAGCCAGATATCTATGAATACATCAAAATTACGCTAAAACTCCGCTAAATCACGGTTATTTCACGAAACATTCAATGAACGATGAAATTCAACGAAATATCGTGTTTCGCAGTGAAAGTAGCCAGATATCTATGCAAACATCAAAATTAAGCTAAATCTCCGCTAAATCACGGTTATTTCAAAACGTTAATGAAACGATGAATCCTACGAAATAACGTGTTTCGCAGTGAAAGTAGCCAGATATCTATGAAAACATTCAAAATTAAGCTAAAACTCCACTAAATGTTGGATATTTCACGAAACATTGATGAAACGATGAAATTCAACGAAAATACCCGTGTCTGGCGGAAAAGTAGCTGATATCTCTGAAAACATCAAAATTAAGCTAAATATCCGCTAAATCGTTGTTATTTCACGAAACATTCATGAAACGATGAAATTCAACGAAATAACGTATTTCGCGATGAAAGTCCTGATATGTATGAAAACATACAAAATTAAGCTAAATCTGCGCTAAATGATCGATATTTCACAAAACATTCATTAAACGATGAACCCAACGAGATACAATGTTTCAAAGTGAAAGTAGCCAGATTTCTATGGAAACATCAAAATTAAGTTAAATATCCTCTAAATCATGGTTATTACACGAAACATTGGCTGGAACGATTAAGTTTCGACGAAATAACGTGTTTCGCCATGAAGCTAACCAGATATCTATAGACATCAAAATTATCGATAAATCTCCGCTAAATAACTGTTATTTCCCAAAACATTCATGAAACGATGAATTCAACGAAATAACGTGTTTACACATGAACAAGCTCGATATCTATGAAAACATCAAATCAAGCTGAATTTCATAAATCACAGTATTTCGCAAAATCTTCAATGAACGAAGGAATTTAACGAATGTCGTGTTTCGCAGTGAAAATAGCCAGATATCTATGAATACATCAAAATTACGCTAAATCTCCGCTAAATCACGGTTATTTCACGAAACATTCAATGAACGATGAAATTCAACGAAATATCGTATTTCGCAGTGAAGCTAGCCAGATATGTATGCAAACATCAAAATTATCAACTAAATCTCCGCTAGATCACAGTTATTTCACGAAACGTTCATGAAACGATGGAATTCAACGAGAATAACGTGTTTCGCAGTGAAAGTAGCCAGATATCTATGATAACATCGAAATTAAGTTAAATCTCCGCTGAGTCACGTTTATTTATCGAAAAACTTCATGAAACGATGGAATCCATCGGAATAACATATTTCGTAAAGCAGCCAGATATCTATGGAGACATCAAATTTACGCTAAAACTCCACTAAATGATGGATACCACGGTGGTGAAACGATGAAATTCAACGAAATGACGTGTTTCGCCAGTGAAAGTAGCTAGATATCTATGAAAACATCAAATTTAAGCTATATCTCGCTAATCCTGGTTATTCACGAAACATTAGTGAAACGATGAAGATATCAACGAGAATAACGTGATTAGCAGTGAAAGTAGCCAGATATCTATGAAAACATCAAAATTAAGCTAAATATACCTCTAAATCGTGAGTCCTACGCAAAACATTCATTAAACGATGAAGTACAACAGATAAATCTCGCAGCGAAAGTAGCAGGATTTGTATGAGAACGTCAATATTAACTTTGGATATTCGCAAAATCATGGTTATTACACCGAAACATTCATGGAAGGATGAAATTCAACAAAGTGATTTTTTCGTAAAAGCGGCCAGATATCTAACAAAACTTCAAAGTTAAGCAGAATCTCCGCTAAATGACGTTTATTTCGCGAAACATTCATGAAACAATGAAATTCTACGAAATAAAGTGTTTCGCATTGAAAGAGGCAAGATATATATGAAGACGTTAAAACTTGAGCTAAATCTAGTCTAAATCCTGGTTATATCACGAAACATTCATGAAACGATGAAATTCAACGAAATAAAGTGTTTCGCAAGAAAAGTAGCATGATATGTATGAAAACATCAAAATTCAGCTGGATCTTCCGTTAAATCGTGGTTACCAAAACGTTCATGAAACGATGAAATTCATCGAAATAACGTGTTCTGCCATGAAAGTGGAAAGATATCAATGGAATCATAAAACTATGCTAAATCTACGCTAAATCACAGTTATTTCACGAAACATTCATGAAACGATGAAATTCAACGAAATAAGTTGTTTAGCGGTGAAAGTAGCCAGATTTCTATGGAATCATCAAAATTAACTTAAATATCCGCTAAATCATGGTTATTTCACGAAACATTCATGGAAGGATGAAATTCAACGAAATAACGTTTCGCAGTGAAAGTAGCCAGATATCTGACAAAACTTCAAAATTAAGCTAAATCTCCGCTAAATAACGTTTATTTCACGAAACATTCATGAAACGATGAAATTCAGCGAAATAACGTGTTTCGCAGTGAAAGAGGCAAGATATCTATGAAAACATAAAACTTAAGCTAAATCTAGTCTAAATCCTGGTTATATCACGAAACATTCATGAAACGATGAAATTCAACGAAAAAACGTGATTCGCAGTGAAAGTAGCTCGATATCTATGAAATCATCAAAATTAAGCTAAATCTCCGCTAAATCACGGTTATTTCACGAAACATTCAATGAACGATGAAATTCAACGAAATATCGTGTTTCGCAGTGAAAGTGGCTCGATATCTATGAACACTTCAAAATTAAGCCAAATCTCCGCTAATTAACGGTTATTTCAAAAAACATTCATGAAACGATGAAATCCTACGAAATAACGTGTTTGGCAGTGAAAGTAGCCAGATATCTATGAAAACATCAAAATTAAGCTAAAACTCCGCTAAATGTTGGATATTTCTCGAAACATTGATGAAATGATGAAATTCAACGAAATACCGTGTATGGCAGTGAAAGTAGCTCGATATCTATGAAAACATAAATATTAAGCTAAATATCCGCTAAATCGTTGATATTTCACGAAACATTCATGAAACGATGAAATTCAACGAAATAACGTCTTTCGCAATGAAAGTATCTAGATATGTATGAAAACATACAAAATTAAGCTAAATCTCCTCTAAATCCTGGGTATTTCACGAAACATTCTTGTAACGATGAAATTCAACGAAACAACGTGTTTCGCAGTGAAAGTACGTAGATATCTATGAAAACATCAAAATTAAGCTAAATCTCCGCTAAATGATCGATATTTCACGAAACATTCATTAAGCGATGAAATTCAACGAAATACGGTGTTTCGGAGTGAAATTAGCCAGATTTCTATGGAAACATCAAAATTAAGTTAAATATCCTCTAAATCATGGTTATTTCACGAAACATTCATGGAACGATGAAGTTCAACGAAATAACGTGTTTCGCAGTGAAAGTAACCAGATATCTATCAAAATATCAAAATTAAGATAAATCTCCGCTAAATAACTGTTATTTCCCGAAACATTCATGAACGATGAAATTCTACGAAATAACGTGTTTCGCAGAGAAAGTAGCTCGATACCTATGAAAACATCAAAATTAAGCTAAATCTCCGCTAAATCACGGTTATTTCACGAAATATTCAATGAACGAAGGAATTAAACGAAATATCGTGTTTCGCAGTGAAAATAGCCAGATATCTAAGAATACATCAAAATTACGCTAAATCTCCGCTAAATCTCGGTTATTTCACGAAACATTCAATGAACGATGAAATTCAACGAAATATCGTGTTTCGCAGTGAAAGTAGCCAGATATCTATGATAACATCGAAATTAAGATAAATCTCCGCTAAATCACGTTTATTTCACGAAACATTCATGAAACGATGGAATCCATCGAAATAACGTGTTTCGCAGTGAAAGTAGCCAGATATCTATGAAAACATCAAATTTACGCTAAAACTCCGCTAAATGATGGATATTTAACGAAACATTGATGAAACGATGAAATTCCGCGAAATAACGTGTTTCGCAGTGAAA